>NC_051165.1:297134209-297529209 GCF_013339725.1 Rhipicephalus microplus
ACTCTGCAGTGAGGCTTGCCGTATCCCTGTGGCACATACCCGCACACAATTCTGCGCACGATTCGCACCGGAACGATGGTTTAAACAGACCCGCTGTTAAAAGAGGCGTGCGCTGGTCTGCGGCGGAGAGAAGGAACTTACTGAAAGCCACAGTGATAATTTTTACGTGATGAGTGTTGACGTTCACTTTTGCAATATGGACCGGCAAATAATTTACTGCACACACACAAAGAAAGCTTCACAGGTTCTCTTACGCCTTCGCCTAACACGTCTATAGAGACGAAAGCCGTCCCGTGTGGCTGTTTCATCATCATTGTCATTAAAATCATTATCGGAGCATGAGACGCCACGTGAGCAGCGGCACACTTTTTATGAGACTGATGAGGATGAAATATAACTCAGCCCTTTGTATTAGTTTGGTAGCTTTCCAACACTACCTCGTTAAGCAATTCAGTCACGCAATACTACGTTTATTAACCGACTCCTTGCCCGACGTTACGCCTGTATAGGTCCTTTTCAAATGCGGTTTCAAGCACAGGAATGGCTGTGCAGTGGAATACTTTACTGCCACGCGAAATACGTAGGTTGCATTCCTGCTCAAACCCTGATTTTATTCTCATTTTTATTAAACTCACAACAATCACGTGTGTTTTTGCACCACATGCAGCGCTTTTCAAGGCCAGCGTCGGACGAAGAACTTAAGCCTTTCGCCTTAATAAGGAAAGAAAGACAGGGTTATGAAGCTTAGTCCACAGTATATGTTCTTATTTATTATAATTCCTCACATGACTACAGAAAAATAATATCCCTGAACCAATATTAGGGTACCGAAACGATCATTGTCTTCTCTTTTGTGTGGTCTGTGCTGGGCGACATTCACATTTCTCACTCCTGACGCAACGGGGTTCGATTCTACATTATCGGCTCAGGCGTGCCAATTAATATTGTAAAATGATAATTAGTAGGATGTGAACACGTAATATAGAACACACGAGTCATGGTGTCAGCAGCATGTGTGCACTTTTTGTGCGCGACCAGAGCATACACCAGCGAAATCGTTCAGCCCGAACTGCTCTTCAATTGCCGTTAGTTGTATCGGTAAATTTGTTAATAATTTACAATTCCTTCCTCGTTATGCGGCAGACTACACACTTTGATTAAATAAAGTAACATTTATGCTTTCTACGGCTAAAAAATACCTTCGTTAGCAATGACAGCGTCCGAATTTTAAAATATTCTCTTTCGTAAATGTTACTATTGCCGTTGGCCCGCCAGCTTCTAATGATGTCTGGCACCAGGACTATAGACAAAAAATGTTAAGCATAAGATAATTTTGCTTATAAGAGCCCATAATTTTTTATAAAAAATTTCACAAACCTGTCATTGGACATCTCGCTTGAAGATAGCGAGAACTTGAAAAGACACAACGAACACACAGACCGAACCGTGATATGCAGCATCACGGAAGGCACTTGCTCTGCCTATAGCTCTTGCGATGGTTGAGATCCTGTCGGTCTTTGTTTCACCGCGCGTTATGCATATCGTCGCTATCAACATGTCTGTATAGCGGGGGCATCGTGGGAAAGGCCTTATTGGGTTTAAACGTACATGCCGCATATCTCTCATCCACACCAGCATGATGCCATCTGTTCACCTTAATCTAGCACATCGAACTTCGAGCACACTACATAACACCTTTAGCTTTTCACGCATGTACGGCAATACTAACGCTTTCAACCAGTCGGCTCTTCGACGAGCTATTCGTTTGTGGAATGATTTGCCAGATGATCTTGCGTCAGAACAAGACCACACAAAGCTCTATCATACTCTTAAAAAATACTTATGCACCAAAAACTGCTCTATCGCATCTTCGTAATCATCAGTGTTTATAGGACTGTTGCCGATGTTTTTGCACTATTGCTAGGTTGTAGTTACTGTCATAATAGTTGTTTTTTGTATTTCACCTTCACATACTGTAACTCACTTTTTTAGTTTGCATTTTGCTTACATGTTCATAAGTAGAACTGCATTTTCTATTATATTCAATATTTGCCTATGTATGTGTAGATATTACGTATATGTATTTTTCTAACATATTATCTGTACCGCCCCCCTTACACAATGCCCCTCGAGGGCTCTGTAAGGTATTGTAAATAAATAAATAAATAAATCAGACATGGCGAGTCGGAAACGCTGTTGAGCGTAGCCAGACGCTCTCTTTTTTTTTTTTTTTTGAGAGGGGAAGGGCGAAGGTTAATTATAGTTGACGTATGGTCGTGCATTCATTTGTATGCTTGCGTGTATACATAAGAAAGCAAAAGTAAAAGGTTTTAGAGGAGTTTGAACCCCCGACCTTCCGCCTCTTGGCTATACTTCCATTACTCGAGGGGTCTGCGAGTCATTGCGCGTATGGTCACGTGATGAGAAAGACCGTATCCCTCACCACTGCACTCCATGAGCGAAGCTATGAAGCAGCACACGTCTCCAACGAAAATCCCAACTCGTTCGTGTGTCAAGTTAGCTGTAAACGCTATAGAAGGAACATCCGGCGCGTCGAAGCAGCGGCTGGCGAGTCGCTGCAATCGCATCGAGATCGGCCCGAACGATTCCTCCTTTTCCTGCGTGATCGCCGCAGCAACGCGCTCAGAGCAAGAGACGATCGTTTCGCAAAAAACTAGGTGACCCGGATAAAAGCAGAAAGGGGGGGGGGGGGGGGAGGAGCAGCGGAGAGCGGGTTCCCTCGCCAAACGCACAATGCCCGATCGTGTATTCTTTTGTTTTTAAACAAACAAACACACACAAACACACACGCTGCGTACGTGCCAGTATGAGTCGATAACGCTTACATCGCTGAAATCCGACCGGCGCGCGCCTTCTTCGTTTCATATCGTTTTGGGACATTTAAGCTGCTCTGCATATGTATACAAACATGCAAAACGAAATGCAACTCCGGCAGCGTGACTTCGAGTTGCGTGCATCGAGGAACGGCGCCCTCGGGGCCCTCGCGTCGTCTTCCCGTTCGCCGGCGAGAGAAACGCTCGCGTTTCGCGAGCCGATCTCGCGGATACGCCGTAAAAGAAACAGATTCAACGCGAGATTACAGGCCGGGCTAACGCGCGCTCGCGCGCGCTGTTAGGCGTAACGGATTACGATAACGAGGCGTGCCCTTGACTGCTTGAGAGGCACGTACGATCGGAGATTGTATTGCGTATACAGCGTGCAACGCTGCACGTGATCGTTACGCTATATAGCTGCCCGTGGCACGTGTATGGAAGAGCGCTGGTATACACGGAGGCGCGCGTATTGAGATGGGTCTGTGCGAGATGCGTTTCGAAGCGAACGTTTAGCGTAATATAGTTGTAATGATATGGTTCGAGTTTCAGCACAAGGGGGTAAAAATTGCAGCTCTTTGCCGAGAAGTGGCGTTTGCTGTGCCGTATCATTATGGGTTTTCTCGTCCCGATGAAGTGCGCGCGAACGCTGACAATCATTTTGAAAGAGATAAGTGTAGATAAAGGATAATAACAGCGAATCGGCTTCCATGCTACTGCATGTTTTCCCTTCGCCTCGTTTAACGCGTTGTAGTGCCACGTTCTGGCAAATGCAAGAAGCTCGACAGTAAAATCCAGACGATTTAGCAACATATATATATATACGAAAGAACGTGAGCTTGACAGTGTTAGCACCCAATCTTGACACATATAGGCGCGTAAAATAGACGGTTATGTACGAAGTGGACACATCCCTATGTTACTACCTGGACCGAGGTTCATATATGTTTCTTCATGCACTGCTTCGTACAATAAATCATTCGTTGGAAGTTGGTGCTGTGTCGCGACGTACCTCGGTGTTCTTGACCTTTCTGCTCGCTGTAGGTGATAAACTACGAAAGTTACGGCTGCTGCTGGTGTTACTGGTGGTGCCTTGCCAATGTAACGGCGATAAGAACTATAGCACTGCAGGTTGGCGTGTGGCTTTGTGAAGTACACGTTTGTGTGTTAAGCTCGAATGAAATTGTACGGCCGCTCAAGCGTCAAATCTACGAGATGATGTTGCGGTAAACAGTATATCATACATTCACGGTTCCGGCCCCGATTGCCCGACGTGACCTGGAACTTTCGCTACAGATGAACGGCCTTGGTAGAGGATTATACACCACGGGTCTCAAACTCACTTCAGCTTGCGGGCCACTTCCTCGAAACTTAGTCCCCCCCGAGGCCAGGGCAGTGAAGAACGTATGAAGGAAAGTTGAGAGGTTATAGTTTTCACAAAGTGTCTCCTAACATTGCCATTTGAAAGGTATAACCTTTCCCGCATGTTATATATAGGTTATTTCTTAAGGGCAGAATTGGACGCTGGTCTGGTTAACCACCCAGCCTTCTTTTCCTGCTTTCTCTCTCTCTCTCTCTCTCTCTAAAGGGGATATGACGCCAGGGCTCGAGAAACATATTTATAACGATCTCCATAGTCACTGAGATCTGGAGTCCGAAGACCTCGTTGGCAGGTTTTCCCGTGCACCACAATATAAAAAAAATATTAATTCATTATATACTAACTTTCTTCTGTCTTTTTCTCTGTTTCTGTGTTTGTATACTTGCCACGTATGACTCTCAATAAAGAGACACGCAAACTCCCCTTCGATATTATTATACTCTCTTTGGAGAGTCGGGATCGAGACCCAAAAGAAAGTTGACGTGTCTCTACAAAGAGAGTCGTATACGTGGCACGTTAAAACTCGGCGAAGAAAGTCACATATACTCTTCTTTTTTCTTAAAGTTTGGGATATGACGTAAAGACAGGAAAGATAAGTAGAAAGTAACATTAAATGAAATATTTGCACGCACCAAATGTCAATTTAGTTATGTGGTAAAAAAAGAACACAGTGGTTTAGAACGACGAATGGGACCGAGGTTTCAAGAAGTCTGCCGCAGTTATCAGTCACGACATCCAGCAGCTTCCTTTGTACACAGACGGCAAGTGCGACGAAAGTGCTCAGTCGTCTCTTCGCACCCACGTACTTTTCGTTTTAAACACTTGGTTTCAACGACGACGCGAAGAAGACGTTCGTAAACGATATAATCCAAGCCGTGGACAACGAAAGAGAGTTTCTCGCCATCGTGGCCAAGCCGTTCCCAATGCAAGCTCTCGTATGCGAATCTCGCTGGTATTGGAGGGTTTGGTTTGGAAAGTTCACCGAATTAAATTGGGCCAATATAAGCTCACGCGCGACTGTGGCGGAGCTTTTTGTGAATCACCTGACCTTTACAGTGAGATAACGGCATAAAGTAACACTGTCGCGAGCAGAGTTAGACAGACTGTGAGTCGCTGATATGAGGGACGGATTGCCGGCCGTCATTGATATATGTGATTTTCGCTTCCCTCGCACAGCGCTATAGGGAGGTCACAGTACGCGTAAACAATAGCTCGAGTGTTGTATCAGGCTGAAGATCAGACTTGCGACACGCTCCCCTCATGATGCCATCATTCCTATTTTTATATAATAGCGCGTCTAGATCATCATCGTGTGGCGAGCCATTGAGTCATATGCGGGGTGTAACGTCCCAAAATCACCATATGATTATGAGAGACGCCGTAGTGGAGGGCTCCGGAAATATCCACCACATGGGGTTCTTTAACATTAACCCAAATCTGAGCACACGGGCCTACAACATTACCGCCTCCATCGGAAATGCAGCCGCCGCAGCCGGGAATTGAACCCGCGATTTATGGGTCAGCAGCCGAGTACCTTAGCCACTAGACCACCGCGGCGGGGCGTGTCGCGAACCATGTCATGCACCCATGTTATTACCAAAACTTTTAAATATATACACTGCACTGCCAAGGAAGGTTCAGCTTAAATTGAGAACGACGCAGCGAGCGATGGAAAAGAAAATGGTGGGTGTTACATTAAAAGACAAGAAGTGAGCGGAATGGGTCAGGCAACAAACCGGGGTAAAGAATACCATAGTTGAAGAAATGGACATGGGTCGGGCACGTAGTGCGTAGGTAGGATAACTGCTGGTTATTAAGGGTAACTGACTGGATTCCCAGAGAAGGCAAACGCACGAGGAGGAGACAGAAAGTTACGTGGGCCGATGAGATTAAAAAGTTCGCAGGTTTAACGTGGTATCAGAAAGCACAAGACCGGATTGATTGGCGGATCATGACAGAGGTATTCCCCCTGCACTGGGCTTAGTCTAGTGAGGCGGCGGCGGCGGCGGCAGCGGCGGTGGCGGCTGCTGCTGGCGCTGCTGCCGCCGCGGCCATTGCTGTACTGCTGCTGCTGATGATGATGATTACTGGTTTATACAGTGCAGTAAAGCTCTCACAGTTGGCATATACGCTTGTAAAACGAAATCGGCCGTAATAATAACCTGAAATAACATAAATCACCACCCATAACTTTAATGTTAAAGCCAAAGTTATAGCGTACCGAACGTATATAGTTAGAGAACCTATAGACAAGAATACAACTAAAGAGCCAAAGAAAGAACATATCATAATACGTGTTAACACTCCACTATTTCGGAAGATAACTTCAGAAAACAAATTATTCTTCATATTGAGTAGAGCAGGGTGAACACAGACACAAGTGGATAACTCAAAGACTCCGCGAAGATTATGTATCAATAAACCCGAATATCTGGCATAACATAATTAGTGTTGGTCTCTCAGTCGGCGACTCAGTCAATTCATGCGAAAGGGTCAGGTTAGCCAACTATGTAACAGCTAAGTCACGAAATTTTCCCGCAACTTCACATTCGCGATGCACAGCGGCTAGGCGCAGTTGCACGCACACGTAACATTTACACGGCCGCATGCGGTCAAGAAACGAATCTTTGCGTAATTGTGTACCATAATTTCAAGAAACAATGCAAAAACAAAGTACCTCGCGATGTATATTCACAGTGGAGGCACTTAAGCACGGAGAAACTTCATCGGTCGGGTACAAACACAATCATCACAAACACACTAAATTGGCCGCCACGCATGTTATTCTGCGTCATTCCCAGCACATGCGCGCCGATTTGTCCGGCGCTGGGTGCTAAACGTTGGATGGGCGAGAGAACTAGTACGTATAGAGAGCAGAAAGAGAGAAAGAAAGGGAATAAAGAAATAGAAGACAGAGAGCTAGGTAGAAAGAGAAAGGTAGAAATAGAGAAAATCCAAGGAAGACAGAGAAAAGCTAGAGAGAGAAAGAATGAGACGGAGATAGACGCAGTTACCCATGTGGCTACCTTTAAAGCCAAATACTCTTTTAACAAAGCAGCACCTGGAACGTTATAAGGAGTTACAACAATCGACTTCTCAGAGACTGGCGTACTTTCAGAAGGCGCTGCGCTGTGCTCAGTATGTGCGAGGAGACCGATTAGTTCCCCTCGATTTGCACGCCTAATGACGCGACGCATTCGCCGAGTTTGGCGTTTAAAAAGAAACGAAAAAATAAAAAAAAGACGCATTCGGAATGAAACGAACAAGAGTACGGCACGAGACGAGAACGACTCAAAGGCAAATGGGAAGAATCGACGGGGCCGTCATCCGCCGAGACTTTCGCGCTGCTTTCTTTCAGAACGGTCTGAAACGAAGAGATACACAAAGGGAGAAGAGAGCGAGACAAAAAGAAGACGGCTCACACCAACCTCTTTCTGGCGTCCAGTCGTCGCGCCTCAGTAAACCGCGACCATCGGCCATGGCTCCACAGAGAGACGTGCGAAAGGTATCTAGGAGCTGCGTGCAAGCTATTTACGGCACGCCGCCCACCAACACCACATTCAGCTCTGTCGAAACGGTATACCGACCCTGCAACTACTATTCAGTATACAGGTATACGACTGCGGGGAGCGGCGGCAATCTGTGTGCGCCGCGAACGCATATAGATGCAGCGTGGCGCGATTATTCAGCGGCGAAACTGCACAACGAAGTGCTACAGGAGCACTATACTATACGTCGAACTTGAGGGGGAAGCCCATCTGTTGAGATAATAGATGAACTCTTTTCTTCCGCCGTCCGAGTTCGCGTCCAACATCCCTCCTTTCCGATTAACGCTCCTCTACTATCTCCGCGGTGGGTCGTTCGTGAGCCTCAAACCAGTGACGGATGTGCGCAGCGGTCAACAGTGGCCGCGCAGGTTTGAGGTCGACATACGAGCTGTACGTAACAGTGAATTTCGATTGAAACGTTGGGCTCAATTTAAAGAGGCCGCGCGCAGGAGATGCACTCCGGCCGCGTCTGATTTATGAACGCGCAGGATAACGGAAAGGAGAATTTCGAGCAGCCCAAAAGATCTCGCCGATTCGTTGAGCTTGAGGTGACCGTGATGATATAGCCGAAAAGAGCGAGAACTCGTTTTCACCAGCGTGATGGATGGTCGCTGAATGCGAACGGCGAGGAAGCAACGGGGAGATGAAAAGATGTAAAGGGCTTTTTTGAGTAGCATATATGCTGCGCTGTTGTGTGAAAGAATAGCGTTTTTCTCGATCCACTGCGTTCGCTACGCATGCTGCGGGGATGAAGAAACGAATCTTCACGTAAATAATTTCCTGGTGTTCAAGAAACAAGGATGCAAAAAAAAGACGACGTTGTCGATCTCTATTATGTAGATAAACTGAGCGTCAAATTAGTGTGTGTATACGTATGAAGCTTTCCGAACGTGTTGGGTGAGCTAAAAACCCGTGAATATAGCACTTTTATTCTTGCTGTTGTGGCTGCGGCGGCGCCCACCTTACGGCTCGTAGCATTCCAACGAACGGTACGCACTTGCTGAGTACGTGTTTTTATATTTTCACATCAAGGCGACTAGACATCGTCTTGCAAAGTTGCATCATTTCGCATCCCTTTCATCGATTCCTACCGGACAAATTGCAACCAACTATAGCTTGTTCGTCAACATGTGACGCAGGCTTTCTGTAGACAAAACCAGTGCAACCAACACACCATTGTCTCTTGGTTTCGTTGGTTGTGATTAAAAAAAAAAAAAGACCGCCTCGAACGACTCCCTTTATTCCACCTTTTGTTCTGTGTTTTATCGGTAGCCCTCTTCATCTTCTTTGCCCCTTTGGAGTCGACAGACAGAAACGATAGCACACATTTTTCAGTGGGAACACAATGATTTGTCACGGTGCGAAATGCAAGCTAGGCGGCTGGCTTTATCCCCAGCCGGATGACCAGAGACAAGAGCAGCAGCAAGACTGCCCCGCTGGATAACATATAGGGGCTTACAAGGACATTTAACGTGGTTTGCGGAGAACGAATACGAACACTGAAACTGGGTTTGCGTGTTCTTGGAGACGAAGCCGACAGGATCTTACCTGTCTATTAAGGCGCGATGCACGCTTTATATAACGGACTGTCCATTCATTTATATTCAAGACTGCAATTTCTCAGCAATGCTTGTAACTATAAGCAGTTTCCATTATCTATCTTTGTCTTGTATGTGCTTGAATTCTTATACATTTTTAGTTGACTTATGTTGCCTTCCTGATTTGCGCATCTGATACTTGTTTCTTTATTTTGTCTTTTTTCTTGTGTGTTATATATGTTGTACCCACCCCCTCTGTAATGCCCTACGGGCCCTGAGGGTATTCTAATAAATAAATGTTTCAACCCCTGGGCTTCCAGTGTGCTCCTGCAATTCTCCGTGGCGAAACCACGACACGCCCCATCGCTCGTGTTCATCAACGGTGCGTGTATAGCTGAGCTATTTCGTCTCGTGGTTAAGATCGACGGCCGTGTGTTCATGCTACGTACGACAAGGACAAATTACCACCTTTTCGCGCGTGTGTATCACTGGAAACGACGCACTGTATACCGTCGCCTCCTACTGCGTTGCCATAGACGCGAGGATATTGCCATGATGTGTATGTATGTATGTGTGTGTGTGTGTGTGTGTGTGTGTGTGTGTGTGTGTGTGTGTGTGTGTGTGTGTGTGTGTGTGTGTGTGTGTGTGTGTGTGTGTGTGTGTGATAGAGAGAGAGAGAGAGAGAGAGAGAGAGGGAGAGAGAGAGATAAACACAGGAGAAGATGACGAGTCACTGGCGCGCAAGCTGGCGAGCGTGCCGTTGTCTGGAGAGTCGCTGGCACGTGACAAACTTGGCACGTGGCTAACGGTGTACTTCTCCTCCTGTCCTTCCTGGCTTCGAGGCGCTCTTCTCTTCGAGGCTGTGCCCTCTCAGCGGTGCTCGTTGGGCGCCGGGAGACCGTGACGGGCGACCTTGTTGCGCTCCACAAAGACGTGTCGTCGCCGGGCGGCCACAGCAGAGTGCGCCACAATGGAAAGCCACCGGTGGCGGGGCGAGAGAAAGGCGGGGGGGGGGGGGGTGACAACACAGGACCCAGTGTCGCCCCAAAAAAGCCACGCCATCGCCATTATTAGCCACCGCGAGAGCGGCACCGACGAAGCAAATTGGCCTAGGGGTGACCTCGCATGCCACCGTATATGTGGCTATCTATTGTGTAACTTCCAGCGCGCTGCGACCTGGTCACATATCCCGCCCCGCATGCTTCCTCCTTGTCTGGGCAGCAGGCGCTGCGCTCGTCTGGTCGTTCATCGCGTAAGACCCAATTTTCTCCTTGGCGGACGTGCGAAATACATTGTAGCGTTCTTGCGCACGTTTCAGGGCCACCGATCTTGCAGACTACGTATTAATCACCGTATTCCCGCCTCTCTTGTCTCCTCCACTTAATCATCAGCTGGATCGCCTCGAACGAACGCTAATATAGGGACATGATACTCAGCGATTGGACCTGTTACCTAACACAGCAGTCAGGGTCTTCAATCCCTAATTAAAGTGAATAACCGTCCGTGGCTTCCTGCGTGAGTTGTGATTTCGCCTCTATCGTGTTTCAAACACCGTTACACGTGCTTGTCGTACTGCAAAGTCGCAGTGAAGGACATCGACATTCAAGGACGGCATTGTCATTGTATAGGAAGTTGGGCGTGGCCTGTAGACCGGCTCTAGGGCCCATTGATCGGCAAAGAGGCAAAAGTTGAAAATTAAGAAAAAAAGACAATCAAGTCTGCCGCTTGACGTTTCGCCACAAATACTCGTGTGACCGCCAACGATGTCGCAATGAACGGAGAGGCGAACTGAAACGTGGCCTAGAGCTGATTCAGCGTTCTGAATATGACCGCGCACCCTATTTTTGTAAAGAGCTTGGTTTAATTAATCAAATTATCGTTAGCTCTAAAGTCGCCAAGTAGAAAGGGCAAAAATATCCAAAAAATGAGAAAAACCAAAATAGAGAAAAGTAGAAAAACTAGAGAGTAGTCGAGTTGAGCCAAGCACAGTAAATCTACCCAGACGTAGCCCCGCATTTGTGAAAACAACAGTCGCGTTTTTGTTTCAATGTATAAATGAAAGAGCCATTTGGTGTAAATGTAAATATATACGGCTAAATCCCTACAAAGTCAATGTAAGATTAAAGCATAAATTCTTCACTTAAGCATCGTTCCGTGCAGCATGGCGCAGTGTCTTGCGACTCTTCACATATATTTCGAGACTTTTCTAAAAAATATTATAGGCATCAGCCTTAGCGTGACAATAAAAATTTGCGTTGCATTAAAGCACTGAGAATCTCTATCCATGTTACTGACTAAACAATAATAGTCACAATCACAATTTTCTCTCGCGTGATGGCGAAGTCCCCGTAGTCAATATTTCCGAGTTGCAGTCCATAACTAATTCTAAGAATTAACACATGTAGTTCACCAGACGTCTTCAGAGCTTCCTGGATGCGGAGCGCTTTCGGTTCTCCTATTCACTTCCAACTAGTTTGAAGTCGCGTTCAGCAATAGGTTGTCTGCAAAATGAGCCCCATGCCACAGTGCAACCGCTTTTTTTTATGGCATTTTATCTACGTGTTAAGAAATTTGGTTTTGTGTTATGCGAGCGACAGATTCAAATTTGGAAGTTTTCATATCATATAATTGAAAGCCAACTTCTGCGACATTACAAGATATCGACAATTTGGTTCAAGTCGAGGCACGAAAGTAGGCAAAAAATAGCGAACTAGCCAAAGCACTTTTCTGCCACCCCCGGCTTAAACAAGTAACCAACCCTAGTTAGCTCTACATTGCTGAAAGGGAGCACCGCAGCCTACATGGGCTACAAATTACAATTACTGACACGCAGTCCATATGCTCGTGCGTGCGGTGTTGTAATGTGCGTGTACAGTTGCCGACGACCAGTCAAGGGGGCGAACAGAACGAACACTGCTAGGAAACAGGGAAACAGTTAGCAATTGTACTGCTTTTTCTTTCTCGACTGCGTCTTCTAGAAAGGTCCTCTCCCATGGATGCATACACAGAAGCCCGGGTTGAACAGCACGCCCGTGTTGTGTGTGTTTTCACTAACTATTCATTTCATTTTCTTTCTTTATCTAGTTCTTTCTTATATTATTCCTTCTCTCCCCCACGCGTGTATAGGGTGCAAACCAAGCATAGCTTGGAAAACCTCCCTGTTTTTCCACTTCATTTCTCTCTCTCTCTCTCTCTTGAGTTAATCTGCTTGCAACTAGGGTGGATGGCCGGGATGGCGTAAGGGGTTAAAATAATAGAAGAGATTCACAGACGCTAAACGAGTTTCGTAATGAACGCTAGCACATGTGAATCTAAATCCCTAAATTTATTGGTTTACACCTACTCTGGGATAATGATGATGATGATGATGATAATGATGATTCTTTGTTGGCACTCACTCATTACGGAGGATGCCAATATTGATTGAAAAGCTGTTGCACTGTTTTCGTCATCTTTGTTGCTGTCCTTTGCACATGCGACTCATACCAACTACGAAAGATTTCCCAATAAATGGTTGAATTATTGAAACTTATAGTAAGAGTGAAATTGTTATTAGGAACCTTCTCACATTTTCGTATAACTGCTCCCCAATGTGGCTGGCTATGTGGCACACTGGAACGCTCAGCCTGCGTTGTGCTCGGCCTGCGTGATTTCTGAGTCCATCCCAAAGTCAAGTATGAACACCCCAACTACCACTGACCTACCGAATCCAAAAGAAACGGTTGATTGATCGATTGATTGATTGATTGATTGATATGTGGGGTTTAACGTCCCAAAACCACCGTATGATTATGAGGGACGCCACAGTGGAGGGCTCCAAAAACTATCCGACCACTTCAAAAAAAAAAAAAACGGATGCTTGATTGCTTGCTTGTTCGTTGAAACTGGCTCCTATACCCACTATATGGAGGACTGGCCAAGAAGACGGCAGTTAACGTCCATGAAACCATCGAGATGAAGGCAGAGGAAGAGATAAATCTTTATATATATATATATATATATATATATATATATATATATATATATATATATATATATATATATATATATATATATATATATATATATTATCGTAATTTTATTGACAAACGTACGCTTCGCAAGCGATAGCAAAATAATGACGACGAAGTGTCCACAATGGCCGCTGGTTTGCTAGCCTAGGGTTGAACTTCACTATTGAAAACACATTTTACTTCGGTGCTTCAGATCTGGTCTTAAGTCACAAGAACTCTTTTCATGCTGTTTGTACTTACCTTCATGAAACTAAACGCATTAAGCTTTTACTTGCATGAACATTAATTCTGCAGAAATTATTTCACATAAAAAGAATTTTTGTTTAACCACGCTGATTTCTGTGCAAGATAACGACTGGATTGTCTGATATGAACGAGCTAAAACAATTATTGCACTCCTTCCGTTTTAAGTAAGTTTCTTTATTTTTTTTCTGAAAGGAGGGCGGGCGGGTATAAATATTGAATACGGAAAAAAGTCTCACTAAGGGCCAAACCTCATAAGCGCGAAAATGCACGCGACAGCGACGAGCGACGCGACGTAGATTGACTTCGCGCGATCAGTCGCTAGCGCAGGCAAACCTCATTCACGCGACGGCTGCGGCGAGCGAACTCCACTGTTGCTGGCATGAGTGGGCATGAGGCCGTCTACTCGTACCAAAAAAACCGCGTAGTGAGCGGTATGCAATTTAAAAATAAGATATATTGTTGTGTAATGGAACGGAAAGTGTTTATGAGTGCCTTGCAGCACTTTTTTATATGCACATGCGTAAACATTGCCTTATTTCTTGTTGCGCATACGTGACTCGGGTAGGGTCACGTGCACCTATGTAGTCTTTGTCTTTTCCGGTTCTTCACTATTGGCAGCTTGAGCCCAGCACTTCCGGGCGATGAGCGATGGTTTCCAAATCTGGAGAACCGAGCGATCGCGCGAAAATGAGCACGCGACACGTCGCGCGAACGCCCTGTTTCGTCGCTCATAGCATCGCTCGTAGTTCTTGGCCGATCCCCCTGAGTGGATATGAGCCATGGTTGTGGATTCACCATCATCATTATCGGCCACCGGCGTGGACGGGCGGCTTGTCAACCCCGATCCGGGGTTCTGCCCCAGTCCGGGATGACTCGGACGTCTGCGTCTTCCGCCTCAAGCATGAACTAAAACCCTATTGGACTCTCGTCAAAATTCTCGCCCATAGCCATCAGGCAAGCACAGACTAAAATCTATGAGCTTCGGCACCGACAGTGTTGCAAGAGAAAACAGCATGGCTGTGAAAGAGAGCTTCTCGGAGAGGAACCACGTTCGCATGAACATGGCCCTTCGCGTGGAGCGCCGTAGGCGCCAGTGGTGGGCCGTTCAGCGGGAGCAGGTCAAAAGGGTGCACAGGACAGCAGCCCTTCGAAGTGCGCTCGTTTGCTTGCATAGTGTCTGCATGATCGTGTGTATTGCTGGCCGTCGCCTAATTGGCACTTGTTCCTCTGTCATTGCAGGTCCGTGTCACGATGAACTACCCAAGAACGAAGGCGAAGGTGCGTTGCTGTGTTGGTTCAATCTTCATATACACACTGAAGAGAAAAATGACTTTTTCCCGTATTCGTAAGTTATTCCTAACGATTAGAAGAACACTCTGCTTTCTGCGAGAAAGTCATTGATAAGCGGGAAAACGCCAAAAGGAAAATGCGGGAAGCAACGCCACCTAGAAGTTCTCTCCCCAGTCGTCGTGACGTCAGACTTTGACGGCGTCTGGCTATGCACTTCTTAATTGGTAAAATATAAGTTTCATCAATTAATTCTGCGTTTCATGAAAGAATTTAGCGAGAAATTTAAAGATATAGCTTTATGACATTGAATTTCTCATCAATTAAACCAACCTCCAGTGGTGAAACTATAGCGACAGTAGACTTTTGAAAACATAATTTATCAGTCCATCGTTTCACTTTAGTGTGCCTTTACTAGACGCAGCCTGGAGCACTACTTAATGTTGATTTTTTTCTTTTTAGTTGGGCATGAGAGGACCTGCTTATTCACTTGCTCTTGCTTTATATTGGATTTAGCCGGAACTGTCCGTCTGCAAGACGCGTTTCTCAATTGTATATTTACTGCTCTACAATGTTGTATTTTTGTATTAACAACTCCAAGATAATTTTTATATGCGGTTTATTCAAATACTACCCGCTCACATAGCATAGTCAGCCAGCATAATTGGCTACATTCATGGCGGCATTACTAATGACTTGCTCATAATGCAATGCATTTTCTGTTGGGTCGCAGGCCTCGCGATCCACAGTGAGATAATGGAGGAGTCTCACCGGTACCGCCTGCTGAAGCCCCTTCCCCTCAACACTGGCAGCAGCTACAATGGCGGAGCAGGCGGAGGAGGTGGAGGTAGGTGTTCGTGATAATGGGATTAATTATGGCGAATGCGAACACTGGGCCGTTCGCGTATGCCCATAGTGTTCGCGAGTTACATCAAGATTCGCCATACGTAGGCGACGCAAGAGTTGCGCGCCTCAGTGCGTAATCCGAGTACAGAACGACTATGCGCGGCTATCATGAATGAACGGGAACGGTAAACATGCTCCAACGGAACATTTCCAGGGGTCCTCGCCTCGCCTTTTCAAGGACATGGTGCAAATTTAAGGGCGTAACGATCAAAACAACATTAGAAATTTCTGGAGCAGCAAAACTTTGGTTTTGGAGCACGAAAATTCAAGTTTGGAGGAGGTTACTAAAAGGAGAAAGAAACAACTGTGTTTTATAGCATGAAATCCTAAATTTTGAGAAGTATAACAAATGAGGTATATTTCTATAAAAAATCGACAAACTAACACCAGCTAATTCAATAAAAACAGTATGCTTTTTCAAAAACGCAGTCTGTTGAACCAGCCCGCAATGTAAGCAATGTCAAAACCTACAAACGCATTTGTAGCACCTGTCAAACCATTTGGCAGGCGCTGCGTATGCTGCTGTGGATTTTCCAACCAGGCAAACTCTGAATTTGGGAGGTTCGTAAAACAGGGGTGAGTAAGGAACAAAAAGAAAATTGCGTATGTTTTGGTTCATTATTTCTCGGGGTTGCAAAAACTTCATACGCAGCTTTCCACTATTGTCAGTAAATTTTTTAGACGTCAGCAATCATGCCAGTATTTATTATTATATAATGCATGCACGCGTGAGTAAGTAAGGAATGCGGCAACTAGTATTAATAGCTCCGTCTAAATTTTGTATGCTTTTTTTGCATGGCACTGTTGTACTGCGGCGAAAATGGCTTAAGTGCTCTGCACGCAACTGAACAAGGCTAGCAAGTTTTAGAACCGCTGTCCACCTTTCATTGTGGTGGAGTTGGGTACACTGACCTAGTAGTCAGGATTATGGTCTCCGCGTTTGAATTGAATTGGTTGATGATGATGCACAAACTGCAGGTCATCAACGCAATCTCCATTTTTTTTTTGCCAAAGATAGCGCAACTGAAAAAGTTTGAGGCTGGTCAGACATTTCTGCACAGCTTGATGCAATTTCAATAAGCGCGTGGTTTTGGTTTAAGTTGACGCAAAAAAAGGAACTGTGTCAAATAGGCACAGCTCCTGGTAATTCCTTGTTGAAACACCTGTTATGCGTAACTCTTTTTTAATTAGTGGACCATGACCGTGCAACGCTGTAAACAATTCATACAGCATGCTCCACATGCAGGCGAGTATGGGCCAAACTGTGGCTTAGTAAATATTTTCACAGTTTATATTATACGGATATTTTTGCTCTCTGGATTCTTCATCCATCAAACAATCTGCTGGTAATTCCCGATGCGTCATCCTAATTAACTACAGATATATTGAGTTTACAATGCAGCCAGCAGAAACTATTTACCTGTGAGAAAGATCATACTGCACGCAAAATAGTAAACATTAAAACAGTGATAAATTGCGCTACTTTGTATTTATAGCGCACACGTCGCACTCATGGCACGCACTGTTCCTCAGTAAGTGATAAACAAGCTCATTCGACGCTGTCACAAATGCCGTGCACATTGGCGTGACAGTACAGCTCTTCACGAAGACGCCAAACCTTGGTTTTTCGCAATGTTGACGATGGCAAGTGTAAACTTTTACTTTTTTTGTTTGTTTGTCGCAAGAGCCAAGTATGGTAAAAACGATCGTAAAACGAATTATTATTCAATGCGTTTCATGGGAACTCGCAGGCGGGTCTCCGGAGCACCACCACCTGCAACATGATCCGAAGGTGGCCGCCTACTACCGGGGCATCTCGAAGCACCTGGACCTGCTATCCTTGCCGGCACCGGGCGACAGGTTCCAGCTCGTCAAGGTGGTCGGCGAAGGCACGTACGGCGAAGTGTACGCAGCGAGGGACAAGCTCACTGGTATGCGCCATGGTTTCTCTGACACCATGGGTTCACTGTCGCGCGCGCGAAATCTTGGCGTTAAGTAGGCACAAAGTAGAAATACTACAGTAAATGGCGCAGGTGCTTCATTACTATATGTGACCACAGGCACGTCCTGAGGATATTTGTGCCATATTGAATGCAAGAAAATACTTGTTGAGTTTGAGAAGACGCAAGAAGGGGACAAGGGTGTAGACACGGCGTTAAGATTGTCGGATCCAGTCTGTGTGGAGCCACAGATTTCGCAACATCTGCCTGAAGATTATCCTTGTCAGATAACAATCGGCGCAGCCCCGCCGTGG
This sequence comes from Rhipicephalus microplus, assembly GCF_013339725.1. NCBI lineage: Eukaryota > Metazoa > Arthropoda > Arachnida > Ixodida > Ixodidae > Rhipicephalus > Rhipicephalus microplus. The sequence goes on from NC_051165.1 coordinate 297,152,214, forward strand.
TGCTCTAGTGGCTATGGGTACTCGGCTGCTGACCCGCGGGCCGCGGGAATGAATCCCGGCAGCGGCGGTTGTAAATTCCGACGGAGGCGGAAGTGTTGTAGGCCCGTGTACTCAGATTTGGGCGCACGTTAAAGAACCCCAGGTGGTCGAAATTTCCGGAGCCCTCCACTACGGCGTCTCTCATAATCATATAGTGGTTCTGGGACGTTATACCCCACATATAATTAACAATCAGCGCATTGCAGTCGATAGTATACGGAGACTTAAGAGGGAAATATTTGTTAACATCCCGTGCGTATAGAACACACCGACTACGTGAATACGCTGTAAAAATCGCCAATGAGTGCTTCTCTGATAAAAAGGATATATATATATATATATATATATATATATATATATATATATATATATATATATATATATATATATATATATATATATATATATATATATATAATATATATATATATATATATATATATATATATATATATATATATATATATATATATATATATATATATATATATATATATATATATATATATATATGACACTCCACCATTTCTATGATAGAATGTTTTTTATTGGCACACATTTATGACTTGTCGCTGAGAAAGAACGAAGCTGCAAGCGAACATACCACCGTCGCTACTCTGTTGTGATGTTAGCTCTATACAAAAGAAAGTGCGTCGAAGCTTTGGGTCCTGGCAAAGGAGCACGTGGAAAACGACACTGTGACACTGTGACACGGTGCTGCGCTCATTCTGCACGTATCACAGCGGTATTTTGTCTCTGAGGTGCTCCAGTAGTGATCTGTCTCGTTGGCCATTATATATATATATATATATATATATATATATATATATATATATATATATATATATATATATATAGCTCGAGACATTATATATAGATTCATTTTGGTGTCCGTCGGACCATTGTCACGTATCTTGTCCCCTAAGCGCTTAGTGCAACGGTATAGGCCTAACGCTGTAGCGTTTCATATTGCCCCTCCCCCACCATAAAAAAAGACATTCATGATGAAAACAAAACTTTGTTGGTGCTGATAATTTATAGGCAGCCATCATGGTGGAACAGCGGTTACGGTGCTCAGCTGCTAAACCCAAAGTCGCAGGTGCGATTCCTGTAGCGTCGGCCGCGATTTCAGTGAAGGCGCAAGCGCTATACCCGTGTGCTTAAATTTAGGTACACGTTAAAACACCCCGGGTGGGGGGGGGGGGGGGAGGGGTCGATATTTTCGGAGCTCTCCACTACGCCGTGCCTCGCAATCACACCTTGGTTTTGGCGCTTAAAAGCCCCGATATTATTATTTACGTGTGATATGTCAATAGAGCGAAAACGAGGAATGTTATGTGAAAAAAATAAGCAGCCGCAAACTGGCATCACGTGCGTCATTTCGCGACACGCGTGATGCGTTAAGAATCGCCAGTAAAAGATTATACGTAGTCGAAGCCCATAGGCACATACATAACTAAATGTATGTTTGTTGGGGGGGGGGGAGTGATGGTGTACCTTTACTCTTAAAGATCGCATGTGTTCTAAGTTAAAAGGCGCCTCGCGGCTCTTTGAAAGGGGACCTTCAATAGGCTTGTCCCACACGTACTTTCACAGCGAGTGTCCACGCGAGCGACAGAAATGAGCTCTTGCGCTTCACATGTCATAGCTTTGCGCTTCGCCTTCTTCCAGAATATCTCGACAGTGCAGTTCCTCGCGGACAGCCAGTAATACACCGTGCATCACTCGCCCTTTTGTTTTCATTATTTCTCTGTTGTTTTATAATACTTGTGGTATACGCTCCTAAAATGGATGTCTACAAAGTTTGTCGCGACGAGTTGTAGCGTCATTGTGGTAGGCGTGCCGGTAATGCAGTGATAGAAGATGAGGGACTCCGCAACGGGAACATGTCACTCCGACGATTGGCATGGTCGTGCAGGACAGGCGTCGTTAATGTATCTCATGTTGTTCCCATACGTAATCGTGCAAAAATGTCTCGCAACGCATGCGTTCAGCTTGATCTGAGTGCGAAAATAGCACATAAAGACAACTGCCTTGGTGCCGCTTGTAGAAAGGAAATGAAGGCTGGAAATTCAGTGGTCAAGCCATCCCTGGGCCTAATTAGAAGCATGATACGCGGAGACCGACATCTCTTGCTTAGGGGCCTTGCTCCTCTTATCTAAGTAATCACCAAATACCCCCAATATCGTAATTTACTGCCTCACGAATCGATTGCCGCAGAAGTTTCTTCAATCCGACAAGAACAGTTGGAGTTGGACATGCCTCAAGCTTCAAGCGCTTTCTATATTTTTTTTGTGCCGACTAGCGTGCTGGATCACATCACGGAGGCATCGTTTGAGAGAAAAGAGTTACGTGAGCGCGCGTTACAACATTGAGCGCGCGTGATGCTCGATCTCACTTCCGTTGTAATTTCTGTGCGCGCCAGTATGGCGACTATGTATTGTTAACAGACTATGTATTGTGCAGCACCGGCACGTGGTGCCACTTCGTGGCAGCGAGCGCATGTGATTAAAAACGCCACTCTTGGTTTACGTCAGCTATTAGCCAATAAATGCGATCTGCTGTTTGACGTCACACAGCAGACACCGGAAGCTCCGGAGGGAGTGAGCGCAGACTTCTGAATGAAAACAGGGCGCCTGGAAAAAAAAAAAAAAACTGGCCCCGTATCTGCGTGTAATCTGCAAATTTCGTCGAAAGACGATAGTCTTGCGTGTGGAGAGAGTGAACAAAACATTTATTTGATGTTCTGCCCAAGAAAATTGGTGAATGGTATTCTGGAGGTGCCGCGTTAGAGTGCCTCGAGCGTGCAGCGGAGGCGAACGAGCGCATCAAGTCACATCACACGTAAGACATAAGCGCCATCTTGTAGTTGTCTTAGAAAACAAAACGCGTGGCTTTGAGACGGGTGTGCGCGCCCATCTCAGAGGTGATAAGGTGTAGAACGCAAGGCGACGGGTAGGTGCCACCACCGTTTCGTTTTAGCAAAGCGTTTGAAACACTCCCTTTTCCGTGCAAGCGTTACATGGTCAGCGCAGCGTGATAAGCGCTACGGCCCTTAAAATTACTTATGTACGTCTTTTCTAGTAAAAGACGCACATGCACAATATATACGTGTTGTTATGGTGCCCCAGACATGCGCAATGATTGCTTTTTAATTGACAATTGTACAAGCACGAGCGCTCAACCTTGAGCAACATAGGTGGGCGCTGCGGATGGGGTGGGCCGTTTTAAGTACCCGATGACGTTAAGAGTGGACAAACGGACAAATGGACAAACAGACAGACAGACAGACAGACAGACAGACCAAAATTTTTGCGTCGAAATTCCCCAAGAAAGCCTATCGTCTTTAAAAGGCAACTTTAAGCTCCGCTTCTAAGCTTTCCTTGCAGCACACGACCACAGGCTTTCGCTGATCTGTTCGTAACAGTGACTGCTTTCCACAGAACGTATTTTTCACCGAGTGCGAGGAGCGATTCAGGAACCCTTGTAGCTTGAAGCAAGCGTGAGATTGCCGTTACTGTTTTGAGATTTCCTTAGAACACGCTCAAGGAAGCGATATGTCTTTACAGCCAACTTTCAAGCCCCTTCATGTTACCCTTTCGTATATGGCTTTCCATGATATGCTCATTCCGGCTCTTCTTCCTTCCGCGTCACGCCTCCTGCAGATAGCGTCTTTCTTTTCTCTTTTTTTTTTCTTCTTCGAGCGCTAGGCAACCACTTTCCCACCATCCTTGTTTTTCAATGGTCACGCACAACCGCAGTATTACACTAATGTGAATTAAATAAAAAAACACATTATGAAAGGTGACAGAAGCAGGCTGTCATTGTACGTGACTACTCTCGATTCTGCGCTCGCAGACCGGCTGGTGGCGGTCAAAATCATGGAGAACATCGCGGACAACGTGGAGGAGATGGAGGAAGAGCACCGCGTCCTTCGAGACCTCTGCGTCCACCCGAACATCCCCACCTACTTCGGCATATTCTTCCAGCCGGCACCCTGCAGGGAGGACGACCAGGTCTGGTTCGTTATGGAGGTGCGTACACACATGAACCGCATGCACATACATAGAGACAAATCTCGACTTGCGTAGACGATAGCATTAGGTCGCCCCATTCTCGTCATCAGTAGTCTTCCTACAGTATAGGCATAGTGGAAATAGTTTGGTACAGGTAAAAGTGTAGAACCTTGGACAACAGATACGGCACGCAAGTTCAAAATAGATACTTTTTGATGCATACTTATTTGCTTTTTTGTGTGCGTGTTCATTTTTTCATGTTACCTACACGGCGCATTGAAAAAAGGCACGCGTTCGGGGGACTTTGTACACTTGAAGTGATGAGAAGCAGGCAGCCATCGACCAGGGAACGTCGCTGTCTGAAGAAAACAAGTCGCTTTGCCGAAGCTTTAGGTCCAGCGTCATTCACAGCTAGGCGATTTACCGTACAAAGTTCAATGCTTAATGTATGTGCACGGTAAATGGGTACAAACAGATGGTGCACTTTCAATTATCTCAATACGAAACTCTTACACTACAATGACACAGCACTTGAACTTCTTTGCTTTAGCTCGCGAAAACCATGACGCACAATATCAGTGCTCTGTTACAACAGCATAATATTCGAAAGAGCGTCGAACTTAAGCGTGACATCAGAGGACAAATTAAGGGCGGTGATATATTAAATTACGCAGACCTGGAATATTATTGTACGACGCAGGACTAAGTCGGAGGATGGATTAGTTGTGTAGAACTTGTGCTCTCCTCTATGCTTAAAATGGATTAGGAGAATTGTTACAATTGTAATGACGGTGACAATTATAATTATGATTACAACAATAACTAATAAATCTGATCATGATGCACACAAATTGCTCGCCATATTTCTAAGACACATTAACAAGTTTCAATGACGGATAAATACGTGTTCATATATTGTCAATATGCGAATGGAGTCTGTATATAGCCTATATACAGTATATACGGGTTCATACACTGTATGAACACGCGGGCTAATTTTACGGCCGCAGTGGTCGCACTCCGATGGGACCAAGTGTTAAAACAACCGTCCACTTGAATGACCTGAATGTGAAAGGATTTGGAAACACTTCAAAAAAGACTACGCGGTCAGGATTATTCTGGGGTCCCTCGCCATGGCTTGCCTCATGAATACACCATTTATTCAAAGTTTAAAAATTCCTAAACTTAGCGTTTTCAAAGATCTGTGGAGTTTATTTCTTTTTATTATGTGACTACAGAGAAATCGTGGTCAAGTGCTTTTTTTTTTTCAGCATTTGCAGGCTATGCATGAGTACTTTTTGTATCTCTACAGACATAACATTGCATCGGCTGGTAAACCTCGCATAATTCTTAGCATTTTTTTTAATTCTAAACATCAGATGTCTTGCCATCCGCCGCGGTGATGCAGAGGCTATACTGATCCGCCGCTGATCCAAAAATCGCAGGTTATATCCCAGCCGCGGAGGTCACATTGTGATGAAGGCGAAATGTCAGAAGCCCATGTGATGTGCGTGCACGTTAAAGAACACCAAATGGTCCAAATTTTCGAAGCCCTCCACTACGACGTGTCTCATTGTCATGTCGTGGTTTTGAAACGTAAAACCACTGTTATTATTATTGTCAAATGCCTTGCAAGTGGGTCGTCCATTGACTCGTGTCGTCTGATAAGATGACGATTTCTCCATTCTGCTCGATCTTTTTTTTTTTTTCTGCAGCTGTGCACGGGCGGCTCCGTCACCGACCTCGTGCAGAACTTGCGCAAGTCAGGCAGCAACCTTCCCGAGCCGATCATCGCTTACATCCTGAGGGAAACCATCGACGTAAGTGTTAGCGTATTACACGTGCGCCGGGCGTAATCGTCGGTATAAGGAAAAACTGCGACGACAGAAGGCAGTTGTTGCATTTCCGCGACGTCGATGACAACCATCAGACACTAACGACCACGCTGCGAATCGACTCCAGGAAGTTGCCTCGCTTGCTTTCGGCACGTCACTGACGCGGACGGTCCGAACGCGTTTCAGGTACAAGCCGGCACAGAGCTTCTGCAACATTTACTAGAGGGAATTCCAGCGCTGTGATCGTTCAGCCACCATGGCAATGATGAGCAGTACACGGCACGGATTTGCCCAATATTCATGCTTGCGACTTCGAACACAGTTGTGACTACGTTTATTGTTGTGTTGTGACGTTTGCTTTGGATCAAGGAATGGATCATTGAGAGCTTTCGTTGAGCCGATGTGAATTCGCGAGAAAGGTTAAGGTGGTGGAGTGAAAGTGCTGAACATTTGCTGAACTTCGTCTTGTGAGAAAGCAGTACCAGGCGACACGGAGCCGGCTGTAGTCGACAGAACAAAGTTTGGGCAAATTTGTTCACTACCCATCACTCCCGTGCAGGCTGAAGCACCATGCATGCGCTGCAGCTGCCACAGCCTCTATCGCGACATTTTTCTCTAGCGTATTTATAGGAAACTCTATGCATGCCACTACTCCGCGCTACACGGCTATGATGTTATCTGTACAAGCTTCTGTTTCACGAAAAAAAAAATTAGCTTCGAGGCTAAATCTACAGGGTTACCGAAACGAAAACTAGTTCGGAAAATAAGTGTACCAGCAAATTAAAAGTGTTTGTATGATTATTTGAGCCGGAATTACTCCATTTGTACGAGTCCGTCTGAAGGCAACCAGATTATTCCACGCTTCTTTTATAAAGTACCAATCAGATAACCTCCAGTTTATCTGCGATGTTAATTATTCGGTACGTTGAAGCACTCTTTTACCGACAGAATGTATTGAAAAAAATGGTGGTTTTTCAGGTGCAGAAATACACCCTAACCCTAAAGAAAGAAAACTTAAATCGTAGAGAAATAGAGAAGGAAGAAAAAAAGAGAGGGGAGAGACGAGACAATCATTCCCCTCACCAAAGAGATGAAATCCGGTCTGTTTGCAAATCTGTCGATGGTTGCTACACTGAGTTCATGTGCTTTTGTTTTGTTTGTTTTTTTAATTTTTAACAGAACTTTAGCATCCGTAGCAGCGTAGATCCTGCGAAAGCGCTACGAATCGTTTCAGTAGACGGCACAATCATGACCTGGAACATGTCGGCAGCTGGCATGAGCTAATCAAGAGAGCGAGCGCTTGAATACGTTAGACTCCCAACGTCACTTCTCTAACCACATTGCTTCGTATTGTCAAGTATCTACGGCTGCCTTAAATTTCGTAGAACAAAACAAAAGTGACGTTGTTGTCACTGTCTGTCACTAACTATCTGAGTTCTGCATGATTGTGATTTATGCACAATCTCTCGGAGACAACCTCTCTCTCAATCGTGCGTGCTTTCAACTGTGCGTGAGATATTGCTCACAAACATGCATAACGGCGCTCGGCTGAAGAAGCGCTTTCGTGTGGCACGATAAAGAGTCATCAATTAAGGCTTGTAGATCATACGTTCCAGTTGGACGGCACTGATGAGCCTTTGTGCATCAGTAGGCACAGCCTCTTCAAGCCATTCTCGATAATGTTCTTTGAGATTTTCTTTAGTCAGCGCTTTAGAATGCTTTGGCACTTCACCCACCTCGCTTCCCTTGTCGGTTGCATGTGACGATGTGGCTTCTGAACAAAGAGTCGAAGAGTATTGTTTTAGTACAAACTGTATGAACGCGGTACGCAATCTTTTCTTGACCTAACCGGTCTTCATTTTTGTGGCAAAATATGTGCAGGCGCTGCGGTTCCTACATGCCCACCACTGCATGCATCGGGACGTAAAGGGACACAACATTCTGCTCACCGACACTGGCACCGTCAAACTGGTCGATTTCGGTAAGCATCGCCACCGCAAAATTGCGAAAGTGGGTGCCACGGGTGGAATGACTCGCAATATGTGTTCTCACCACAACATTACTATTCGTGTTTTGTGCAGGGCTACCTTAACAACTAGCCAAACATTCGGTCCTATTCTTTTAAGCCTTTCATTATGGCCTATCTTACGAACGGGTTTCCAAGCCAGCGTAATCGGCTGTAGCATTGCCTTTTTGTCGATTTAACAACCAAACGAACAGCGCCACGGTAGGCACTTACGCATGAAAACGGTTGCATTGGTGATTCGGCGCTTCATGACTGCATTCATTCACGCCGTGGCATAAAAATATAGGACAACATATCTTTAGGAGCCCCAAGTTATGGAGCTCATGTGTCTTTTAATCCCATTCTCAATCCTTATACAGAATAGCATCCCAGCGGTATATAGACACAGACGAAAATATCTTTTTCCTAAGAAGAGTCTTTCTCTTTTACCCTCGTATGTAGCATGTAGCTGCGAAACTGATATAAGTTTACTGCTGTTGTGTTCACACATTTCGCAGACAGAAGGCGGGCTAGGACACTTATTTGTGCACCTTTCCGCTTTTCGTGTGCTTCACTGCACTTCAGTTTGTATGTTTCACCGTTAAGCACAACTGTATAGCGGCGAAGCCAGATTTAGCAATTCTACATTAAAAGCGGCGGATACCAGAGCGGCACGCTAGTTTGGAACTCGGTAATTCGGAACAAATTGAGTATTAACCATCAAGGTGCCCTGTAGTAAGAACAAGGTATTTAAAATTTATTTTTATCTTTTGCCACAGGTGTGTCATCTCACTTGGATGAGACAATGGGAAGGCGGAACACCTCCGTCGGAACACCCTATTGGATGGCTCCTGAGGTGAGTGGCATGAGAGGAGGCAAACTTGCTTCTTTCTTATACACAAAAAAAAAATACTTTAGCACACACAATGACTGGAGTTGTTTTCAATCCATGTAACCAGTTCATGAGACTTGAATGTCTCAAATAAACTTGCAAACCATGAGACATGCAGCATTTTGAGACTGAAATAACTGCGACAGGAATACTGTGGACTCTCCAGGCGGCAATTGTGAAAACTTCTAGACATTATGCAGAGCATTACGACGCTAGCGCCATTATGTCCCACATAATGTGCTAAATCGATAACATTGCCCCGCCCGGCGTATATTTTATGCGCGAGCGCACGCGGCGAACGCTGTCGATGGGCGCCGTTTGAGCAGAGATGAAACAATCCAGCCATGTCCATTGTACGAAAGGCGCATGGAGGTGGGAGGAGATAAGAGCCGTTGAGGTGCTGCGGGGGTCCGGCAAGAAATGCGTACTTTGATCGACCGAGTGATTCACCCGCGGTCACACCCGTTGTATATTGTATCTTTGGAGATCAGCGGACGGCTCATAGCTTTGTACGTGTGGTGCCGTCATCACAAAATATGCGTTGAAGTGATCGATCGAACGAAGGTCACTTCTCTCGGTGCACACTGCCTAAAATAGTAACGTCTTGTAACATGACACTTTGTTGCTATCTCGTTCATTGCTTCACCATTGCAGCACAACTGTGACTTTTTGATTACGCGAAATAAACAAGTGTGCCCCCTGTCCCTACCAACTCTCTAAAATAACTCTTCATTTGCTGTCATTTCACACCTCGTAGTATCTGTCCCCATTGCAATTTTACATGCTTCACTGCATTACATTTACATGTTTCACCGTTGCACATTGCTGTAATGCGGCAAAACCAGCTTCAGCAAAAATACAGTGAAAGCGACGCTTATAAGAGCGATAGCCTAGTTTTGAACACGATAATTCGGAATACCGAATCCTGTAAGGTCCACACTACCAGCCATAAAGTGTCATGGATAGTCAATTTCCACATTTTTTATTGCTGATTAAATCCATAACGTTCGCGGTACGATCTAACATGCCAAATCTATAGATGAGGAGCAGGAGGATATAAAAGGTTTCACGCAGATCTAGCCCTGCGCGGTGAATGATGCCTAGAACATGTTCCCTTGATGATTCAAGTTGTAGTAGTGTTTAACTTATTGATTGGGGCGCTGTACTGTGTTACGTCTAAGTTTACGTTTTTTTTGTTTTGTTTTCGCGCAACCTCAATCAAGGTGTTCAGCAAGCGCCAACTTCGGCCAAGTGTCGATTCCTTTTTAGGTTTTTCCCGACGTGTGTAGTTCAACTCCAGCCTGTGCTTCCCCCGGTACTAGGTTCGTTACAGTTACTAAAGATTTCATCACCATGGTGCACCGCGGCATGACGTAAATATTTCTTGCAATAGTGAATCTATATTTTTCCATAAGTCAGCCTGTCAGCCATAAGTCAGCCTGTATATATATATATATATATATATATATATATATATATATATATATATATATATATATATATATATATATATATATATATATATATATATATATATATATATATATATTGTGAAGAAGAAAACGCATCGTCGGCAAGCAACATCGCCACCGCTTGGGTACTGGGTGCTGGGCTTCTCTCGCTCGGCTCGTGCTGATTATCGCCAGCATCTGCTTGACCGTTGCTCTTTCCCGATCGTGTTTCGTCGTAGGACCACCGTCGCAACAGTCGCCAATAAACCCATTTTCAATTGGTGGAGGGTGCTGACATTCCCCGTCGCCTGAACCTGGGTGCTGCCATTCGCCATCGCCTAAACCTGGAGCTGCGCAACCGAACGCTACCTCCCATCATGGCTACCAACAACGCGCAACCTGGCTCTTCCACTCCATCCCCCAGCAACCCCGGCGTTCTTCGTTTGCGAGAGCCCCAAGGTCTTTAGCGGAGCTGATGAGACCTACGTGGAAGACTGGTTCGCTAACTACGAACTGGTGAGCGCAAACAACAAATGGGATGACGCAGACAAGTTGACTAACGTCATCTTTTACCTCACTGACGTGGCCGAAATGTGATATAACAACCACAAAAACGACATTACGACGTGGTCCATCTTCAAAACGTCGTTTGCTGACGTTTTCGGCCGACCTGCTGTCCGCAAGTCCAGAGCCGAACAACGCTTGCGGACTCGCGCACAGAAGCCATCTGAATCGTTCACCAGTTTCATCGAAGACATTATTGGTCTTTGCAACCGTGTGAACACCGCCATGTCCGAGTCGGAGAAGATTCAACACATCCTCAAAGGGATAAATGACGGCGCATTTCAGATGCTCCTGGCGCGCAATCCTGCCACCGTTTCGGAACATGTGACTTTATGTCAATGTTTCGACGAGTTGAGCCAGCAGCGCGCCCTGACTCGGCCATTTTCCTCACACGCTGACTCGCTCTCCAGTCTCACTTCCGTTCCCGACCACTCACCAACCCTGCAAGAGGTTAAAGACTTCGTGAGTGAAGAAGTAGCTCGGCAACTGTCGTTGATTCCCTTCACGCAGCAGCCGCCGTCCTCTCGTCTGCCCTCACCCCTCCGCGACGTTATTGCCGAAGAGGTAGCTCAGGCTGTTCCCGTCGCTGCCCACCAGCAGCCTGTGGCCATGCCTGTTGCCCATGCGCCGGCTATGCAGCCCGTGGCCGCGCCTCTTACGTATGCCCAGGTGGTACGCAGCAGACCCCGCCAGCAGCATTTGCCACCCATGTCTTCAGTTGCTCCCCACTCCGCTCCTTTTTCGACACCTTGGGCCTCACCACGAGTCAGCAATTCCTGGCGCACTCCTGACAATCGACCGATCTGCTACGGCTGCGGTACTCCAGGACACGTGGCACGATATTGTCGCCGTCGCTTCCAACCACTCCACGACGCTACTCGGCCGTTACTGTATGACCCACAGCCCATGCACATACCTGCTCCCTATCCCTCACCGCAGTATGGATACACTAACCTTCCCGAGTCTCGGTCACCCCAGCCCTCACCTCAGACTCACTCTCCCCGCTCCCCATCTCCTCGCAGGCGATCACGGTCCCCGATGCGTCCCCGACCCACTTCCTCCAACCGGGAAAACTGAACGCCGCAGTTCCAGAGGCAAGAACTGCGCCGTCGTCGAAATGCCCAAGTCCTCGCACTTCACCTGCTAACGTCGTCGCCATATCTGTCGATGGTGTTTCTACCTTTGCCCTCATCGACACAAGTGCTGCCGTTTCTGTTATAGTCGCCAAGCTCTGCCGCTCCCAACGCAAAGTGACCACGCCACTCTCTGGACTATCGCTTCGTACGGCTAGCGCACAACCAGTTCGACCTCTCGGCACCTGTACAGCCCGCATATTCATCCAAGGCTCTATATACGTTGTCGAGTTCATCGTCCTTTCGGTGTGCTCGCATGACGTTGTCCTCGGGTGGGACTTCCTGTCACATCATCATGCCGTCATCGACTGCGCACGCGCTGAAGTTCAATTTTCGCACCTGTCTGACGAACCTTTGCACGAAACTCTTGAGCGGTCCCCAAAACTCGTCGTGCGTGAAGACACTGAAATTCCGCCAGCCTCTCTTGCCGTTGTCCCTGTTTGCTGCGATGACCATAACGATGCTACAGTAATGTTTACACCTTCCGACATTTTCATGAGCCGCAGAGCCGTTTCCTTGCCTTTCGCTACAGTTGATGTCACTGCTGGCCGAAGCAATATTTTCGTCCACAACAACCTTTCTGCACCGCTTACGCTACTTGCCGGTGAATGTCTCGGTCGAGTGGAGTACCACGATTCCTCTTTATTCCTTAACATGCCAGACAAATCGTGTAGTAACGCCTCGACCGAACTTCATGCCCTTTCCCCACTGGCACCTTCTCGAGTTCCATCGCCGACACCTTAAGTGCCCATGAACGCGCCGAGCTTCTTAATTTCTTCCAGCACTTCGCGAAATCATTCAACGTTTCTCAGCCGCAATTGGGTCGGACTTCCGCAGTGCACCACTACATTTACACCGGTTCGCACCAGCCATTGCGTCAAAGACCGTACCGTGTCTCTGCTGCAGAACGTCAGGTCATCAACGACCAGGTCGAAGAGATGCTACGCCGTCGTGTCATTCAACCATCGCACAGTCCTTGGGCATCTCCTGTCGTTCTAGTTCGAAAGAAGGATGGATCGATTTGATTTTGCGTCGACTACCGGCGATTAAACAAGGTGACGCGGAAAGACGTCTATCCATTACCGCGCATCGACGACGCCCTTGACAGCCTCCAAGAAGCCGAATTTTTCTCCTCTTTAGACTTACGATCGGGATACTGGCAGGTTCCTATGGCAGAATATGATCGCCAGAAAACTGCGTTCATTACACCAGATGGCCTGGACGAATTTAACGTAATGCCATTTGGGCTTTGTAATGCTCCTGCCACGTTTGAACGACTCATGGACAACACACTGCGTGGACTGAAGTGGTCTGTGTGTCTATGCTACCTCGACGGCATTGTCGTTTTCTCTCCCGATTTTCCTACACATCTGCTTCGGCTCCAACTGGTTCTGACGTGTTTAACCAACGCTGGGCTCCAACTGAACCTTAAAAAGTGCCGCTTCGCCGCGCGAGAGCTGTCCATCTTGGGACACATCGTGTCCAAGCATGGTGTTCTACCCGACCCTGCAAAACTACGAGCAGTCACTGAGTTCCCGAAACCTACTACACTGAAAGAATTACGCAGTTCTGTTAGACTATGCTCGTACTTCCGGCGCTTCGTGCGAAATTTTGCGTCGATCATGTCACCACTGACCAACCTCCTACGCGGTGACGTAGACCTTTTATCCTGGTCTCCTGACTGCGACGTTGCGTTTGCCACGCTCCGTAGTCTGCTAACATCTCTTCCAATTTTTCGGAATTTCGACCCAACAGCTGCAACGGAAGTTCACACAGACGCTAGCGGGGTTGGTCTTGGCGCTGTCCTCGCCCAACGCAAGCCGGGCTACTCCGAATACGTCGTCGCTTATGCGAGTCGCACGCTTGCTAAAGCTGAGACCAATTACAGCGTCACTGAGAAGGAGTGCTTGGCGCTAGTGTGGGCGCTTCGCAGGTTCCGCCCTTATTTGTACGGTCGTCCATTCGACCTGGTAACGGACCACCATGCACTTTGTTGGATCGCCACATTGAAGGATCCTTCTGGCCGCTTAGCTCGGTGGGCACTGCAAATCCAGGAGTACGACATTCACGTCATCTATCGCAGCGGACGCAAGCATTCTGACGCCGACGCCCTGTCGCGTTCGCCTTTACCTCCCGACTCGGCCTGCGGAATCACTGGTACCAACTCCGTCGCATCTATCGACCTCGACTCCTTTGCCAGTGAACAACACAAGGACCCGTGGATCGCTTCCCTTTTTGACTGTCTCTCTGGATCGTCAACCACTGCGGTACCACGATCTCTCCGACGTCAAGCTGCTCATTTCGCCATACGTGATCGGCTGCTACACCAACGCAACTACGCCCCTGAAGGTCGTAAGTGGCTCTTGGTTGTCCCGCGCAGCTTGCGATCACAAATCTGCGCCTCCTTTCATGACGATCCCCAATGTGGTCATGCCGGAGTTTTCAAAACTTACGAACGCATTCGCCATCGCTTCTACTGGCGCGGAATGTATAATTTTGTTCGAAAATTCGTTATGGGCTGCCCTGACTGCCAACGCCGCAAGTCACCGCCTTTCCACTCGTCCGGTGCGCTTTAACCACTTCCATGCCCTGTCAAACCTTTCGAACGGATCGGAATTGATCTTTATGGCCCTCTACCGACAACATCAGATGAAAATCGGTGGATCATAGTCGCAGTGGACCATTTAACACGTTACGCTGAGACCGCCGCCCTTCCAAGTGCCACTGCGCGAGACGTAGCATCCTTCGTCCTTCATCGCTTCATACTACGACATGGCGCACCTCGGGAACTACTAAGTGACCGAGTTCGAGCTTTCCTATCAGAAGTCTTCACGTCTCTGCTTTCTGAATGTCATGTTGTTCATCGCAAGACCACGGCATACCACCCGCAGACTAACGGGCTCACGGAGAGATTTAACCGCACCCTTGGCGATATGCTCGCGATGTATGTGACATCCGATCATACTAACTGGGATCGCATTCTTCCATTCATCACGTTCGCATACAACACCGCGGCACAGTCTACCACTGGATTTTCACCTTTCTTTCTTCTTTATGGACGCGAACAATCCCACACCATCGACACTCTCCTTCCATACCGTCCTGACGCATCCGAATGCCCATCTGTGTCCGAAGCTGCCCGAAATGCGGAAGAGTGCCGTGAACTCGCACGCACCTTTACGTCACAAGAACAGCAGCGCCAGAAAGAAAACAACGCCGACTCTTCACAAATCCACAGCTATTCCCCGGGATCAATTGTATGGCTGGCTGTTCCTTACCAAACCTCCGGCCTTTCCTCAAAACTAGTCCCGAAGTACGAGGGTCCTTACCGCGTTTTGGAGCAAACCTCGCCGGTAAATTTTCTCATTGAACCACTTTCCCCATCTGACGACATGCGCCGGCGTGGACGTGACATCGTCCCACGTCGCCCGCCTTAAGCCATATCATAGCCCTCTGCCTCCAGACTCTTAGGTCGCCAGGATGGCTTTTTTTCGGCGGGGGCAAATTGTGAAGAAGAAAACGCATCGTTTGCAAGCAAGATCGCCACCGCTTGGGTAGTAGGTGCTGGGCTTCTCTCGCTCGGCTCGTGCTGATTATCGCCGGCATCTGCTTGACCGTTGCTCTTTCCCGATCGTGTTTCGTCGTAGGACCACAGTTGCAACAGCCGCCAATAAACCCCTTTTCAATACATATAAATATATATATATATATATATATATATATATATATATATATATATATATATATATATATATATATATATATATATATATATATATATATATATATATATATATATATATAATAAGCAAGGTGTAACAGCGTTATACAATATTAGAGTGCAACGAAATCAGGTTATCACGAAAAGTTTCACGGTTAGAAATGGATACAACATGATCCGGAAGACCGTTTCAATATGCAATGGCTCGAAGTAGTGATGATAAGTTAAATGCCTGCGTGTGACCATGAATGCGCATGAAACTACGTGCATTGTGAATGCGCCGGGAAGTGCGCGCAGGAGAACAAAGTGGCAAACAGTGAATTTCGTTACTATAAATGTACCTATGAAACAGACATAAGGAGACTTCTTCGCTAGACATTATGCTACTGTCAAGCAGCGCCTTGTTTCATGGAACAGCTGGCTTGCACAATTTTATTGGCTATCGTTATTGCGGATATTGACGGCGACGGGTTGTCGCCGTCACCATCATGTCCCATGTAAAGTTCGAATTTTTAAGATCCCCGAACAAATCGTAGATTGTACTCGCAGGTAATAGCGCGCGAAAGGGGGCGACTAACGCGGCTGAAGCAGATATAAAACGAGACAGCCCATTTCCGTAGTTCGGAAGCTAGGCGCTTGTTATAAAATATCCCCCCCCCCCCACCTCTTAAACCGGCCGTCGTATGCTCAAGCAGAGAGGATCTTTAACGAGCATTAAAAGATGCGAGTAGGGGGGGGGGGGGGGGGGTGTCCTCGAGCAGCAACTGAGAACGTTTAGTTTACGGGCACGGTCGCCAACGCTGGCGCGCGCACTATCTCACTATATCGGCAGCCATCAGCGGGCGGCTCATAAACCCCTCTACGTTCTGCGCTGTCAACGCGAAGAGACTGTGTGAGAAGGGTCCCTTGAGTGGCCGTATCCCTTTACACCCGCGTTTTTTGTACAGTTGCATGATATTGGATCTAATAGAAATAGCTACCAGCCTCACATCGTATAACATTATAATTTGTTGCTATCGCATTCACTTTTTCTTCCTTGCAGCGAAACTAACTTTTCTTTTTTGCCAGAACCATCCCAATTTATCCATATCGTAATTTTCAGTTACAACACAAGGAAAACCATAACTACTGCCTTATTTACTACGAATGTTGCGATACAAACGAAATCACCAAATCTGCAAGAGAAACATCGACATCATCCATGACCAACTCAAAAGCAAACTTCTCCGCAAAGCAAATAAAAAAAAAGTTTTACTTAAGGCACAAAAGCTTTGCGAAGAAGCTCGATTGCGGTGTCTCAATGTTTCAATTCGCCTGAAATGTTGCTATGCTGAAAAGCCGAACTTTTCATGCGACTGCACTCGTGCAAGTTACGTATAAAGCTTCAGGTCACGCGGAAACATTCTGAAAAGTGCAGGAAACACTTACTTTGCGAACGAAAGGGGAATTTTAAGGACTCGTTTTTGCTTGCAAGACGCAGCCTTTTTTATCACGAACAGGCAAGAAAACCGGGGAAAGTATGTGGGGTGTTATTTGTAGTAATTACGTTTTAAATGTGAAGAAAGCAAAAGGACGAAAAGATAACTCGCCGCTAGCAGGAACCGAACCTGCGACCTTCAAATTACGGATCCAATCCTCTGCCAACTGAGCTAGATAGGTAGTCATCCCTTCGTCAACTCGTGAACTTTATGTGGTACACACGTGCATTCAAACCTGGTAGTGTTAGTCAGCACCACTAGTAGCCATGGCGGTGAACACTCTAATGCTACAAACACGCGACACACGTAATGGCGCACGGCATATAGTCAGAATGAGAAGGCGTATAGAAAAAATAATAGCGTTGATTTTTCTCCCCTTCCAGGTGGTGGCGTGCGAAAGGCAGCTAGATTACTCGTACGACATCCGCTGCGACGTCTGGTCCCTGGGCATCACTGCCATCGAGCTTGCCGAGGGAGAACCGCCTTTGGCCGATATCCACCCTATGAGGGCTCTCTTTCAAATTCCGAGGTAAGCCACTTCTACTTTAAGGGCGCTTTAAGTAGCTTTACACATCCGGTGGTTTCTACGTTCGAAAAAAAAAATCGTGGGCACCTTTTATCCGTTTTCTCTTTAGTGGGTTGCTGCTGTCTTGCCATCAGATAGAAAAATTGTATTCATTAGACGAACACCAGCTTTATACTATACAGGTGGAAATGTTACACGAATGAAAGAACCTGACAATGAAGATGAAATCTTTTCTTCATTCGTGTCTTCATTAATACAAGGATAGTCGACACAAGGAAAAAAACGTAGTTGATCCCTATTTTTAGGAATTGGTATAACATAAAAGTGAAATGTGTCTTCGCAGAAGTAATTGAGCATTTATTGTGCATTGTTATCGCAAGTGCAAAGGAATGAATGCTGCAGTAACAAAGTGCAACGTTACGCGAAGAACGGCAAGTGGCTCGAAACTTCCACCGCACACCTCAAACAGAAACCATGCACGAAATGAGCATACATATGACGAGCGCGGACAAACAACAGTCACATTTCTTACTTCGTGTGGGAGCAGCGCGCTCCTTTCGCAAACGCGGCCGCGGCAGCGAGTGAATTGACGTTCGCGCTCTCTCCAACTAGCGTAACTTCTAAGCAAACTTTCGGCGGTGGCACAAGATGTACAAAGCACCCGAATCCAGAGATAAGCACGCGCGAGTGAGCCAACACGCTAAGAACATATATACGCACTTTGACCGTGCCATGTAAAGGTGCGCGCGCGGGATGGCGCGGCACCACGACCTTTAGAGCGCGCGCCCGTCGTGCCATCTCGCTACTGGTTACTAAAGCACGCTGAAGTATCCGAGCTCCGAGGACCGCCAGTGGTGCATGGTGCATACATATGGCTCGCCGTTAACGTGTTCGGCAAGGGTCGCTTTGTGGTGTAGTGGTTAACAAGCGCACGACGTCGCTGGTTCGACGCCCAACTGCGGAACTTTCTTTCTCGTTTCTTACTTAGCAATCTGTCAGTAATTATTTTACAGCGTCATTATCCGTGGCGAGCATACGTCACGGAGCCGTGGTGTAGCCCGGCATAAAACACTTTCGTGTTAAAAAAGGCCCATGCAGTATCTTGAAGAACTCCATTACAACGATTGGGGAAAGAAATGTTTAGCCTTGACAAGCGTACAGGAAAACTGAGCGCACTTAAAGGCACTCTAGAATTTTAATGAAGAAATGAAACCTGTACACGAGTAAATCTATGTGTAAAATATCAATGATTATATTCTGGGGTTTCATTTCTCGATACCATGATGTGATTATAAGATAAATCGTAGTTGAGGACTTCTGTTTGATTTGTACCATTGTGAAAGTAGTGAGCATTAACCAGCTTAAATAATCACCGTTTTTCTTCGGTATCATGACATATCGGGAAAGATAGCGGGAACAAATTGGGAGAAGGAGTGACGACACCAGCGTTGCAAGCTTTGGGGCTGTAAGCCATACGTTTGAACGCCTTTGCACACCCCTTCTCTTAGGTGACTAGAGGCGGATGAGAGGGTGCCTCCCTGCCCCCTACCGTGCGACCGCGTATATTGGGAACCTTTCGACTTGTGATTGTTATAAGTGATTGGCCTTGCACCAATTCATGCGTACTAAATCTGGTGATTTTATTTATTTGTGCATTTTGACTCGTGAGAATGTTTTACTCCACTAATTGCAATTTTCCCTGTGAAATTTCGTCTCAGCTTTTCAGGGCACCTGATTAAAAAAACTACGCAACCAGTCTGCTGAGAAGGCAGTTAACCCAACTGATCTTACCTAATTAACTAAAAGCATATCAAACAGCATAACTCTAGTCCATAGCAGACAGAATGCACTTGGTATCATTCGCCTAAGGCGTATCACTTGTTAGAATGTTGACAGTCTAAGTTAATTGAAACACCTTACATGTGCCGGCTGAGATAGATATTGAACGAACGGCATCACCTGGCTGCTCCTGCACCTCACGCACCTCATATTTTGGGAGATAAAACGAGCCTTCTTTTGTCACTTAAAGGAGTCACAGTTTTGCCGCAAAGGCGAAGCAATGAACGCGATAGCAACAAATTGGAAGGTCACGCGCAGAATGGCAAGCAGATCGAAACGTGCCCCGCGTTTCTCACAAACATAGGACGCACGAAACGTACTCACGGGTACGAATTAAAGCGAATAAGCGTCTCAGTTTTTACTTCGCTGTGTCTGAAAAGCGCGCCCTTTACGCAAACGAAGGCTGTGCAACGATTGCAGTGACCTTTGTGCGGCCGGTAACTACAACAGAATCGTTCGGACGAAACTCAAAGGCTAGCCATGACATACGATTCTCCCCACTGCAAGATAAGGGCGTGCGATCGAGCGTAAATCCCTCTATTCTCTACTCGAACCATAGTACGCGTGAGAGATGAGAGCCGCCGCGCACTCACTGCGCTATCTTGCTGATAATGCTGAAAACACGATAGTTTCCCTCTTCCTTGAGATGCCCGCCATGAATAGCTTGCCGTTTGAACGTTCAAGAAGGTACCTCTCGGTGGTTCAGTGGTTTACGCCTCGCATTCAAGACGCGGAGGTCCCACGTTCGATTTCACGCGCCGGATACTTTTTTTCTGAGTTTTTTTCTTTCTTGCGTTTTCACATATATATATATATATATATATATATATATATATATATATATATATATATATATATATATATATATATATATATATATATATATATATATTGAAAAATAACCAGCCGTGAGCAGGAATGGCCGCTTATTTTTTCATCCACTTTTCTTTCTTCCTTCTTATTCCATTGGTTCTAATAACTTCCCCTGTACATTCCTTGGCAATACTGTCTGTTAGATCTCATTACTATTGTGTTAAAACACGGAAAAACGAGCCCTTAGGTATACACTTCTTTCCCTTATATATATATATATATATATATATATATATATATATATATATATATATATATATATATATATATATATATATATATATATATATATATATATATATATATATATATATATATATATATATACACGGTGCATGACATCAACGCCGGTGCCCACGTCCACGTCAACGCCGGCAGCGAAATCCATTCGAGAGTGTCCACGTCTAATCGCAATAAAAGTGACAAGAAACTTTGGATGTCTAGCAGATTGCACAGTGGCGGCTCTAGAAAGACGATGGCACTGGTTTCGATACCGACAGCAGGAATTAAGTTTTTAGAACTTATAAGGACGGCAGTTTTGGCGAGTTTTTAGAACTCTCAAGATCTAAGACCAGTTATGTGCTAAACTCGTAGAAGTCGAGGTAGCACCTGATATGGCAAAGCATTTAGGTATCTAGAAGTATGCAGCATAGCACGGCACTAAGTATTGTGGTGAAGTTAGCTTGCAAGGTTTTTTTTTTCATGTTTTCTCGTGGCCATCGACCTACGACAGTTCAAACCGCTTCGCCAAATTTCAAGCTTTTCACGTCTCAACAACGTTCTCACCAAATTTTTAATTAACACATTTGATAGTTTTCCTTAAGTGACCGGGCTAAATGCGCAAGCATGCGTCTGACGGAGGCCCTGACTCCAGAGATGTCAATGATACCCTGGTCGAATGCCTGTGCTGGCTTTTGGCAAAGCATAGAGCAGTCCGAAACCAGTGGACTGCAAGAACTATGGCACACCTTGAAAATTCAGTGCTGGCGCCGCTTGCGGCTTTTGCGTAGTGCATAGGCGTAGGCGCCTATGCACTACGGAGAAACCATTGAAACGAGAGTCAACGCAAATTTGACCCATCAATGCGTTATTATTGCCCTCAGCACCCGCTGTGGTGTCCTAGTGGTCATGGCGCTTCACAGCTGATCCAATGGTCGCGGGATTGAATTCCGGGAGCAGCGGCCGAATTTCGATACAGGCGAAATGCACCAGGCCCATGTACAAGATTTAGGTGCACGTCAAAGTACCCAAGGTGGTCGAAATTTCCGGAGCCCCTACGGCGTCTCTCATAATCATATCGCTGTTTTTATGAGACAAAACCCCTCTTATTATTATTATTATTATTATTATTATTATTATTATTATTATTATTATTATTATTATTATTATTATTATTATTATTATTATTATTATTATTATTATTATTATTATTATTATTATTATTTGCCGTTTTTATAACTTTTCAAGTTTCCTTTTCTACAATACAGCTCTGTGGAGAATCCCGCTTTTGAGGCATTTGTTCCGTTTACCATTGACAACTACTGCTGAGGTGGAAATCGTTAGTGCATTTCAACAAAATTTTCCAATGACATTGACACGGAATGTCCTCAAATATAATCAATAGTTACACAAAAACGCATTACTTGAAATAATATTCATTCGCACTTTACAGCCGATCAGCCTCAAGCGCCGTCAGTAATGCAGACGTCATCGTGAACCAAAGGATGTCGAATATGAAGTTTGAATAGAACTTGAGGCGTCATGTTCGTAGCTCGGCAGATGATTAACTCTTTCGTTACCACGCCTATCCAAATCGATCACCGGTGATCGACGCTTTTGAATAATTTGTTTTGGCATGCTAAACTTGTTTCTCGTGCACCCAGCACTTTCTATCAGTTAGTCCAGCCACTCATCTTTCATTATCAATTTGAATATAACCGTTTCGGACTCATAGTGATTTTTAACAGACCTTTGCGGGAACCAATGTGCGTGTATAGTTAGAGAAGTACACTAGGCTGGGGAACTTGACAGTGTCAAGTGCATGCCCCTCGTGATTATGGTACAGTGATGTCTAAGTTCTGTAAGGAAATGAACCTCTGCAAGCCAAATATCGAATTGAAGTGTCAGCTTCGCAATTTGACTACGTCTAGCAGCAATGACAGCCAGAAATTTATGCCATATATTCAATAGAGAGCTGCTGCTAGGAGTCGGGAAAACGTTGTTCTACAGAAAATATTTGCGAAGGCCCGCCGTGTGTTCAAAGTGTTGAGGTGGCCTTCTTTGACAGTTTCCAGCAGCTTTGATTTTGCTTGCATCGTTACATCAGACAAAGGGTCGCATCTGGTGTCACTAGTCGCTCCTATGACGTCGTCGTCACGCGCGCATTGGTGCGCATCAGCGCTGCAAAACAAACGCACTGCTCGAAAATGCTTTGTAACCCCACCTGAATTGAGTGATGACGAGCTTAGTGTTAGAGGATGACAGCACCTTAGCTTCAAGTTTTATGGAGACGATGTTTTGTGTCATCCAGAGATATCCGCAGTCGTTCATGGTGTTGTTTTGTTTACATCCTCGAGTTGTTTCTTCCGCCGCAAGTGCGCATAGCTTCTGACCTTTGCGCACAATCTTATAGTTACTCAGGTTACGTGCGTGGTTGACACTTCGCTGGGGCGCAGTGTGATGGCGCTGGCTGCAGAGCTTCTCCTAACAACAAGAAGGCCCCCGGAGCGCATCTTGGCCCTGACAACGGAGCAGTGCGAGACGCTTTAAAACTTCGCACGATATTGTCCTCTTTTTAATTACGGTATGCGCAAAATGCAAAGAAATATGCTTGGATGCATATATTGGAAAGCCAACCTACGCGGTGCAAGGTGGTTCATGGAAAGAGGGAATAGCGAAGTTCATTGGACATCTCAATTATAGAGGAATTATTTACATCACGAGTACCCATCTACTTATATTGGAACACCAGGATACTCTTATCGCAACACAACAAAAATTTACTGAGAAAAAGTGTACGAGTACACTTATGTCGCACAAAAAAAAAAAAAACTATGGAATGCTTCACCGCATAGCACGAGCAACGGAGCAGCACCTCGGTTTTGATTTTCTTTGTCTATGTGAAGAGAAACATTTTTGTACAACATTTATTATTTTTATACTGTTTCTAAGTCATTTATCTACGAAATTTACATTCTGAAGTTTCTTTGTTTCGAATATTTTGGAATATATATAGTGTTTTTATTGCAGTGTTTACCAGATTATGACCAAAAATTTCACTTTATTCACAATTTTTTCATTCTAAAATATTTTTGTTGCTCTACAACATACATTTTTTTGGAAGAGCATTTTGTTGTGCTAAGTTTGTAATGCCGCAATGCGTGCTGGAGTGCAGTTAAGAAGCTTGCTCCAGACCACGGTGTTCTAACACCGTAATCTGGAGCAAGCTTCTTAACTGGAGCAAGCACGGTATTCTAACACCGTGCTCCAGACGTTAAATCCGGTAAACAGTGAATCCTCTGTACATATGCTCAGTCATCATCACACAACGACGTGACACGAGAGTCGTTGTGGTGCGATTGTATACACACGTTCTATACAGAATATTTATTTCCATACTAATGCACCATATACAGATATTTACATACTGACGCAGTATATAAATTTTGTCCAATAGCTTATTTACCGATCACATAAACTCAGAGGAGCGTTTTACATTTAGCATAATAGCTTTATGATTCGTAAAGTACGAAATCAGAGCATTTTGAAATATAGGGTGTAGTGGAAAGTTCTATATGGGTCCTGACGGCGAGACCACGCTGCAACCGCATTGCGAGCCCTCCGAGCCGCAACCTTGGCTTCTGCGGTGTCATAGTGGGTAGCACTATCGACGCGCACTGAGTGATGTCTGGCGAAAGAGAAAGGAAGTGCGCCGAGAGCGAGCCCTATATATTGGTGCGGCCACCTAGCGGTCTCCCACCAAACTAGAGCACGCGCCGAGAGTGGAGCGAGCGTCGCCTAATCGGCGGCGGCCTTATAACAGCTGCGCCTCTAGCGGGGGCAATGAGCACAAGCGTACACACCGGCGTAACGACGAGAGACAACCGCCCTACAAAAGGAGCAAGCTCCTAAAAGAGAATAACACTCTCACCTGAAACATTACAGCAAATATCCTCCTAATAAAATCACACACCACCTAGCGGTCCCCGTGGTACACTCCGTTTTGAACCACTCCAATCGACGTTTTTGGAACCTAGAACCGTTGGTTCCAACCTGGAGTTTTCTAAAATTAACTAGAGGGGACACTGGTGCTGCGATCGTCCAGCGAACATGTGAATTATGGGTATGACATAGATATGCCTGGTCTTCGTGCTTGCGGGCGACGAACACACTTGTTGCTTCGTTTATTGCTGTGTTCTGATTTTGTTTCGAAAGAAATAACAAACCGTTTTTCACTTCGTGAACCGATTTAAAGTGGTAAGTCTAAAAGGTTAAGGTGGTGGAGCATAACTGCCGAGTATTTGCCAATTGTTGTCTCGTGACAAAGCAGCTTCAAGCCACGCGAAGCCGGAACGAACGTAATGTACGAATGCTAGGCAAATCCATGTCATACCCATAACTCCCATGCTGGGAGATGACTTAGACTCCAACCAAAAGTTCTGAGGAAACCTGACGTTTCGAAACCGACTTAGTTCCTTCCTTAGGGGGACTGCGGAGTCACCCCTAATGGTCTCCGCAGTCACCCCAGAGGAAGGAACCAAGTCAGTTTCGAAACGTCGGGTTTCTTCAAAACTTTTGGTTGGAGTCTAAATCATCTCCCAGTTTCATAGCCAACCAGGCAGACTTCTGTCGAATGTTTACATTGAACTCCCATGCTGGCTAAAGCACTATGCATTGCAGTTCCCATAGACACTAGCGCCAGAGTTCCATCTAGTGCATATTGCGGAAACTCTATGGGTTCCGACGATTGGAAACTCTGGGTTTATATTGTGCGGACTAATATACTTTGTTTCGTTGCATACTTACCACCTCACCGCAGGTCATGATTCTGTCTTTTTCTAAACGACCTTTTCATGCTGCTTGCGAAAGATAGGTACTGATGTATGAGGTAAACGAGAGTAACAAGTCCCGCAATTCAACCTTCGTCACGCGAAAGTCAACAAGGACATAGTAAATACATACACGCACGCTGTAAGGTAACCGAATTGCGCATCTGAAATCACGTGTTAGAGAAGAACCAGTGCTCGGGTACTTTTTTTAAACAGCGTAGCTGTTTTAGTCGAATCTTTCATATCCAGGGGTTGTCGTAGATCGTAAACGGATATGTGCCACAGAAAGTGGATAAATTCCACTTGTACGTGCCACTGCTCCCACCACTCCCACAACTCACCACCACGCCCACTAATCCTCTCACAAATTACACTACGCCGACTACTGCTTCCAACACTGCCACTACTCACTACTCCTCAAGTCACCACTACGACCACTAATCGTCCCCAAAATTACGCTATGCCCACTACTGGTTCCAACACTCCCACTACTCACTACTTCCACAACTCACCACTACAACAACTAATCCCCTCACAAATTACACTACACCCACTACTGCTTCGAACAATCCTACTACTCACTACTACCACAATTCACCACTACGCTCACTAATCGTTCCACAAATTACACTACGCCGCCCCGCCGCGGTGGTCTAGTGGCTAAGGTACTCGGCTGCTGACCCGCAGGTCGCGGGATCGAATCCTGACTGCGGCGGCTGCATTTCCGGTGGAGGCGGAAATGTTGTAGGCCCGTGTGCTTAGATTTGGGTGCACGTTAAAGAACCCCAGGTGGTCGAAATTTCCGGAGCCCTCCACTACGGCGTCTCTCATAATCATATGGTGGTTTTGGGACTTTAAACCCCACAAATCAATCAATCAATCAATCAATCAATCAAATTACACTACGCCCACTACTGCTTGCAACACTCCCACTACTCACTACTCTCACAAGTCACCATTACGCCCAATAATCGTCCCACAAAATACACCACACCCACTACTGCTTCAAACACTCCCGCTACTCACTACCACGACTCACCACTACGCCCACTGATCCCCCCACAAATCCCACTACGCCCACTACTTCTTCCAACAGTCCCACTACTCACTACTCCCACAAGTCACCACTACGCCCACTAATTCTCCCACAAATTACACTATGCCCACTACTGCTTCCAAAGCTACCACTACTCACCACTCTCACAAGTCACCACTACGCCCACTAATCGTTCCACAGATTACACTACGCCCACTACTGCTTCCAACGCTCCCACTGCTTCCACAAACCCCACTACACCCAGTAATCCTCCCACAAATTACTCTACGCCCACTACTGCTTCACACACTCCCACTACTCACTACTCACACAACTCACCACTACACTCGCCACTCGCCCCTATGACCACTTAATTTACCCACTTCATTCCAGTTCATTCAACCACACTGTATTGAAATCCCAGTTCATTCAACGAGGTAAAATAATTGGCGAAGCGAAGGCTTCCTTGAAAGCCACCAGCTTCGCTGTTTCATCAGTGTCTGCCAAACGAAGCTGGCAGATTTTTTTTTCCCTTTTTACTCTCTTGTATACTAGTTGTTATCCACGCTTGACGTAGCGATTAACTTGAAACAGGCCGCCGAAGTAGGCGGGGAAGCTTGATCTTCTTGAGATCCGCGGGGCAGCCGCCGCTTGCTACCAGAGCGGTAAGTGGTCCTTATCACGTGTGCTCTCGCCTGCGCTACGGTTAGAATAGCGCGCGACTATAGAGCAAAGCAACACGGTATGCGGTGCCCTGAAATGGCCGTTCCATTCGCCTGCGTTTGAGTGCGTGCAGTTTTTCGCCGGCAACACGGCAGATAGATACAATGCTAGACAAATAGCTCGGATGAGGCAATTATAATGAAGACGTAGTAGTTGTACTCTCGCCGCTTGTTACACAAAGAGGAGAAACTCGAAAGCGACTTGATCCCTGTTGATACCAAGCATGTTTACGGCGCGACCATTTTTTATATCAAAATTTACCTATCAAATAGTTCGGGAACGTTATTGCGTAAAAGCCCGAGGACGTTTGAGGATTTTATGTCAGAACATGCACTCTATATACGATTAGCATTTTTCACGTAAGTTGAGAGCCGTGTTTCGCATAGAGCGCGTGGGCGCAGAACTGCTGCTTTTACACACTCTGCTAAACGCAACATTCTCACGTACTCAACCCGATTACAGACGCTGCGTACGCAGCAGTTGATAGAGAGTTTAATATAGCGGGAAAGAGCAAACGCAAGGATTTAGAGTTAGCGCTAGCGTTGTGTGCTCCTAACTGAGCATGTGCAGAACGTTAACGTAGCCAGAACTCAAACGTACGAACGCTATTTTTGCAATACAAAAATGAACGCTAACGCACGCGAGAGATCCTGTACGTAAGGCAAGATGACAATGCCTGTTAAAGCGAGAGCTGTCCATTTCGAATATTTATAGTCGTCAGCCTACATTGGTGAACTTTTAGCCAGAACTCTAACGTACGAACGCTATTTTTGCAATACAAGAATGAACGCTAACGCACGCGAGAGATCCTGTGCGTAGGGCAAGATGGCAATGCCTGTTAAAGCGAGAGCTGTCCATTTCGAATATTTGTAGTCGTCAGCCTACATTGGTGAACTCTTAGCCAGAACTCTAACGTGCGAACGCTATTTTTGCAATACAAAAATGAACGCTAACGCACGCGAGATATCCTGTACGTAGGGCAAGATGGCAATGCCTGTTAAAGCGACAGCTGTCCATTTCGAATATTTGTAGTCGTCAGCCTACATTGGTGAACTCTTAGCCAGAACTCTAAAGTGCGAACGCTATTTTGGCAATATAAAAATGAACGCTAACGCACACGAGATATCCTGTACGTAGGGCAAGATGACAATGTCTGTTAAAGAGATAGCTGTCCATTTCGAATATTTATAGTCGCCAGCCTACATTGGTGAACTTTTTTACTTTCAAACACATTTAGATTTGAGTCATGAGGATTCGCCAGCTGTATACTGACGATAAAAAAAAACTGCGCTTTCGAGATACACACTCGACTGGGGGTGCAGAGGACTTTAAAAAAGATTGTCTACAATTGTCGCTGATGTTTTCGGTAGCAGCGCAAAGATGGCGACGTTGTACTGATTACCTTGCTTCCAAGCTAATACAAACGCGGTCACAGGTCAAGCTGAGCCAGGTAATAGGCGTCTTGAATAATACCCGATTATCGCATACGTCGGAAGAAAACGATGTGTTTCGGGCTGTCAGACTCTACACTGAACCAAACGTGCCACCGAGGCGCAGCAATGGTGACTTCAGTCAACTCGATTTAGTGGCGTACTTGAGGTTTCTACAGTGCATATAGCGCTTTTTTATAACTATTGCGTTGGCGTTAGCGGGAATGCCTTCCGCTGTACTAAAAGATTACTAGTTGACAGGCAGCGCGTTTCGCTTTAGCGTTAGCGCGAGGCGCCCGTTAACGCCAATGTAAGCATGTTCTGATATAAAAAAAAAAACTTACTGATAAAAACTCTCTAACTTTAGCGCTCTGCGAAACTAACCTTCACTGCTGATGTCGTGCGCTATCACATATTTTTACCTTGTGAGCTGCGGGCACGCACGCACCACATAAAAACAAAAGTCTCTTACAAAGTTTCGTCTACATAGGGACATATTTACAGACACATTATCGTATACGTGCGTAACTGTTCTTCCCTGCACAGATCGTATTTTAAATGCAAGTTGAAGTAGATGTTTTTGTTTTATTGATGTGATGTAAGGACACGTTGGCGGACCAAGAGGGCGCCGGCTATACTCATTATTACGTAGAAGTGTCTAATAACAAAGTTCACGTAAAGTCCAAGTCTCCAAGCGTAGCAAGTTTACAGCACATACAACATACAATTTAGCATAGCAGTTACAAGATATTTAGAACAAATTATTCAAAAATCACAAAAACCCACTGCATGCAGTCGAAAAGTGACATAATTGTCAACATAACAGTCACAATTACCTCCGCAGCTCGGAAGCGTTAAATTTTCTTTGCATTTAAGCCGATTTTTCTAACTCGAATTCATCGCGTATAGGTCGGTTGGTTTCTGCGTGCACTTTCTACAGTTGGGGTACAGCCTAGCCAGACGGGCAGTCATTCCTCCCTCCTCGTGGTAGGCTAGCTCGTTGTTCACAACTAACGACGACGTTCTTTGTGAAGATGTATAGACTATAACACAATCTGACACGTTCGGTACATGTGTTTATAGTGTGTTAATTCCTGTTATAAAAACTAGATCCCTGGAGTTTCACGAGTCGCTAAACCGCTCCGTATTCAAGGACGAGACAGTAGTTTGTCGCTTTACCTACACTTCATATAGACGATATCCCCTCCGCGCCACTTATTCGTAAAACCAGAGTCTTTAATTACATTTAAAACACATAGAAAACGTCACTACTCAGCGTTCAGCTTATCAGAATTTCGCATTTTCCAGCTACATGCTACTATCTCCGCTTGCACGGTCGAAAATGCGCAAAAACAAGTGAAATCTGTCGATCGCGCACGAAATCATGCGAGACATATAGGGTAAAAGACCATTCACAACTTTTATCTCTAGTATATTGTTGCGTACATGCACGAAGACAAAGAAGCGTATACGGTGAACGTACTTGTCGCCCAGAGCGAGAGAGGAAGAAGAGGATCAGGAGGATCTTTAACCAGTCGGCCGCTTCTGCATGAGCTGCCCCTCACGACCTAATAAACGGCCCCTTTCAACGTCTACCAGTCTCTTTCAAACGTAACAATATGAACCTCGTATAAAAACCATACGTGCATTTTCAGGTGTTGTTTAGCGGTCCTTCAAGTGTTCGTGACCTCGCGATATATGCGGTACTCTCAGAGGCAGCTGTTGTTCCGACCTTGGAGCATCCGCTAACACCCCGTTTCGATAGGCGTTTGAATGTTGCCAACGATGAAGGCGTGGTCTTTGCTATGTAGCACATTTAACGCGGAGTCACTCTACCTACAAGACGCACTTATCCTATACAACGCTGGCGCACTCCACTATGCACAGAGTGCACACAACGAAGTACGCACGCGGGCGATATTCTGCTTTGGTGCACTGCTTCTCTTCAAAATGGCCTTCAAGTTCCACGCAAAGGATATTTACGCGGCTTACGCCACGATGCTTTACAGCTGTGTATAAAGCAGTGCCGTCGCCTGCGCCATATGTCGTGCATTTTACAGCAAAGCCATAACACAACCATGTTTTTATTTCCCCTTTTTTTCTGGAATGGAGAAACACTTAGTAACCATGCTGTTTTCATCTGCACAGCTCATACTTCAAATGCACGTTAATATAGAATTAACGTACCTCCACAGCTCGGAAGCCTTACATTTCCGTAGATTATGTGCACCCATGTTGCCAATGTTTGTGAAACTGAAACGTGCTGCCAAAATCTACATCAAGTTGTTGCCTAAAGCTTAATAATTGAAGGTATTCCCGTCGTGTAATACGATGGGCCGTAAAACGATCCGTGTAATGCGAAAGTGCAGCCACCGTCAAAAATTTAGGGACCACGAAAGACAAGAAAAAGCTGAATTTTACCACTGCATGGAAAAACAGTTTTGAATGTAGACTCTCTGTCCTTTTCAAAACGGGCTAACAACATGTGCTGTGCAGTTTAACGGAATAGACTTACAAATTGTTGAGAAATGTATTGTTTTCTCACTCGTAGTGGTCCCAAAACTTTGTAACACTCACTTTACATTGCAAATAATTCAGCACATCCTACATAACGCCTGTGAATAGAGTACCGTGTGCGGTGTGCTTGATTGAGCTGGTTGTGCATAGTAAATGATGGGTAAAACAGCCGCTTCGGACGGCACGAGATGAAGACATAGGCACTGCGTCCGTGTCTTGATTTCTTCCCGTCTCAAGCGCTGTTTTATATTATTCATCATCGACCGCAGGTCGCGGGATCGAATCCGGCTGCGGCGGCCGCATTTTCGATGGAGGCCCGTGTGCTCAGACTTGGGTGCACGTGAAAGAACCCCAGGTGCATGGTTCAAATTTCCGGAGCCTTCCACTACGGCGTATCTCATAATCATATGGTGTTTTTGGGACGTTAAGCCCCACTTATCAATCGATCAATCAATCCATCATCTTTGAATAGAGCACACTTCCCTTGAAGATCAAATAATCATCTTAGGACTTAAGAAATTGGGCTTTAATGTTGCAGACAAATCGAAATCGTGGCCGACCAAAAGAGTTAGCTCTTGAGAGCAAGGGTGAGCATAGCACCGTATATAATCACAGCGTCAGAAAAAAAAAAGCGGAGGGTGGAATAATGATGCTATAGTGCGAGAAAGGCACGGACAAAGATAGAAATGACACACACACACAGGCACTACACGTGCGTCCGTTTCTGTAGCTTCCATTCCTGTTCGTGTCGTTTGTTGCTCTATAGGCACCATTATGTCATACCGGCGAAGCCCAAAACGGTGCATTACTGAGTAAAGTGCAACACACAGGCAAAAACACCGCATCTGTAGTTATAAATGACAGCCAATCCTCCCTACTAACCATAACGTCAGGTGTACCTCAGGGCAGCATATTAGGGCCCCTACTGTTTAATATTTATATAAACGACATAACAAGTGTCAGCAGATATGTGGACTTTATAATTTATGCAGATGACACTAGTATATTTTTTCATGGTAATGATTTAGGTAAGCTTGCAGACTCAGCCAACAACATTCTTAACGACATCTTCATATGGAGTACTGCAAATTATTTAATGATCAACACAAAAAAATCCAAAGCTGTGGTATTCGCACCGGTTCAGAAGGCTGTCTGTCGTGGTTTGGATATATATCTTGGGCCCGAAAAAATTGAGGTTGTCAAAGAAGTTTCATCATTAGGAGTAACTTTTAATGAAAATCTTAATTGGGACGAACACGTTAATAAAATAACTAGAAATATAGCTAGGACGTGTGGTGCTCTCTCTAAACTTCGACAGATACTTCCAGCAAACATTAAACTTTTACTCTATAATACGTTGTTTTCATCTCACATAAACTATTGTAGTCTAGTGTGGGCAGATACATCAAAAGCAAATTGGAACAAAATATTTTTACTGCAGAAAAAAGCGATTCGTCATATTGCAAACGTACCATACGACGCACATACAAGTCATTTATTCAGAGAATATAAGATTTTACCGATCGATCACATACACAGTTTCAACCTTATTATGAAATACAAGCAAAGCTTGCTATCAAACAACGCTTGTTTTCTTAAACTGTGTAACCTCAGAAAAAATACACAATCCTATTATGACATTCGGAAAAGGCCTTCCTGGTTCGTTCCTTATTCGCGAACTAATCGTGGTTTTAGAAGACTTGAACACTGTATTCCAGCTTGTTTTAACATGTTTGAAAATAAAAACATCGACATCTTTAATATACATAAAAAACAACTTAAGGACCTTCTCATCGAAAATGGCGGCGTGTAGTTTAGCTTCTTCTAGTTGTCCGGCTACAGTACTATATGTAAAAGAAACACCCTATAATAGTGCTTGTGTAACATGGCATCCTATGATGTTTGCTTTCTTTGACATTTTTTTCGTTGCTTTTTTTACGAGTAAAACGTGCAACATTTCACTCGTCAATGTTTCCCTTGTGCATTAAAACTTCTGCTTTTCGCATACCCAGTGTTGTAAACGTTGTATAATCATTTTGTAATACTTTGGTAGCCGTTTAGCAACGTGTGCATTGTTTCATGATTGAACGCACGCTGTTTTCTTTTGTTTTTTGTTCTTTTTCTCTCTTTGTGGTTTGCTTATCTTATGTAAACCTGAAACTTATGTAATTTTGATGCATTTTCTTTTTATTTCCTAATTTCTTGAAGTTTTGAAAATCGACGTCAAATTGTTTTTTCATGTTTTGTGCTCTGCTGATTTTTTTTTTTTTTTGTAATGCCAAGTGAAAAGGGGTAGGAGCCTCGTCAAGCTGCTAACATAGCAGCTTTTTGCTCTTATCCTTGCGTTTTCTTTTTCGCAACTCTGTGAAGAAAATGCTCAATAAAAACTGAAACTGAAAACTGAAACTGAAATTAAGGCATTCATCAGCATCCGTTAGTTGCAAAAATGAATGAGCACGGAATGCAAGGAAATTTCGCGCCAGCCACTGCATGCTTCTCTGAAATGTCTCGAAGATGAGAATAGAAACGCCCACTATAACACTCTACAAGAGGTAACGAACTGCTTCCCAAACTCTTGCTTTCGTCTGCGGTAACAGCAGGAAGACATAAAACGCACTGGCCGGGAAAAGAACAGGCAGGCTTTCTATCCGCAATAACAGGAAACGAGAAGGGAATAAATATGAAAAAAAAAAACGGAAAGGGGTGAGAGCGTGAGCGGTTTAAAATGCCTGGCAGTGCATTGACACTTAACGAGACGTAATTTCAGCGTGCTGCTTGACGTGAGTACTGTTTGCTGCAATGGTCGGCGCTGGGCGTGTTGTATTTCATTTCCTAAGCACAAACCAGCGTACGGTATGAAATTTGATGATGATGATGATGATGATGATGATGATGATGATGATGATGATGATGATGATGATGATGATGATGATAGTACAAACGAATGGCTCACACCCACTCCATGGGTTTGGACAAAAAACGATTATTTAGATAATGGATAACATATTACTCTTAAATCTAATGAACTTTAAAATGGTTAGAAGAAATCAAATATTACTAATTGAGAGATTTCCAATCAAAACCACCTTGATTCGACTAAAAATCTTTGTAATTTGTAATGTAAGAATCTTTATAAACTATAGTCATGGGGCTAAAATCACGCAATATCACGCAACTTGTCACGTGACAAGTTCCCGTCAAAGCCACCTGACATGTGCGTGGTGTGTGAAGAGACCAAAATCGGAGATGAGTAGTTAGTTTTAGCCATACTACTAACGAAAAAACTCGGCAGATCCTACGTACCTTGGGAATCGACATATGCGAAGCGTGCGGAGGAAAGGTTACCGTGTTGTAATTTTTTAATGAGCGACAGGTCATGAAATGACGCTAAATATATGTATAAATGCTGCACGCACAGACATATGTGGAATAATTGCAGAGGTTTAGATAACCAGTTGTTTGAACTTGCACAACGACGTCAACAGGGACATGAGTATTAGCAACACCAGAAGCGATAAGCTGATATGAAGCGCTGATATATGTGGTGCTCACGAGGATAGCTCTGGACACAGCAACATTAATCAACTCCAGCGCACGGCGCTTAAATAGAATTGGCGTTAACCCGACGTGAAGGCTGCATCAAAAAGTACGTGTGTAAGTTTTTTTATATATAAAATCAGGTAGTCAGCACTGCAACCACAACTGACGTTTCACGAACATTAGGGCGTACTTGAAAAACAGTTCTTAAGTATGGGCTGCCTTTGTGGTATAATACTTCATTGTCACGCAGAACGCTTAGGTTTGATTCCTGCTGAGGCCTTGACATTAATTCTTTGCATTTGTCGGATCAGCGCTGCCGATGTCAGCATTTCTTAACGCTCATAAAATTGCCCATGTGTGTTCTCGTCGTTCCTGATTGATTGATTGATATGTGAGGTTTAACGTCCCAAAACCACCATATGATTATGAGAGACGCCGTAGTGGAGGGCTCCGGAAATTTCGACCTCCTGGGGTTCTTTAACGTGCACCCAAATCTGAGCACACTGGCCTACAACATTTCCGCCTCCATCGAAAATGCAGCCGCCGCAGCCGGTATTCGAACCCGCGACCTGCGGGTCAGCAGCCGAGTACCTTAGCCACTAGACCACCGCAGCGGGGCTCTCGTCGTTCCTGGGTAGACGCTAAGTTTCAATCACGTGTGGCACATACCCGCATGCCAGTGGCACACACCTGCCGGCGGGTATGTGCCACTGTCTGGCGGGAAGTGTTTGATGACGTAGGCGACGGGATCACGACATTATTCATGTGTTGACCAGCGCGTCGAATTCGTCATACCATCTTACCCTCGCATACTAATGTTGGTTCACGCTAAGAGGGTGATCACGAGAGAACCCAGACAACTCCACGAGTAAACGGCAATTATCGAGCCAGGAATCGCAGCGCCGTTCACGACAATTACGCGTCACGCATCGTACGAATCAAAAATTGAAAATTTTCAAGATGGCTGGAGAATGATGGCATGCGGGACGCTAAGGTGCTCGAAAAGTGAAGCTATACGGCTTTGCGACAATGTGGTCATTTAAGGAGAAGGAGAATGTGGCGCTGCATTCCGCTGCTTTTGCGGAAGTACGGCTCAGCGCCCATAATTTAGCTATTGCTGGCGTCAATATATACACGCTGTACAGCCTGTGTTTTCAGGCATTCGTTATATTACCTCTTCTTATCGTCCAGCCAGGGTTATACGTTTAGTTAACTTTTTTTTACTATTATTTACGCGACTATAGGGCATTTGGCGTTAGACTCCTATACATAGTATTCGGATTCATCGGCGTCCTAAATTCAGGCGCTGCTGACCACTACCAGTCTAAATATGCAAATCGCGGCCGTTGAGGAAGCTTCCTGTTCTGGGACGTCCCGCAAAAAGGACGAGTTTTTAAGCGGGTCACAGACACGTTCACGGAACTGGTATGTTGACTTGGGTTTCATGACCATATATGTGCTTCACAACAAACGAAACTTCGAAGTTTGAATTAATAAGCAGGCGGATTGAGTGCAGTTATAGCGCAGAGTGAAAATCTAATGTAATTCAAGCCCAGCTGCACTCCATGTCATTATCATCTTGATGACGTCGAGCTGCTGTGTTCGATGTCGCGGGAATCGTATACCGGGATCTCCAAGTGCTTGGTAAGGAACCCAAGCAGATCTAAATTGGAACTTGAGCATATCGCTATGACGCGACTAAGTATCAGAAAGTGCTTCTGATAGCAAAGCAATGGAATTTCATTTTTTCAAATCTTTCTAGTCATCGTCGTTCTTCCATTCGCATGCACTGTCCCCGCTGATGTAATATACGCATAGTTCATATACATTTCCCTAATATGTGTACTAAAATTATGCAGAACTATTCACTAGTAAAGTTCTTTTATAACGGAACGACGAACAAACTACGTCAGTGAACTGCTTGTGGAGACGTTTTACGAAAAGCATCCCTTTTCCTATTTGAACCGCACAACGAACGCCAAGCCAGAAGTTGATGGTGAGTACTGGACTATATACATGCCCTAAGCGCCATTGCAAAGAATCGATGCGCCGTCGATACGCTCAGGTCAGTAAGAAGATTGAAGAAGCCTCGAAGGAGGCCACCTAGAGCATTTGCAAATACACGCATATATCGCGTCCGTCGGAACGCGACCGAAAAAAAAATTGATCCCACGGCCTTGTCTTCGAGGGGCCCGGGAACGGTGCTCCCACGGACGTCGCAGGCACCTTTAGACCTTGAAGCGCAACCAAGAGCCTATATGCTGATGGTGGTCAAGTCGGAAAGGAAGCAAGAAAGAAAAGAAATGAGAAAGCCGGAGAAGCTGGGTCAGTGCGGCGGTGCTGAAGAAGAAAGTCCCTGGATCGCCGGCGCCACGCAATAGAGTAACAGGGACAATGGAATCGTAACGGCGATAATAACCCGCGCGTAAGAAGACGTGTGAAACTCAGAAAAGAAGCAGCGAATGCCCAGGAAAAAAAAAGAAGAATCAAGAAAGGAGATGGGAAATGCAATGAGAGCGAGAAGTAACAAGAGCAACACTTGCAGTCGAGGAAACGTGACCCGGAGAAAGAAGGGTACGGCGGGATAGGATGCGTACGCGTAGGTAAGGATGTTGATGATGCCGAAAACGCTGGAGGGATGGAGAGCGGGGTAAATAAGCGGCAGCGCGTTGGCGATGCACGCGGCCGCTCATCTCTCTCCTCGCCACAATATGAGGAGCGGCGGCGGCCGTAATGGTTGGGCCGCCCATACGCGCGCCGCCGCAGTGTGCATGATGTGCTCGTCGGCCGCGCGACCGAATTCAGCCAGCTGGCGCATCTTCTCCGACGCAGGAACCCGCCGCCCAAGCTGAAGAACCAGGCCGAGTGGTCCGATGACTTCAACGATTTCCTCTCAGTGTGAGTATACTGTGCCGTCCTTCTCGTGTTCTTGCATGCTTAAACTTCGCGCTTGTGGCATTTTTCGCGGGACATATTGGTACGTACCACTTGCGCCCAGTATGATCAGTGACGTGCTAATCTGCACAGTGGCACCGGCACAGAAACACATTCAGTGACACAAACGCTGTTTCGACTATACAAGTGTTTGCAAAAAGCAATTTCACGATTGCGGGTGTTACAGTATGTGCTTGAGGCCCGTTCAACCATGGTCACAGTTTTGCAACTCGTTCTGAGCACCACTATACCTCCTCTTAGAGCTGGAGCTGCGGTCGATTTATGACGCGTTTAACTGTTTCACTCTAGTCATGTATTTCGGGACATTTAATCTCCGCCTTCCTAAGAAGCCTACGGTTACAGATACGCATCTGTCAGTCCGCAATGACGAAGCTGGTAAAAAAGTTTTGCCCTTAATTTTCTACCTCAGTTTGTCATTTGCAACTCAGAAGGTACCACCTATAGACTTGGATATGCGAAGAGAATTAGTCTCCTGCTTACCTACATGATCAGCATTTCGCATTTGACTTCTAAATAGACGGCTTGAGCGAACATAAAGTGTGGCTCCTAACGCACGCCTTTCCCCTGCCTCCTGTCTTGGAACCTGTGGCTGAGGAGATGAGGTGATCATCGGGCCATCTGTGCTAGCGGTGCTCAAGAAGATAGCTTGCGTATTGGTGAGCTCGCTTATGTACACAGTGCACCCAAAGTAGAGGTATTTTTCATTTGTGTTTAGCCTCACGCATAGTGAATGCTCTAAACTTATATTAACATTAATTTAATTACCGCCTTAATGACTTTGAGCGCTTATTGTTGTGGCCCATTCGCGAAAAGGTAGATAATGCAGGTCAGAAACACCTTCAGCTGTTGATTAGCGTCAAAAACTTAGCCGCTACAAAGTTCGTAATTTAATGCGAAGCGAATGAGTGCATTCGCCCGTTCAGTTTACGCTCTATAAATACAGAGGACACGCATGAGTCTATGCGACGCCCTTTACGTTTTTCTTACCGCAAAGATTCGTTCAACGAGAGATCAGTTCGGCAAACAATTTTTGCTGAGCGTAAGAGATTGGCCAACGCATTGTTCTCATAACGAGAAATAAGAATGAAGCACGCTTACACTTTGTGATAAGGTTACATTCAGTCGTCGAAATGGGGCGGAACTTTCCCAAGGCCAAGCGTTCTTTTCCTTTTTCCTTTTTTTCCTTTTTTTCGTTATTTCATTCTGCCAGCGTCAAACTGCAGTTGAACTTACCATAAAGTAAAAAGCAAAACTGCGTTACACTTGCATTCACGTGACGTACTGGGCAAACAGATCCTTAATATTATTATTATCATTATTACATGCAACTGTTTAACTAACGAAGCGCAAGCGTAAAGCGTGCACTCACCCCAACGACAAATCGAGACGCCGTAGCCTCGTCTCAAAGCCCTCACCAGCACAGGTACTGTAATTCATAAGCAAATTATAACAGGTGCGGCGCTGAGTGTGGTTCTATTTTTAGTCAACTCGCAAGTGCACGTACAGTGTCTAGAAACCGCGATGCATTGGAACTCCATGACCACTAACTATAAGGTTATAGGCGTAGCGGAAAATTAGTTTTCCCGCTATACTCCAACGCTCCCATGAGAGGGCGCGTGTGCGCAAACGTATAATAATAATCCGCGCCGTCCGAACGCGAAGAAGGCGGCGGTGAAGTACTGGTTTCGTATAAAGCCCTCGAATCGGGGCCACCTACTTCACCAGTCAGAGGAGCCGGGCGCGGCTCGACGCGTTTTTTCACGCCAGCTTGCTCTTCTTCGCAAGCAGCTGGTCGAAGAATTAAGTCCAGCGGTGGACCCTGTTGCTCGTTTGCTCTCGAACGCTGCTGGTATTGGAACTGAAGTTCTTAACGTCCTCCTGCAAGGGAATGCCTTCACGCCATTTATGTCCCGGTCGGCCTTTCCGCGCTTGAACTTCGACGCCACCAAGCTCGAAATTCAGCGTGAAAACGATATGCGTCTCGTACATTATTGTTGCTGGCTGGTCAGTCGCTGCCCACTATAGTATACGGAAATCAATAGGTCGATTATCGAACCTTGAGCAAGCACATGGTCTCCACGCAAATCGAGTCCACAGCAAGCCACTTTGCCGAAAGGTACACCTGATGCTCATGGACCTTTTTAAGGGGAAGAGGGACGTGCTCATTGATAAGATTGGCTTACGCGACCGACTTGGCTGTGCTTTATGGCTTGCACCACTGAGAGATCGAAGAGCGAATAGCATTGTTCGATCAAGGGGCCGCACTCGCTTCCTTTCATTGCCACACGAATTCGTACAATAGCACTTGTATATTTCTGCTATAGATATATTTTAAGAATTATATAGGCATAAGGTTATCGTGAATCGATACCTTGTGGCG
This sequence comes from Rhipicephalus microplus, assembly GCF_013339725.1. Classification (NCBI taxonomy): domain Eukaryota; kingdom Metazoa; phylum Arthropoda; class Arachnida; order Ixodida; family Ixodidae; genus Rhipicephalus; species Rhipicephalus microplus. The sequence goes on from NC_051165.1 coordinate 297,192,215, forward strand.
ACGCTTCAATGCGATTATGCTTATAACGCCAAATATTGGCTAATAAACGCTATTTTGGTGACGACAACTGTGATCAAATGAGTAAAGATGGGTTAAGAATAGATATATAAGTTCTCACTCTATATACCACCACTGTTTCCTTTAGCTGTTTTGAAGGGGAAACATGATTACAAAACAGAGCGAGCATAATTTCTACATATTTGAGCTTAGCACCGCAAAACAGCGACATGATTATGAAAGACGTATTCGGCGCAATATGTGCCGTCCAGATGATGTGATATCCCTGTGGTGTGAAAGCGCTTTCAATGAAGCCGAACACAGACAGTGACGACAGATGAGACTTCAGATAGCCTTGTAAGAAAACTGTATAGACCCTTTCAAGGTTTACAAACACAACCCCTTGATGACTTCCGGTTCTGTCCACCGATGTGCTTTATAGGCATTGGGCGACCACAAGAGCTTTAGAAAATAGCCCGCTGATTTTCTACAGTTTCCTACCCTTATTTAACAAAATAAAATAAATGTTCTTTCGAGTTTTATAAAACATTCCCTATGAATATATTTTGCGCTTAAGGGCTGAAAAAATTTTCAGGCACGACGTGCTAGAGCTACCTATTGAACGTGGATAAACTGGAAGTGTCGTGGCTGCTAAAGCTTGTTAGCCTAAAATAAGCGGACACAACCTTATGTTGGCAAGAAGGACCCGAAATCTATTACACTCGATAAGTAAATAGATTAAATTCTTAGGACTCATTCGGACTCAATCTCACCGAAATATTACAAGCCCGGACTCGGACTCGGAGTCACGCCTCGATTCTGCGTCTGAATAACTCTGAGAGAGCCGACTGATGAGTAAGATTGCCGACCTATATGGACATCGCTAGGTGATGTTATGTTAAATGTTTTCTATATAGGTCTTAATACAAAATCCGAACAACGTCAGAACACTCTTTCTTTCTTTTATTTTTCTGTTCCTGCGGCAGGTGCTTGGTTAAGGATTACGAGAAGAGGCCCTTGATGTCGGACCTGATGAACCACAAGTTCATCGCTCAGGTCCCCAAGCATCCTGAAGAGGTACGTGCAGGCGTTTGTTTTTGTATATGCATATGCATATATACATATATATATATATATATATATATATATATATATATATATATATATATATATATATATATACATATATATATATATATATATATATATATATATATATATATATATATATATATATATATATATATATATATATATATATATATATATATATATATATATGTATGTATGTATGTATATGTATATACGGTAAATCCTTGATGTACTTTCCCAATGTAAGGAACTGTAATCACCCTCAGTCTACCGCTGCATGAACATTTTGAAAGTCAGTTGTTGTCATCTACCTAAATTTATATCAAGGAATCGCAGCGCGCGATTGAACGAGCTGGACGCGATGCAGAAGGTTGTGTTCGGGCTACTATAAGCAACTGTCTGCACCAACGCCGATTCGCGAGTTTCCCACTGGTCAGCGATATCGTGGGTGTCGTTTACCAAAGTTGGAAGCCTTTCGTTTGCGTACATCAAGTGCATGTACGAAGCGCACTACGTTTAAATTGAACCATGGTGCACGCACGCAGCCTCTAATCCGGTGAATCGCCGAGACGCCTCGTTTATGCGAAGTGTAAACCCGTTGTGCGCGTAGATCCGCCAGGAGCTGGTGCGGATCCTGAAGGCGCAGCGCAAGGTGGGCTACAGCAAGCGTCTGCCCGAGGTGACCACCAAGCATGGCCAGCTCAAGACGGACCGCAAGTCCCGGCCCACGCCTATCCTCATGGACGACCTGTCCGCGCTCGAGACGCTCACCGAGGTGCGTGATTTTTATTTTATTTATTTACAACATACCGCGGTCTTGAAAAGACCAAGCAGGAGAGGCAAAAAAAATCAAGTGGGAAACACGCGTAAGCGTGATAGATGCACGATGTGCACAAAATACAAGAGGATAAGTACATTATACAGAGATGTATAGATGAGCTTAAACACAGGTTAATACGACCTGATTGTGCGAATCAGTCGCTTGCTCCGTTGAGGTCGCTCATGCGATAACAACCACTGTGCACACTGGCTATACACGCTGTGACATTTTATTGTTCCCGTATCTACATCCGCGTCACACCAAGCCAAGCGATAAGATTGCGTTTCTTTTCCAAAGGGTAACCACTACTTCCGGAGAGGCTGCTTCCGGTGAAGCAAAATACAAATAATTGAGGCAAGCAGAAAAAAAAAAAGCTGAGGATATCTACAACCGGAGCTCCACCGCGGTGGTCTAGTGGCTAAGATACTCGGCTGCTGACGCGCAGGTCGCGGGATCGAACCTCGGCTGCAGCGGCTGCATTTCCGATGGAGGCGAAAATGCTTTAGGCACGTGCGCTTCGATTTGGGTGCACGCTAAAAAACCCCAGGTGGTCGAAATTTCCGGAGCCCTCCACTACGGCGTCTCTTAATCATATAGTGATTTTGGGACATTAAACCCCACATATCAATCATTTATAGAGCCGGGTTCTTTCTAGAAGAGGATAACAGGGATATTTCAAAACAGAAGCTTTCCAAAGAAGTAAAATTCACTGAGAGGCCAGCAGGCTAGCCTGAAATTTACTAAATAACACGTAATTGTAACAAACGAATATTGTTGCCGCACCGCTTTGAAAGGGGTGACAAAAAAAGTGTCATGATTACCAATGGCATAAAAAATTTCGGATTAAGACGATACTTATGCAACACTTAGAGATAGCATACGCAATATTCATCACCAAATGCAGAGGTCAATTAGCACATTTAGTACTTTCCCTAGGCATCAAGCTTTATGAAACTTCACAAATCTTCGACAAGTAATGGTAAACGAAGGAGGGCAGTACTGGTGATACAAAAGTACAAATACGCAATGTACGCTTAAAGTACGAAATACAATTATTACACAGACAACTAGTTTTCAACGCTAACCGTGGGTGTTAAATGTATACGTAATAGACGTCGAACATGTATAACAATAGTAATATTATTGGGTCTTTTACGTCCCGAAACCACGACACAATTATTAGGGACGCCTTAGTGCAGCGTTCCGGTGATTTTAACTATATGGTGTTCCTTAACATGCACCTGAATCTCGCCTCTATCAAAGTGCGGCCGCCGTGGTCGGGATTCGATCCCGTGACCTGCGGGCGAGCAGTCGAGCGTCACAACCACTGGACCACCTTGGCGGGTGTGAAATAAGCGTAAAAGTGACAAAGCCAGTTTCAGAGCAGACGCTCATAATATTCATACATGTGACCCTCAGTATATATGTTGCAAAACTTTTGACCCGGTACACGCTGTAAAACCCGAAGACGTCATTATTATGATGAAGCGGACTTCAAGGGCGACACGCCCAAAGATCTCAGAACAGCACGTCCTAATGCTACCGTTTATTCCAGCGAAAAAAACCAAACTTACGCTACCTATTTGCGATCCATATATTATTTGACGCGAAGGTGCGTGCGCTGATGTGTTCACGAGAGTTTTATACCCGCAAGAGATTTCAATGTAGTGGATCTGCGTTTACTTATTAATTTTTTTTGTTGTCATGCACACTATGTTAATCCTTCACAACCTACATGTCAACGGACATGTAATAATAATAAGAAGAAGAATATAAAAACAATATTATTAACCTGAGTTTAATCACTCAAAACCACAATATGATTATGAGAAACGCCGTAGTGATGGGCTCGGGAAATGTCGACCAAATAGGGCTCCTTAACGTGCATCTAAATCTAATTACACGGACCTGAAACACTTTCACAACGGTCATTCCAAGTCGAACTTTCGAGTAATCATTGTTTCTATAATAAAATACCGAATTTCCACTCGCATTCATCAACAATGCAGGCTATTCTCACATGAAAACAATTTAGCACCTCTACAGAGTTTCACCGAAGTACTACCAGGGGCAGCTTGTCTTTTTGAGTAAAAGTAGCCGTTAATTGGAAGCCATGCAAAGTGTAAGGACTTTCCTTCTTTCGGTACTGACCTTCGTTGCGAGCGTGTTCTGTAGAATTATTGTATTTTTAATTGTTTCGCTTTTTGCTTGCTATGAAACTATCTGATTCAAGTAGACACTCAACATAAACATCGATAATTCGACATCAGAAAAAAAAATTATTGTTAACGTATTCGCAAATATTATTCTTTTATGTGTACTCGAAGTGAAGAGAAATCAGCAGAAAGAGAATTCAAGTTTTTTTTGTTCAGAACTGAAAGGTAGAACATAAAGAAGAAAGCAGCAAGTGACCAAAATTAAGAAATGATAGCGCAAATCAGACACTGGATATAGCCTGGAAAACGAGCAATTGTTCGCGTAGGTGTTCCGTGTCACCGATTCCAATAATCATCTATAAATGAGGGTACCGACGCTCTTCATGAGTTCGGCCGCCGCACAGATTTTCCACACGATTAATGACACTGTTTTTTTTTGCTGTCGTTTCTTTTTTCCACATACTCATTATCCTCAACTGAGCTCATATACAAGCAGAATAGGAGGCAAACCACTTATTTTTATAGTTTCTGTGCCTGCGGCGCTTCACATTTTGGTTTTTGTCTCACCGTTTACGTCACGAGTCTTGTCTGCTGAACCGCTTGTGTAAGAAAGACTAACTCGTTAACACGATCCACCGTATTTCGGCGCCGTATGAGGAAAATGTTATGGTTACATGGCGGTGGTAATCAGCCTGAATACCTCTCTTTAGTGATTTCTCTGGTTTTAGGAGTTCTTTCCTGCTGGCACTAGCAATCGTGGCACCGTAATAGCACTTTGTACGATTGCGATGCTCCGAGCAATAACAAAACACGGTAATCAAGTCATTTTGAGGAACGTTAACAAGCAACACGTCGCATGAGGTATTTCTTGTGACCTATTCTTCTTTTTTCTTGTATATAAATCGTGTTCTACGGCGTTTTCTAGACGCCCACGAGCAGCCTGTGTTATAAATGAGACTTTTGTGTTTTGCAGCCCGTGCGCCAAGCTCCTATAAATGGGCTCTGTTCACATGCATCGTTCAATGAGAGAACATGGGGTACACAGCACAGTATCATTGTGGATTTATCCAGAGTTCTCGCCAAAAATAATTAAATAAACGCGCGCCCCCCCTCTCTCTGTCTGTCTGTCTGTCTGTCTGTCTGTCTGTCTGTCTGTCTGTGTGTGTGTGTGTGTGTGTGTGTGTGCGCGTGTGTGTGTGTGTGTGTGTGTGCGCGTGTGTGTGCGCGTGCGTGTGTGTGTGTGTGTGTGTGTGTGTGTGCGCGCGTGTGTGCGCGCGCGCGCGTGTGTGTGTGTGTGTGTGTGTGTGTGTGTGTGTGTGTGTGTGTGTGTGTGTGTGTGTGTGTGTGTGTGTGTGTGTCAATTTCAATTTAATATACCAGGGTACAAGATTAGCGGAGTATTAAACTGTTCTATTTCATTAGGAAGAAAAATACCATTATGTTTCTTCATCGCTATCCTCTTAACTACATACTTCCGCCGCTCAAACATAAAGCTCGACTGTCGTTCTACTGATCGCACACGTCTGAATAAAACGTAGCAGTGCGCTCGAGAAACGACCCAAAATAAAAGTTCAAAAAATAAGAAAAAAAGAAACTAGCTTTGGTTCATTCGCCATCCACATCACATCCATATGTCGATAGGGCAAGCGCCTTTCATGACGCGGTTGCTTTGTTGGTGCTGCTTAGTAAGAGCTGTTCGATTGCCTCGAGACGTAAGAACGAAGAGGCTTATGCTATCGCTTGTCCCCGTATTTCTGCAGGAGATCATCGTCGACCAGCTGTACCAAAGATTCATGCGGGGCCAGATATACTCATACATCGGCGACATACTGCTCGCCATGAACCCATTCCAGAAGCTTCCTATCTACTCCGAAGAGGTGAGGACGTACCTTGTTATCACTATGAACGTCATGCAATAAAGCGAGAACACTGTAGTTTGGGAAACGCTGTCTGTACGCGCTAACGAGATTGCATGCTGTTCCAACGTTGCAGGTCTCGTTGAGGTACCGGAATCGTGCCAAACTGGACAACCCGCCACACATATTCGCCGTCGCAGATGCTGCCTACCACAGCATGTTGCATCAGAAGAGAAACCAGGTGGGATTGAGAATTTCCGCATTTGTTGCTTATGGAAAATCTATCGTGCTGAAATCCAATATAACAAATTATTTCGGCAGTGCCTACCCGGTAGCGACGTTGACTTGCTGAATAGAGAAAGTAACGTATTTCTTGTCTCTGCAGTGCATTGTCATCAGCGGAGAAAGCGGAGCCGGCAAGACGGAGAGTGCCAACCTCCTGCTCAGGCAACTTGTGGCTCTTGGAAAGGTGCGTAAACAAAAAGGAGAAAAAAATGAAGCAACCGTTGCCCATAGGCTCAAGCACACCTGCAGTCGTTCAATGGCTTTATGTATTAACACTCGCAACTTTAAATATTTGCACCAATTAGCAATAAAGTTAGATTGATTTAATTTGTATTCGTCACTAGTCATGTTATATGAGAGGCAATCGCCGGGCTAATTCCAAGTGCTGACGTGCTGGCCCCTCGAACTGCACCACGAAGTCAAGAACAAATGAGCGTTGGTCCTTTTGGTATGCAGGCTTTGTCACTGTAGGACAAGCCTTCGCCTCATGGTGGAAAACTCTCGTCATCCCCTGATCGGCACCTGCAACTACTTGCTTATATACACTAGCCGCTGGGTTTTGAAAATTACGAGGCTTTTCCACGCGCACCACACAGCCAAGGCTGTGGAAGGGGCGGGACCTCTCTCATAATGTGACGCAACTCTGCAGTGCCGCACCGCTTTGCTTAGAGATGTTTCTCGAGTTCGCTCGGTATTCCGTCCATGACTTTATCGGCCATACGTCGGCGCGGCGGCGGCTGTTCGAGGGGGGATAGGTGGTGCGTGGGCGGCATTTTTCGTTGCTTGTTTCTACTTTAGGCCAGCTTCCGTCGCGCATGCATGCTTGGCGCCTGGTTTAACGTAGCTGTTTGAAATCGGAGGTGCGCGCTTTCTTGAGCGCTATATTGTGACATTAAAGGGGCCCTGAAACACTTCTTGAATTGACCACGGAATGGATTCTCTAAAAGAGCCCATTGACTCACGAATTCAACGCCGCAAAAAATTTAAGAATCGGTCCAGTACGAGTGGAGTTAAAAAGATGTGTCGCACGCTGCTATCACGTTTTCTCTCATCTCGTCCCGGCGAAAGCGCTGAAGACTAAGCAGGGAGGAATGGCAGGGGCAAAGAAAATACGTCACGCACTCCTCATGATTTTGAGCACTTTTTTTTTTCTTCGAACACGCGGCTTTTCCCTTGTGATCGCGCGTGCACGGGTGGACAAGTCGCGGCCTCCCGTGGAGATCTCTGTAACGACCGAGCGCGCGATGTTCAAATCAGTCAGTGGCTGATAGATTGCCTTTTATGCGCGATTTTTGAGCGTATTTCGTCATTTCTAGAGAGAAGAAAAAGCAATTTTTAGTTGACTTTGATTATTGTAAACTTCAGGCCGTGTGCTGTGCTCTAATATTTTGCTCGCGTGTTCTCGGAAGCCTCTACTACCGATCGGCAGCGTTTGCTGACCATGCTCAAAAAGTGTTGCAGGGCAGAAATATATAACATGTGTGTTATAATGAACAGCGGCCGAGCACACTGCTTCGCTAATGATTGCTGTAGTCATGCCATGCTACGTAATGCTTTTCTGTGCAACGCAGTGCCATACTATGCTATACTATGCTATCCTAATCTATACTATGCTGTGTTGTGCTTTGTTGCGCTATGTCATTCTGCGTTGTGTTATTTTGTGTCATGCTGAGCTATTCCAAGCTGTGCTGTGCTAACTTAAGCAGCGCAACTTTAAAAAAATGCGACGTTACGAATTATTCACGAACAGCGCGACACTTACGGTAACAGCCGGAAAGATATACTAAGCCAGGAAAAACTGAGCACCAGTCTTCTGCTGAGGCAGAAAACCCTTTTCATGCTCCTCTCATGCCCTTCCCATAAAATCGATTATGATTATAGGCGTCACTCCATACTTCACACAAAGGAGCCAACTCGTTCTTTGTCATTCTTGAAAAGCGTTTTGCAAGTGGTGATTCTCCGAATGACGCGCTGAGGATGACTCGTTTTCCTCGGCGCCGAGCAGGCTACCAACCGGAACCTGGAGGACAAGATCTTGCAGGTGAACCCCATCATGGAGGCGTTCGGCAACGCGAAGACGGGCATCAACGACAACTCGAGTCGATTTGGAAAGTTCCTAGACCTCACCTTCACCGAGCAGGGAAAGATCACCGGGGGTGCGTACATTTCAATGCACGAATCTTTAGGCCGGCCTACCGGTCTATCTTAGACATTAAGTCGGTCTATCACAAAGCGCGTCGAATAGAATAAACAAATGCACGCTGCGCGCGTCAAACTCATCTGAGAATGTAGACTGGATTAGGCAAAGAAGACGATGTTGCACGTGTATAGACTTTTGCAATAAACTTGACTGACAGTTGGAACGTTCTAGGAACGGATAAATCGTTGCTGATGCTAGCTTGCTTTCCTGGAGTAATTAATCGCTTGGCTTGAGCTGAACTCCTGCTTGATTCAGAACTCTCGTGCTTCGATGCGGAACAAACTTATTCTGCTCTGATGTAGAGAGAATGAAGCTAGATTTACAGGTCTCAAAAATGCGGGCCTAACTTGAGAACAGAAAAACATTCTACCGACACTTCATTTGTATATGTATCATATTTACGAGGACACTTGCGTTCGATATCATTTTGATTTATACTCCTGTTGCATAGTTATCCGTTCCTCCGTGCGCATTCATTTCTTAAGAAGTTAGCAAGAAGTGAAGTACACGTTCATTCTGTCAATTGAATTATCCAGGCGCTTCAATGAATGGCGCCTGAAGAAAACACTTGACCGATATGCGCAGGATGTGTTTAGTGGTCCGCAATGTTTTAGCCCGTCCAGGCTAGTAAACTATTGGTGATGCGTGGTGGGGGGGGGGGGGGGAGGCAGGAGAGCGCAATGTCAGCCCATCATATTGGCATAATGGGAGGCGGAGTGCCATGACATGGGGGGAGAGGCGCACAGTCGGCCTTGCACACTGACATAATAGGGAGGGGGGCGCTGTGACAAATCCCCCCTCTGAAGGGAAACCATACGCGACCCTATGACTGGCAATGTGTACACATTATTGAACTTTCGGTTGGATTAAGTGTTAAAGAGACCCCAAAGTGAAACAATGAGTCTACAAAGATATATAAATTGTACAGTGAGATCTCTAATGTCGTAAATTTAACCATTATATCCTTACTAACTGCGGAGAAAATTAAGGTCAAAGTTTAACTTTTGAATTTCCCGCGGCATCTGCACGCACGACGTCTGTGATTTCAAACGGTATTTCTCGCATTCCGGCGACATTGGCTTAATGACATCTCTTAATGTTTGGCATGTTACGTCTATGGCCCCCTCGCAGTACGAGGTGCTTCATTTTCACCGATTATCAACTACGAATGAACAAGTAGACCCCGTCGAAATCTATGAAGTCACGGCGTTTAGTGCGGGTGTTTGATAGTGGCATCGCCACCAACATTTTCGTTGCGTGCGTTTTCCTGCTTACGAAGCGCCATCTCGTGGTATGAGTGGTGTTTTCGGTATTGTGAATGTGTAACTTAATAATGCGCGAGAGATCGTTCTTTACTTTAGTCTCCCTATTGGGTAAAGTAAAACTTCTTCTTTTTCTTGTGTCTAGGTAAACTATCGGTCTACCTCCTGGAGCAGTCTCGGGTGGTGTGGCAAGCACCGTGAGTGTTTGATTTCCGTAACGCAGGCGTTTAAGGCAACTATACTGCGAATGAAGAGCAAGAGACGTGTCGGTCTGTGCAAAGAACCGTGAGAATGCTCCGTCTACTTGCAGGCAAGAGCGAAACTTCCACATTTTCTACTACCTATACGACGGGCTGGCTGACATCAGGCAGCTCGGAAACTATTACCTCGACACCACCGGCAAGAGGCAGCACAGGCAAGTCTCCATTGCTATAGCGGTTGCATTCGAAGAAAGTACGCGCAACACTGCGAAGTTCGCTGTGGTGCTCCGAGTCGCAATTCCCAGATCAGCGACTGAATACATAATTCTCTACCTTCGACTGAATACATAGTTGAATACATAATTCTGTGCCTTCTTCTACAGAGTGCCGATGTGGATTTAGAAAATGACAAAAAAGAAAGCTTAGCGTCATGAAATAAAATGCCCATACGAGTAAATGCATGAAAACGGGCAGTATGAACGCAGAAAAGATTAAAAAATGAAACTCATTGTGACGTGCCACCGGTTAACTAAAGGAGGGAGGCGAGGATCCACACACTTAACGCCTGAGGTCAGTTCTGAATGAAAGGTGGAAAAGCGCCTTAACGCAACCGCGAGACACTGCACAGTGCTTTTCGCGTGTTCTTGCGCAGACATTATTTGAAAGCGTAAAGGTGTTCACACAGTTTCTTCTCTATCAAAGCATGTCAGCGTCGACAAGTGCAACCCGTTCACGGTGCGCCACGCACACTGCGGTCACGCTTGCGGTGGGCTACAGTGTTATTTTTTCTCGCCCAGACAGCGTACGTGTCACGCGTGTCATGCTCACAAACCGTGGCAAGAGCAACGAGCTGCCGAGATAGAACGAGAAGGCGCGTGCGCGCGTAATTGAGAGTCCTTGAAGGTGCCTGCTATACAAAAGAACGTCGAGCACGTCTTCGTCGACGTGCAGCGAATGACGTTTCGGACTTGAGCTGGCATGAAAATCCGTGCTTTCTCCCCGCAGGTACCTCAACGGAGCGCCCTCGGACAAGGAAACCGCGTCCACACACGTCGACAGGCTGAACAACATCAAGCAGGGCTTCCAGCTGCTCGGCTTTCGGTCGGCCGTAAGTGCAGCCACGCACCAAGGCGCGCAATGAACGCGAATAGCGATAACCAGGCCACACGTGCAATTCTCGACTCTATCGCCCCCGTGCGGTTGCTCTGGCAGTGATAGAGCGCTTCGTATCGTGCGCTTCCGCCCGGGTGCCCTCTCGTGAGGCGCGCTTAGGGCACGTTTGCGCGGACGCACGCATAGCGCCTGCAACGGACCGCTAGACACATCTCCCCTATAGTTAAGAGGCTATTAGGAGCGCTTTGCTTATCCTCATCACTAATGGATATGGCTCTGCTAAACGAGATCATTTGCATGACCTTGTATCGTGACTGCATTTTTAGATCCAACTGTTTAAAACGAAGAGTACTTTATAAAAACGGCGATAAATTAGCAGAACTGTGTAGCCGCAGTTAAGCTGAAATGCGTGAGAGTAGATCACACTAGTAAAACGTGAAAGAGAGCAGCGGCCGATTTAGGGTACCATCATGGGTGTGAGGTGGCTGTTCGCGGCAGTCTCAGTTCCGGCTTACGTGCCGGCATGTTTCAATTCGTAGGAGGAGGAAAGAATAGTGAAGAGACTCGCCACTTTTGTAACTATTGTGCAGTGTTAGGGGCAGCTGTAAAGACAAAAGGAGGGGGGGGGGGGCGTTGTATAGGAATAAAAGGGAGAATACAAGCATAGGTGAGTGATTCAGAGGTGCTCGCATGCAGGGCTTTTTGTGCTGCTGAGCTGTGAGGTCAGGCTGCCAAAAGCTTTTGTCCTGCCAAAGGCCAAAAATAATGTCTTTTTTTTTCCTTCTTAATCTCCTCATTTTCCAACGTCTTCTTTCACGGCGGAATGGATCAGGAGACGGACACCATCTACCGCATCCTGGCAGCCATCGTGCATCTGGGTGACGTAGAAGTGCGCAAGGCGGAGACCACGTTCCAGAACGACACGTGCATCATCGTCAACGCCGAGAAGATCCCTATTGGTGAGCGATAAAATGGAGCGCTACAATGTCTCGACGTTTTTTTTTTCTTTTTGTTTTTCTCATTCGTCCCATCTCCACTGCACGGCTCAGCTACGTCGGCCGACGGCAGACCATGGTTACGCATCACGGAACGCGGTCCACACGCCATACATTCGCACGTCTAACGTAGTGCTTCCAGCTTTGGTGCGAGCTCTCGCTCAGCACCGAGCACGTGCTAGCATTCGTTGATATGAAAAGCACGTTTTGCTTTCGCGATATGCTGGTTCACTTTGGTAACGGCCCTTCTACATCTTCATCGCTTTGCAACTCGTTAACGTGTTCAGCCAAGCGAGACGGACTAATCCGCTGCAGTAGCGCGAAACGTCCTCGTTTTCTTTGCCGTCTTCGAACTATGCCGTCTTCGAACTAAGTATAAAACAAAGGAGCGAAACTTGTGCACAACGCTTCTAAACTTACAGTCAGCTAATCGTGCTAGTGCATTCCAAGGCAATAGGAAACTGGGCCTCGTTAACATTACCAACCCGAACTAAATTGCAACGCGTGGCTTTATAGTTTACACTGGAGATAAGTGGTTGCGTTAGCTCAAGATGACTCCTTGGCTGTTCTGATCGTTGCCACGTCGATTTGACGGAGGAGCTGGTGTTGCCGTTGTGGGACAAACATGTCTCTGAATACAACAGCGGCGACCTCTACTAAACGTCTTCAAACCTAGTTCCAGAACTCCCTACTCGGCTTTGTCGGGTCTGTATGCGTTTTTATAGGAAGGCGGTGTAAAGGCAGGCACCCACGTGTAGGGGCTACTGGTGTTGCAGTGAGCAAGCTGTACTGTGCGGCTTCAATAAAAACGCACGCGCACATACAAATACGTAACGGTACACAGAGTATGGCCGTATTCTGTATTACACCTTTTTTTTTTTTTGCGCGCGCGCGTTGCATTCATACTATATAGAACTATGGAAAATAGAACGTCGAGCGCGCGAGCTGCAGACTACGGACATGATCAGAAGCATGGCGCATTGTGCTCTTTCACACTGGTGCATCTTGTGATGCAAAGGCTGTATATCTTTGCTACTTTCCTGCTACTTCATTGCGAACGGCGGTGCGCGTTACGGTGGCAGCCGTCGTTGCATTTTCGCAAGCATCACTGCCAAATGATAAGAGGGTGATGATCAATAGCGACATCGTGATATTGTTTCCCAGGCATAAGACTACGTAAATCTCTTCTGTTTCTTAAACATTCTTGCAAAAGTTTTGAGGGCGAGTAAAAACGCTTGTACTCTCCACTGAGTTTGTAGCACCCAACCCTTTCATTTAAATTATTCTAACTGGATCCTTGAAATTTCTGACACCCAATTTATACAGCTAGCGCTATATGTAACAGCAGCTTGTGAAAAAAATTCACGGCATATCAACGGGCTGAATGATGACGAGTTCAGCGAAGCGTCCGTCCGTCCGTGCGTTCATCCGTGCTTCCGTCCGTCCCTGTGTCCGTCCGTGTGTCTGTCTGTTTTTCTGTATGTCTGTCTGGCGACAAGCACGAGCCGCCACGGCCCTCCGCGCCAGCTTCGTCCATGCCCCACCAACGATACGACATGTACGGCGGCAATCTTGGAGACTGAGAGGCACTCCTTCTCCGCTCATCCATGCACAGCCCACGCAGAAGCCAATCGGAGAGTAGCGGTGTAGCACCGTTAAGGATATCCTAACTCAACTGAAGTTTTTATGTACTTCTATATGAGACAGCGCCATCTATTACGCTGTTCGGGAGATACTGCCGGTTACGCCTGACGAGCGGGACAAGGCAAGAAGAGAGGAGCTTCGCTCCTAAAACCACTTAATCAGGGCATCCTCAGAAGCCGAGGCGCGGAGCCTTAATCTGTTTATATATATATATATATATATATATATATATATATATATATATATACATACACTGCACCTTGCCTGGTGTAAGGAATGGACACAAAAGTGCTGTGTTTAGGTACGATTTGTGCTAAAAGGACTTGCAAGCGCCGAGGAACGCCAAACCGAAACTAAAGAAGACGAGCGGAGGGCAGGTGGCACGAAGGCGATAACAAGAAATGAAAAAGAAGAGGAGAGGAAGAAGGAACGTGGAAAAGGGAGCTCGAGCGTGGAGGCCACGAAAGCAGACGAAGCTGTGCGCCGCTCGAGAGGACGAGTTACTGGGAGCGTTCCTGAGCCGGACGTGGGACCCGTACGTGTCGGCCAGGTCGAGCTCCGGCGTGTCCGTTCGGGGTCGAGTCCGCCGGCCGGTACAAGGTGCAAGGACGGGGCCTGCTGAACGGCTCCTGCCTGGGTGCAGTGGCCGGGAGCAGGTTCGTGGGCGAGGCCTACCGGGCGTGGTCCTCGTGAGCCGGGGCCTGACCCTGAACCTCAGGAGTTCTGCTGGCCGCGACGTCTGACTAAACGGCGCTGCACACGGTAGCGCATCCGTGTGCCGTAAGCCGTTCCAGCCGCTCCAGCCGTGCCACCTTTGCCCTCGCGCACGTCGACAATCGCATCATGTCGGGACGACGGGGACCCAAACTGTGAGGCAGCGTTTTCCTTTTGCGAACTGAGAACTCTACGCGCTGGACTCGGAGTAAGCGTAGCCGCGAGCTCTCCGCATGCTAGAGGTCTGACTCTCATACATGTTGCGTGACGCTTGGCGTGTAGGGTTGGACATATAGTTTTATTTTCACCTGCCACTTCGTTCTCTAGTGTATAATATAACGCTTCTTTTGTTCGCATCCATTGTTGATGTGAATCCTTTTTCGTCCGCTGTCAACAAACAGTGACGAACGTCCTTAACCATCACAATTTCTGGCGTCCGCGAGACAGGACTAAGCTCTCGCCTTACATCTGAGAGCCTCACGTTGTTTGTGTGTGGCGGACGAGAATGGACGACAAGAGGAAGCTAGTTGAGCTAGGGAAGGAGATGGGGCTGAGTGGTGAGGCTTTGCTGGCATGGGTGAGCGCTGAGGAAAAAGAAATGAGGGACCAGAGAGCGAAAGATCGAGAGGAGGCACGGCTAGCAGCACAGGTGGAGCATGAGCGTGAAATGGCTCGCATGGAGGCAGAAAGGCTCCTGCTCGAGGAGCGACGTCGCAGCCCACACAAAATGATTCCGCCCTACAATGAGAGTAGGGACGAACTGGATGCGTACATCCAGAGATTTGAGAGGGTTGCCATGAGCCAAGGCTGGCCAACCGACAAGTGGGCCCTGTCACTGAGCTTGTGTCTAACGGGTGAAGCCTTGACCGTGGTAGGACGGATGTCTGCAGAAGACTCTACGGACTACGCAAAGCTCAAGCAGACGCTCCTCCAGCGGTTCCGTTATACAGAGGAGGGATACCGCACGAAGTTTAGGGATGCCCGGCCCGAGAATACTGAGACAGGTCGACAGTTCGCGGGACGTCTCTGTGGATACTTCGACCATTGGCAGGAGCTGGCGAAGACTCCCAAAACATATGATGCACTGCGAGACAAGATGGTGTCCGAGCAATTCCTCAGGCGGTGTGACGAGAAGTTGGCTGTCTTCTTGAAGGAGCGAGGATGTCATAACCTGGACACGTTGGCAACGACGGCTGATCAATATTTGGAAGCTCAGGGAATTGTGAATCTCGCTAGAGGAAAAGACGAAAAAGGGAAACCGATGGCTACAGCTAAAGTTGACACTGTCAGCGAAAGCAAAGGAAAACCGCTTTGTTTTCTGTGCAACAAGCCGGGTCATCGAGCTTCCGATTGCTGGACAAAGTCTCGAGCGCCCAAGTCGACGTCGTGCTG
The DNA here is from genome assembly GCF_013339725.1 of Rhipicephalus microplus. Taxonomy (NCBI): domain Eukaryota; kingdom Metazoa; phylum Arthropoda; class Arachnida; order Ixodida; family Ixodidae; genus Rhipicephalus; species Rhipicephalus microplus. The sequence continues at coordinate 297,207,941 of NC_051165.1, forward strand.
GATCTGTAAGAAGTCAGGGCACAGATCCGATAGTTGTCCCTCAAACTCGGGAAAACGTAGAGAGGCATCATGTTCCGTCTTGGGGTACCAGAAAGCGCAGCATGAGAAATCAATGGAAGATGCGCCTGACAATCAGGATGAGAAACATCGGCATGACATGTGTGATGGGACCCAAAGCAACGCAACTTGCGACAACGGGTCAAAACAAATGCCAACTGTAAAGGGCTATCTCGAAGGGAAGCGGGTTACCGTATTGCGGGATACCGGTTGCAATACAGTAGTGGTGAAACGATCGCTAGTTCCTGACTGCAACTTGACTGGCAACACCCGTACCGTTCGCTTATTGGATCGATCTGCAAAAGTCTTACCAGAAGCAGAGGTGTACATAGATTCTCCGTTTTTCAGAGGTCAGGTGCTTGCTGTTTGTATGGAGAATCCATTGTATGAAGTCGTGCTTGGCAACATTGCGGGTGTACTGTCAGCTGCCCGACCAGCCCCGAAGCAGCCAGCAGGACGTCCAAAACTAGCACAGATTCACCATGATCCAGTATGCACTGAAGAAGAACCTGAAGATGCAACCTCATCAGATAGAAGACGACAAGATGACATGTCGGCGGCTGCAGGAAAAGAAAGGAAAAAGCCCAGTGAACTGATTGTTCCTCGGATCCAACCCCTGGATATCAGCCGGGAAGCGCTAAAGAATTTACAGCACGCAGATCCCACGCTGGAAACCTGCTTCGCCGCATTGGGGAAGGTCATATCTAAGAAGCCAGCAGTCACTGAGTTTGTGCTGGTACGCGACATTCTTTTCCGGCGCCACCGCACGGCAGAAAGGCGAGACTTGGAGCAACTTGTAGTACCCAAGGATCTTCGGAACACCGTAATGAAGATGGCTCATGAAGGCCTTCTGTCTGGTCACCAAGGGCAAAGAAGGACAACAGACCGTGTCCTTACAGAGTTTTATTGGCCGGGTGTACGGGCTGATGTGATACGGTTCGTGAAGTCGTGCGACGTATGTCAGAGGACCGTGCCTAAACACCTCGTCGGACGAGTTCCATTGGGAAATATGCCTATCATAGACACACCTTTTCAGCGGGTCGCCATCGATATTATTGGCCCGCTGTCACCAACGTCATCCAAGGGCAACAAGTATGTCTTAACGATGGTAGACTTCGCTACGCGTTACCCGGATGCGGTGGCACTACCGAGCATCGAGACAGAGCGCATAGCGGAAGCACTAGTAGAGATGTTCTCCCGCGTTGGGGTGCCCCGTGAGATAGTGAGCGACCGTGGAAAGTCGTTCACCTCGAGTCTCATGCAGGAACTCGGTCGGCTACTTTCATTTCGTCAGCTACCCACAACGCCTTATCACCCCATGGCCAACGGACTTGTGGAGAGATTTAATGGAACTCTCAAACAAATGGTTCGCCGCATGTGTCAAGAACGGCCGCGACATTGGGACAGGTACTTGGCTCCCCTGCTCTTTGCATACCGTGAAGTTCCCCAGACGAGCCTTGGATTCGCGCCGTTCGATCTCCTCTACGGCAGATTTGTACGCGGGCCAATGTCGATCCTTAAGGAACTGTGGACAGGGGCCAACATCGATCCTGAAACGAAAACAACATACGAGTATGTTATAGATCTCCAGGAGCGACTGCAAGACACCTGCAAGGTAGCGCACGAAGAACTCCTGAAGGCGAAAATGACACAGAAGAAATATTTCGATAGGAAAGCAAGAGTTCGACACCTATCACCCGGAGACAAAGTATTGCTGTTGCTACCATCAGATAAGAATAAATTGATCTTGACATGGAAGGGACCCTTCACAGTGCTTGAAAAACGCAGTGACTATGACTACGAGATAGATCTCGGAACACGGAGAAGTCTTTTTCACATTAACCTTCTCAAGAAATACCACGAAAGGGAGCCTATTGCTTACTGAGTATGACTTTGTGGTTGAGTACATTAAGGGCTCTGACAACGTAGGTGCCGACTACCTCAGCCGCATTTCACTTCTCCGCTGGTTAGCGTTTAGTGGGGGCACGATTTCTTTTCATGTTAATTCACCCTTTCTCTAGCGGAATGAACTTCTGTAAATGTTTTTTTTTGCTATGTTTTCGCTTTTGGGTACTCCACCTCGCGCGCTTGTGAAAAGTTGTTTTCCCCCTAAACAACTTTCTTGAGCAGGGGGATATTTGTAAGGAATGGACACAAAAGTGCTGTGTTTAGGTACGATTTGTGCTAAAAGGACTTGCAAGCGCCGAGGAACGCCAAACCGAAACTAAAGAAGACGAGCGGAGGGCAGGTGGCACGAAGGCGATAACAAGAAATGAAAAAGAAGAGGAGAGGAAGAAGGAACGTGGAAAAGGGAGCTCGAGCGTGGAGGCCACGAAAGCAGACGAAGCTGTGCGCCGCTCGAGAGGACGAGTTACTGGGAGCGTTCCTGAGCCGGACGTGGGACCCGTACGTGTCGGCCAGGTCGAGCTCCGGCGTGTCCGTTCGGGGTCGAGTCCGCCGGCCGGTACAAGGTGCAAGGACGGGGCCTGCTGAACGGCTCCTGCCTGGGTGCAGTGGCCGGGAGCAGGTTCGTGGGCGAGGCCTACCGGGCGTGGTCCTCGTGAGCCGGGGCCTGACCCTGAACCTCAGGGGTTCTGCTGGCCGCGACGTCTGACTAAACGGCGCTGCACACGGTAGCGCATCCGTGTGCCGTAAGCCGTTCCAGCCGCTCCAGCCGTGCCACCTTTGCCCTCGCGCACGTCGACAATCGCATCATGTCGGGACGACGGGGACCCAAACTGTGAGGCAGCGTTTTCCTTTTGCGAACTGAGAACTCTACGCGCTGGACTCGGAGTAAGCGTAGCCGCGAGCTCTCCGCATGCTAGAGGTCTGACTCTCATACATGTTGCGTGACGCTTGGCGTGTAGGGTTGGACATATAGTTTTATTTTCACCTGCCACTTCGTTCTCTAGTGTATAATATAACGCTTCTTTTGTTCGCATCCATTGTTGATGTGAATCCTTTTTCGTCCGCTGTCAACAAACAGTGACGAACGTCCTTAACCATCACACCTGGCATAGCCTCGTTCTTAATGAGCGTTACGTTAGCTTTGTGTTAGCTTTCTTCGCAAGCATCCCGTAGCCGTGCACGAAAGGCCCGCCCAGAGGGTAAATATATTAACAAATTTGTTCACATATTGTTAAAAGCACATTGCGAAATATGGCAGCGGTTAACCAATGGGAATTAACAAGATTATGCATTTCCGTGCTTTTGTTTGTTTGTTTGTTAATACTGTCAACCCCAAGCTAAGCTTTTTACAAGAGTGGAAAACACATGTTTCAAGAGGACAAGTAACAGCTGAAGCTTCTTTCTAATAAATTCTAGCAACTAGTTTGCGCCATCTGGAGAGGCTTTCACTTGCAACAATAATCATCGATTGACCGAGCCATTGAACAACAGGCTTTATACACCCCTGCATAGGCATTTTTTCCGCAAAAGGCACCTTTCGAGCCTTTCGCTGCGTCTCCTAGGACAATTGTAAATTGTCTTGAATAAAGCATGAATGAATGAATTAATGAATGAATGAATGACCTGACTTTAAGGCTTGTCTTTCCACACACCCGTCCATTCTACCTTGCCAACAGTTGCGCAGCTGCTGGGACTTCAGGGCAACGCTCTGCGGGACGCGCTCACCTCGAGCAGCATGGTGATGCGCGGCGAAGTGATCACGCGATGCAACTCGGCACAGGAGGCCGAGTGCGCGAGGGACGCCATGGCAAAGGCCCTGTACGCGCGACTCTTCGACTGGATCGTCAACCAGATCAACCGGCACCTGGCTTTGGGACGCATCGCCATGTCAGTATTGCGTTGATGTTCAGTTGCTGTGAATTTCAAATTGCTTCCTTTTCCCTTCCTGTCTACTACCTAAATGTGGACAATGCGATGCCACACAGTGCTTAACGACGTGATAAAGGAGTGCAACTCTGCAAAAACCATAAGCTAAGGCAAATAGAATGTGGAAACATACAATATATCAAATTTCAGTAAGTAATATGGCTATGGTCGTTATCGAGACTGACTAAAATGCTGAGGATATGCACTTGCTGAGGATATGCCATTCGTCTGAATTCATTTCCACTTTGAAGGACGCTTTTCGAAGGCGACAAAGTCAGAAAAGGCTATTTTTACTGGTCACAATACTACCACATGTCCACTCCTCTTCTTAACTAACCATTCCTTATCCAATCCAACGTATTTCGTGTCAAAATTTCATTTTTGGAGCCTGTACTACGACGTCAGGTGTGATGCCCTCAGTGAGTTCTAAAAATATACTTATATATCTGAGCGTACACATGACCAACGTATGACAAGATTTCAAATTAATACTTAACCTCTTCTTTTATGCGACCCAAGCTACGACAGTAGCAGTACTCGCAAGCTCCGATTCACACGATTCCTTCAGTGCCCACAAGTGCTTAATGCACGGAATACCAACCATTCAAACTTTCTTCAACTCATTGCAGCGGTCTTCCGTTGTCCGTGGCCTTGCTAGACATCTTCGGCTTCGAAGACCTGCAGAAGAACTCGCTGGAACAGCTGTGCATCAACATCGCCAACGAGCAGATCCAGTTCTTCTTCAACCAGCACGTGTTCGCGTGGGAACAGGTGAGGAAGCAACACTCGTGGCACTAGCGAGATGTCTGTAATGAGGATGACCATCGCGCGCGCATCGATCGCATCTCATGCAGCAAGAATACTTGAACGAGGGCCTCAGTGTGCAGCCGGTATCGTTCGGCGACAACCGTCCCGTGCTGGACATGTTCCTGGGCCGACCGCTCGGACTGCTGGCGTTGCTCGACGAGGAGAGCCACTTCCCAAACGCGACAGACCAGTCCCTCATCGGTGAGTGCGAATGATTGGGGCTAAACCAGCGTGGACGCCATCGGTGCAATTTCTGTTGAGCATTGATCATTTTAAGAACCCCAGAACAAGGGCGTAGTTCGTCGAGAACGGCGTATGAACGCCACCCCTTCCCGCCCTGCTGTGCCTATGGCCCAGATATACAACGGCCCCTACTAGCATCAGCCATAGTTTTAAAATATGCCGATGCGCCTTATGACGATGCGACCGAATGCATTCTGCTGACTAATGGATGGAGCAAGTCATACTATTTCTCGTGTTCGTAATCACATGTTTTCATACCTACATCTTTCAATCCTCTTTCGTCACTTTTTTTAATGCCGTCGCGTTCAGCGAGCTGTCGTGCGGTTGACGGCGGTAGCGTGTAGCCGCACTCGCGCGCTATGTCAGCCGCTTGCTGCAGGAGGTCCTCCAGTTCGGACAGCTCCTTTTCTGTACCGGAGCTATTGCGGAGCCAGTAATCACAATTTTTGTCAATGGGAAAGAACAGTACATAACAAAGTCCAATACGAGACGCACTTACCTCTTAATTTTCTTCTTCTGATCTCGCTAAAAACGCAGGAGGATTAAGTTGAGCCTTTCCCTGACACTGCGAATGCTGAAGCACCTGCCAAGCACCTCGGAGAGCCGATCGGCTATCTTCAGCCACCTCGCAGGGTCAAGAAAAGGATTTACATATAACACCTCCTTTACTAGAGCGATGTCATCGCTGAGCGTAAATCGCTTGCCCCCAGACATCGATTCCGCTGATGACAGAGCGAATGTCAAACAACGTGTTCGCCGTTGGCGCTTCTGCTTCGGCTTGTCTTGACTCGGTGGCTTGCTCCAGGCCGTGAACGTAAAGCCTATCCGGCGAGTAGTTTACGTTACGTAAAGGTTCACGTTCCGTAAAGACTCGCGCATCCGCAGATTCTATCCGGTATCCGGTAACACGGTAACGTAAAGAAGTATACGTACAAGCTAAAACTCTCTATTGAGTAGTAGCCTCCCCGTGGACATCTGCTTCTTTCTCTTTATTGATACATTATAACTTCTTGCGTTCCGCTTAATCAGGCAGAATACAAGAGAAGGCAAGCGGGTTAGGGGGAGACAGAAAGTTAGGTGGGCAGATGAGATTAGGAATTTTGTCGGTATAAAACGGCAGCAGCAAGCACAGGACCGAGTTGACTGGCGAAACATGGGAGATGCCTTTGTCCTGCAGTGGACGTAGTCAGGCTGGTAGGGGTGGTGGTGGTGGTGGTGGTGTTGGTGGTGATGATGATGATGATGATGATGAGATGATGATGACGACGTTTGAAGGAAAGAATCTGGGGAAGAAATTCAAACTAGAATGTTGTACAACAGTTTGCAGAACGTCTGATTAAGCACTTTTCCTACCAAGTCCACTATACCAGTGCATTTCTGCTTGCTGCAGATGCACGCGAAATACAGCAGTATATCACGCAGCATGCCCTTGCGCACCCCGACTTCAATGATATCTAACTGACCAAGAATGCTGCTTCTTGAAAGGCAGCAGTTCGGCATTAACGTGCGCAACTACGGTCGGTTACTTCCGTGTTTATCATATATGAGTGGCGTGTTGCTCGCCGCTCTCATGGTAGTTAAAAAGTCTGAAAATGCGGTATCAATTAGTGCTGGCAGCCAGTGGAGTATTTTTAAATCGCTCATTGAATTGACGTCACTTCCGTTTTCTTTTCTCCTGAGTGCAGACAAGTTCCACAACAATATCAAGTCCAAGTATTACATCCGACCAAAGTCCAACGCCCTGCAGTTCACCATCAGGCATCATGCTGGCAAGGTGACTATTTCCCAATATGTAGCCATCCAGAAAACATAGCTCTACAGTAGCGTGGTAGTGGTATATAGTTAGCGACACACAGTGTGACTCTCCAATAACCAGCCAATCACAAGACTGACGACCTAATTGCCCTTCATCGCTGTTATAAAGGCTGTGCCGCAAGGATATGCAATGTACAGCCCTTTCAAGATACGCTCCCGCACGCCTCTTATACGTCGGAACTGAAAGCACGTTTTCAAGTTCTTTTTAAATGCAAGAAGTGTCTCTCTTTAGTTTTTCAGATAAAAGGAACGTGCGTAAAGTTCAAAAAAATCTCTCTAAGTTTTGTGTAGCTCGAAAAAACGTTTATTTTAATATATTTTGTCAAATAAAGAGAAGAAAGTGTAGAAAGTCCACGGGCTATTTTCTAAAACTCTTCTTGCCCAACGATGCTATTTTGCCACATCGGTAGGCAAAACCGGATGTCATCAAGGGACTGTGTTTGTAAACAGCGAAAGAGCCTATATATACGGTAGTGCCAAGTTGCGCATTGCACCCTATATTGCAGGTTGTGTACGACGCTCGCTGCTTTGTGGAGAAGAACCGAAACTTCCTCCCCACGGAGATCGTACAGCTTCTACGGCAGTCCAAGCTGCCCGTTGTGCAGACACTTTTCCAGTCGCCGCTCACCAAGACGGGTCAGCTGTACACGCCGTCGCAGTATGCCTGCCAAAATGTAAGGAACTGCTGCAATGGCACCATTTTTTTCATAGAGTAACGTTGATGTGGGTTCGCTATGCCATGGCATGAGACCAGCGGCGCGCATGTATCCTGCGACACTTTTATTACTTAAGCCTAGCCGGCAGTGCACAGCTATTAAGTACACAAAGAAGGGATTCCGCAGAACTTTTTGCAGTGGGTGCATCCACATGTGGGAGGGGGGGGGGGAGGGACATCCAACACAGACAGCCCTTCTTTCACTGCCGCGACATAACCGGCAAGATCTGTCCATAGTGTGTAACAAATGCCGTCTCACACGGATCTGTGAAAACTGCGTGTGCTAATCAAGGTGCGTAGCTTATCGTTACTGCAGAGAAAAACATCTGCAATCCCAGGAGTGTGAGGGGGGTAGCCGCCCTTGCTCCCACATCACTCGACGCCTACGTATGTAGGCCTAACAAAAAGAAAGCCAATTTGAAAAAATTGAGTACACGCTTCTGGTTATAAAAAAAAAAGGACATGCACGCGCAGAACTTCAACAATGTTCCGGGTCATTATGGTGCTTATAGTTAATTGTGCAAATAATGTATTGCCAGGGCGTACTCATATTGTCCCGACGTCAAGAGAGAGGTCGTACTCGAAGACGCTGAGAAAACAGCAGCGGGTCGGTCTTTTTGTTAACCGCGCGAGAGAGAGTTCCTCGTCTTTCTCGTTGTTGCGTTCTGCATAAAAGCGTGCAGATGCGCGTATGCGCTGTCGCCTTCGTCTTTTTCGCGGGACGCACGTGACAATATAAACAGAGGGAAAACCAGGTTTGTTTCGGTGCCACAATACCAAATCAAATTTCAATCAAGAAAATGTCTCTCATATTTAAATAAAGCACCAGTTATCGACTGTGTTACCAGCGTTTGCCGTTCTCTGACAATATTTTGCGTTCACCGTAAATTCACCCCGGAAAACTTCCTGTTTACCTTGTTTTATGGTGACTATAGGCCGCGGCTGCTTGCGTTTTGATGTTTGCTGCAGACAGAGTAATTCCGATGAAGCGCTCGCGACTCGGAAACTGCTCTGTAGTTCCGGGATGCAATCTGCGACCCGTAGCTAATTTGCTATCTCAAGTCAAAACGTTGTTTTGTGAGAGATTATGGTAGAGCGCCTGGATCGCACCGCGATCGGGCGAGAAAACTGATTGATTGATTGATTGATTGATTGATTGATTGATTGATTGATTGATTGATTTATATGTGGGGTTTAACGTCCCAAAACCACCATATGATTATGAGAGACGCCGTAGTGGAGGGCTCCGGAGATTTCGACCACCTGGGGTTCTTTAACGTGCACCCAAATCTGAGCACACGGGGGCCTACAACATTTACGCCTCCATGATCGGGCGAGAAAACTGGATTCTTACAAAGACCGCATAGACTTGTTCAGCGAACTTCATCAAAGGCAAGTAGAGCTCAGCGCATACTCTAATGGCGCAGAGGCGATGCTCAGACAGTAGTCGAAGGCCCATTCACGAGGAACACGTCGGACGCCGTCGTCTGCCACCCGTAGCAGCACCTGAAATAGATAGGAAAGCCTGAAAGCGGACTGACGCAAAAAATCCACCGTAAAGGTGTTTTTTTTTTCTTTTGTAGCTGGAGCCTCATCACTGATGTGTACTGTTCAAACCAACGTCTCGGCACAGCGTGCATCGCGGTGCCCGTTTTAAGTGCGAATGCACTTTATAAGTTACCCCGAATCCGCCGTCCGCGGTCAACACCCTGCCCCGCCGCGGTGGTCTAGTGGCTAAGGTACTCTCGGCTGCTGACCCGCAGGTCGCGGGTTCGAATCCCGGCTGCAGCGGCTGCATTTCCGATGGAGGCGGAAATGTTGTAGGCCCGTGTGCTCAGATTTGGGTGCACGTTAAAGAACACCAGGTGGTCGAAATTTCCGGAGCACTCCACCACGGCGTCTCTCATAATCAAATGGTGGTTTTGGGACGTTAAACCCCACATATCAATCAATCAATCAAGAGGTCAACACCCTCTCGGTGTTGCCGCGGTGCGCCTCCTCCTTTCCCCTAGCAACGGCGCGAGGAGCGGAGAAGAGCGTCTGTAGCAACGGCGCAGCGACGTCACACACCACGTGATTGCGCGCGCTCCGCCCTCCGCTCCGTGGCTGCGCGCGCCGCCACGACTTGCTCGAGATCGGCAAGTCGTCATAGGTATGGATCCGTCGCAGCCATCAACCTCGACTGCGATACCTCCAACAACGAGTACAACGCAATCGAATGCGAGCATTGCACGCGTCGTTGAAGATGTCGCGCCGGTTGAAGACAAATTAAGGCAGCGCGGCGAAGGGCCCGTGATGCCGAGCGCAAGCGGGCCGCGGACATAAACATCATTGTAGTGCGAATTTACTCTCACATATACGCATAAACTCACCAAGATTTCCCGAGAGGGTCTAATGGTTCCACGGAATCGCGATGTGATCACACAGGGGGAGTTTACCTTAACTCACTGGCGAATGCCAACGGATTTACTCCCCTTCATAGCATCACCCCGTGCATTCAAACCACGACCTCCTCTATAAACTTACGACCTGCTCATGCCGCCGCTCCCCGTGTCGCCGGTTTTGCTTTTGCTTGTTTAGTTTTTTTTAGTTCTCGAAAGTGCCGCAGCACGCCTTGGCGCCACAACTAACCCCCACTGCTGCAGCTGCCAAGCCGCTGTTCTGCTTGGTGCGTGCGTGCGTTCGCATGATCTTGTGGCACTCGAAGGCTATGGCCGCTATCACTTGTCACCAATAGTCTGCGCAGTCAGGAGCGTTAGATAACGACAGCAGCAGCACCATTCCCGCAATGGTGTACTGCTGCGTTCCTTTTTGCAAGTCGAGCGATCGGCGGTCAACTGGGATATCGTTTCACGAGTTCCCCGTCACCCAGATTCGACAGGAGTGGTTGAAGAAGATCATAATTTTTCAAGTAATAATTTTTCAAGGTTTAAGAATTTATGGATTTGATCACATGAATGCAATCAATTGTGGGGCAAGCTTTTCTAAAGCCAGCTTGCTTCCTTCATTGATTAAAGTGCAGCGCTTTCCTTATCCTGTTTTAAAGAACCTTCGTGAATATATTGCTGAGAGTTTAGTAGAATAATATGGGCACTTTTCCAGCTAAGGCATACATTCGAGATCTTGAGACATTCTGCAATATTTAGTGGAGAGCAGAGTGGATCAGAGAATAAACAGGGGTAGCTCACATCTATCTTTAACAGAAAAAAGTAGAGCTGCGCAGGCAACGTAGTGCACAGGACCTATAACCAACGTGCAGCGAGAGCAACGGAGTGGATATCGAGGGATGGCTAACGCAGCCGAGTTAAACAGTTAGGTTGCTTGATGAAATTCAAGAGGTTCACTGGGATAAAATGGAATCGGCGTGTGCAAGACGGGGGCAAGAGATCATTGCGAGAGGTCTTTACCCTGCAGTGAACACATAATAGTCGGGTCATGATAATGTCGGTTTTGTCGCACGCTTCCATCGTTAGACGTTCGCTAGACCCAAAGCACCCAGACGATAGCACAACTGCGCCCCTCTGTCGTCATCCGTGCACAGTATGACAACGATATGCTTGAAGGGCGACGTTCAGGTCATAAAAACTTACACGGGTTATCGCATGCGTCGTTCGTACCGTATGTCGTCTTCATTTACGTCGTAGACACGTCGGTTCCAAGTTTCAACTTGTTACATGCAAGATCGCACCGGCTCGCCCACGAACGAATTATGTTTGCGGCTGCTAGACAGCGGTTAGGTGGGGCGCCGCTGCTTAAAATAAAGCGAGGAAATAAGGCTTACGTTCTCTGGGTTATGTGTCGCATATTGCTTTCGTTTGCCTGCACTTAGATGGGGACGCAAAAGCGCTCGCGCAAAGATTGAGGTCCGGTAACGAGCATCCCGAAGCCATCCACCACGGTGCTTCTCACAACCAGAATGTTGCTTCGAGACGTTAAATCAGTGGATTGCTCGATCCACGCGTTAGAAACTAGAACAATGAGAGGAACGCGCACACACGAGTGCACCACAACGGTCGTGCGTCGTCTGCTATGGGGGTAAGTGGTGGCGGCATCTGGCGGTACTTCCGGTCCCTACACGCCAATTTTTAGCTCCATACGCCTCCGTAGGGATGGCGCCGGTGAGCAGGTCGTAAGTTTATAGAGGAGGTCGTGATTCAAACTTAACCATGTTCACCCTCGGGGAAATTCTTGGGAGTTTTTTTTAGTTGCGTTGCTTTTGCTCTTCATGAGAGCGACGGCTGTGAGTGGGTTCGCATTGCTGCGAGGAAATGACTCGCCGCCTGTCTTGCCGCCGTCAATAGAGATCGCCGCACTCTGGCTAATTTATCTTTATGTGTCAGCGTGGACAGTACTTGCGCAGTGTACTCGTTAATGACTGACCACACACGTTCGTTGCAGCGCGTCAGCGCGTGGAATTTTGACGCGGCGCCTCGCCCTCGAGTGCGCAGCTTCGCGTAACTAAACGCGTGACCAGGCGCCCTCTCTCTCTCTCTCTATAGGACTAGGGTGCGGCGCTGCGTCAGAAAGCCCCGCGCCGACGCGCTGTGACCGATAACGTGTGGTCAGGCCTTTAGTAAACCATATATATATCTCGCGTGACTCCGTTGCACTTGACGTCATTACACGATGAGTACATCTGTTTGCCAACTTTTTTTTTTTTCAAGACTGTGCTCACCAGGCAAATACCATAGGTAGCGAGAGAACTGCCCCTATATGGGAACTATGGCAGTGTGGTTGTGCTGCACGTGATAAGTCACCAAGACACTATCCCTTTACCGTGGTAACGTGTTAAGCGTAGTTTTGCAGTTCTTTTTCGTCTGATGACGTCAGCTTTATGTTGTTACAATCAATCTTAGCTCGATAAAGCTATCACGATATGACTTTCGTATATTGAGGAATGAATTGACCTGCCAATGGCCTACCTTTTTTTTCATTCCGGGGAATTGAAATGAATTGAATTACGACAAGTTGCAATTCTCCGGAATGGCATTGGAATGAAATGGAGGTCCCATTCCGCAACGCTGGTCACTAGACATCGCTGCAAGCAAACCCGGACAAATGCGCCAGAAAAAATACAGCAACAAGCGCAAACATACCAGGCAAACACCGCCGGGGCCACCGAAAAAAGTATTACCGGGAATTACGCTGCGGAAGTCTTCTTGGGCAGACAGTCTGGCGCGCGCCAGTTTGTTTCCAAGCAACGAAACCATCTATAGTTATTACAAGAATAGTGGCACAGCTAAACGAGAAAGGCGACAGACGAGGTCACCAAGGATACCTCTTCTGTCGCCTTTTACTGTGCCGCAACTATATACAGTATTAATCATGCACCAACTATGCCTGCGACGTTTTTTTCATTAAGCACTCTCGTGAAAACATAAAAACTAAAGAGCTGCCGAAAAGTGGCAAAGCTAAACGAGAAAGGCGACAGACGAGGCCACCAAGGATATTTCTTCTGTCGCATTTTACTGGGCCGCAACTATATATAGTATTAATAGTGCACCAACTATCCCTGCGACGTTTCTTTCATTAAGCACTCTCGTGAAACCATAAAAAGTCAAAGGCTGCCGGAAATGCTTTTCGAAAAGAGCGCGACAGACAAGGGCTGACTGCGTCACAGTAAACTGCGTACGGTGCAGACGTCTCCGGGAACGTAGCGTAACATGTCTATCTGTCGCGATGGCCCTGAACTAAGAAGCGCTTCTCCCTGCCGGCACAGCTGTCCACGCAGAGCCTAGTGAGCCAGGCGAAGGCGCTGCAGACGACGAGCACCTCGTTCCGCTTCTCGCTCATGGACCTGCTGCAGAAGATGAGCGCGGGGCTGCCGCACTTCGTGCGCTGCCTCAAGCCCAACGACTACCGGCTCGCCGGCGGCTTCTCGCGGGACAAGGTGCTGTGCCAGCTCCGATACACGGGCGTCCTCGAGACCATCTACATCCGCCAGCAGGGCTTCTCGCACCGGTACTCGTTCTCCGAGCTGCTCAAGAGGTGAGCACAAACCCTACAGCCCCATCACTTCATTTTGGGGGCGGGGGGGGGGGGAGGAAGAGAGCGAGGTAAGCGGTTTTTTTGGGGTCCCCCCCCCCCCCCCGAGCTCTCTTCCTAATCTCTCCCCACTGAGAGACACTCACGATCAGAACTCGGTGCAAAGTAACCCCCCTCCCCTCTCTAACTTCTGGTCGCACAAAAAGCTTTCTTAAGTGCCCTCTCTTCATAGAAAGACACCGTCCTCATACACTTCAGTTGGCGGGGCGCCAGCCACATCTCGTAAAACAGCTGATCGTTGCTATTGGCTGATAGCCGGCATAAATTAGGATCAGATGAGCATCCTGCTGTGTGCCGGCGCCGCGTAAAAAGTACCCAGTAGCAACACTAACGCACACAGGAATCTGAACGGAGGAGCTGATGTAGCTCATTTCCCTCGTGTCATCTCTCCCTGTGTATATTGCAGCGCGCTATTCACGGAAAGAGAAATGAGAAAGTGCTAAAAAAACCCTTTAGCTCCGATCGTTCTTGATGTATTCGAGGAAATTTTGCGGCAATGAATTCGTGGGACAATCAATTTCGTCACTGGTGTCATTAGATTATTGCTTGGAAAAAAATGTTCGGAACGCCTTTAAAAAGCGCACTGGCGCCTCTGACAGAGCCTGTAAGCCTTGGCATTCTCTACGCATGTCCGCCACAATATTTAATGGAGCAATTGCCTCGCAGACAGTCTACACTGGTGTGCTGTGTAGAGGCGTCATGTGGATTGCAAGTTTCCCACAGACGTCAAGGATGCGAAGAATACGTTAACAATTGAGCTTAAGTTAAAGAGCAACACCATTAATTGGGCATACTTGTGCCCAACGAAAACAAGACGAGAAGCAATGTGATAGCGACGAGCACAATCATTTGTCGTCGAAATCTGATCGGCGCATCTGCAGCGTAAGCTCCATTTGTACGTGAGTGACGGTACATTACAACACAGTCCGTTGCACTCACAAGAGTTTTAGGACGTATGTACATACTTCACTTCTCGCATCATGGCCGCAATGTGATTATAATTATTAAAACAAATGTTGCAGAAGGTTCTGACCATAACATTGTGGTGCCTAGCGCCAAATTGTACCTAGCGATAATACGTGCAACACGCAGTGCTGTTACATGCTGCTCGGTGTATAAATATAGACTGCGCAGTATGCAATTTAGCACGCTTCTGTTTCACCATAGAATAAAGGTTTCACTCTGAGCCATCACCGCGGAACAGTTAATTTTGAATGAACCATAAAAAAATTATGTAAAACTGGTCACTGTGTCACGTCGCAATAATAACTGCAAGAACAGTGGTCGCTTCGTAAGCAACATATCGCTTCATTTCAGAGTGGCATAGCCGTAGTCACTTTTTTGGGGAACTACATAGGAACTCGCGTCGTTTTATGGCAAAGTTTGTCCAGGCGCAGTAAACTTTTCCACCAATGATTCAGAGAGCATTCTCGAATCGTTGCGAACTTTGTGCTTCCAATGACCGATTTCAGGTACGGCTTCTTGGCGTTCTCCTTCGACGAGAGGGTCGTTCCCAACCGCGACACGTGTCATCAACTTCTCGTGCGGCTCAAGATGGACGACTACGCTATCGGAAAGTCGAAGGTAAGCATTCCACTTTGCGCGAAGCGAGAGAAACAAGACTTGAGTTTTCAACGCTATCCATGTATTTATTTGCCTGTCCACTGTCGTCCTTTATGAAAGAGAACACGCGAACGCGCGACATGTGCTCTGCGGCGGCTGCCTACAGCACCATCAACCGACAGCAAAAGGAAACACGTTCGCTTTCAGCGTCATCTGTTGCCGAAAAAAATAATAACTAGTTATGGCCGGTAGACAAGCGCTGCTAGATTGCACTCTCTCTCTGCTAACGCCTGCAGTGAGTAGTCCACTGCCAATATATCAAACGTAGTTCGCGATCACGGCACAAGCTGCAGTAATCGCCCGATATCACTCGCCATGCGAGCGATCAGGGAACGCAATCTAGCATAGAAGTGTGGCAGCTTGGGCTAGTTGGTATGGCATGACGATAGTTATAGCGCGAGAACAAAACGACACAGAGACAAGAAAGACACGAAAGACATGAGCGCTTAGCGCTCGTGTCTTTCGTGTCCTTCTTGTCTCTGTGTCGTCGTTTTGTTCTCGCGCTATAACTATCGTCAGGCAATCTAGAAGCGCTTGTCGACCGGCCATTACTCGTTATTTTGCTTGCTCATAGATGACGCGCAAAGCGAACGTGCTTTCTTCACTCGTCGGTTGGTGGTGCTGTAGGCAGCCGCCGCCGAGCGCAGGCCACGCGTTCACGTGTTCCCTTTCATAAAGAACGACAGTGCACATGCACAGGAATCCTCATATTCTAATATCGCACCACTCGTGCGCTGTAAACATCAGATATAGGTGAGCAAACATATCGCGATGCTTTTCGTTGCAATGCGTATCCGCAACCTTAAGATAACAGGACCTCAAGCACTAGGCTCACGGAAATACCCCACGCAATGCCACCAGCCATCTCGACACGCCCAGCCTTTGCACCCATCGCTGATTACCTGCAAGATAAGGCGCGCGGGGGCAGAGCAAGCGAAACCGCCGCGGCCGGTCTACACCGGATAAGATGTAGGAGGCTGCGACACATGCTTTGACGCGCGATGACATCCCCCACCTGTAGTACCCCTAATATATTATATTGAGTTTAAATTTGTTTTTTAAGATACTTTTTGTGTGCGCCAACAAGTCGGGCTTCTTTGGGCAGCCTTCAGAAATCGCAGTGATTGAATATCGTAAGCATGTGTTGCGCAGAGTGACGTTGCGGACCGTCTCGCTTTCTCGCACCTGCGGGAGGTCGAGACGTTCCTATCTGACTCTCATCCTCTATTTTGCCCCTCCTACAACAGCAGGCATTGCCCGAACATGCGCGTTATTGTGGCCATGAACCAACTCGATCTCCCGAAACGGCCGCCGTAGAGGATACATGGCAGACGCGGCCATAGCCTAGCGCAGAATTTTCCAATTGGGGTAGGGGGCGATTTCATTGCAGCACCCCCACCCCCTTTTTCCGTTGGCCGAGTACTAAAGATTCAAGCTTTGCAGTGGATGCAAAAAAGTCACATCGATTGATATGTGGGGTTTAACGTCCCAAAACCGCCATATGATATGAGAGACGCCGTAGTGGAGGGCTCCGGAAATTCCGACCACCTGGGGTTCTTTAAGGTGCACCCAAATCTGAGCCCACCGGTCTACAGCATTTCCGCCTCCTTCAGAAATGCAGCCGCGATTCGATTCCGCGACCTGCGAGTCGTAAAAAAAGTCAGTTTCGCCTAAAGGGCGAAGCAATAAATGCGAAAGCAACATATACGAATGTTTTACAAAGCAAGGCTAGCATCCGATCTCACATAACTCTACAAAACGCTGGTGCAAAGGAGCGTTTGCACTAGAGCGACACGACATTGACAATACACCGACGACGAAGACACGAGGCAGACGCAGACCATCGGCCGACATAGCGTCCGCCGACGAAGTTTGCCAGACTCCATGGTGTTACGCCTGGAAGTCCACAACGAACGTCAATGCCTCTGCAAAGGCAATCTGTGTCAATGCCAATGAGCCCGCCTGACAAGATCAGCTCAATGACGTCATCACGCGGCGGCGCCGGTCTGTCTTACGCAACGCACAGCGAGCCCCATCAGCCCCCGAGTCCGATGAAGCAATCGGCGCCTTCCAGTCTGGCGAGTGTTACGCAATGCGTGTCAACATCCCTCGTCCTTGGATGCAACCACGCGCAGCGGCGGGCCTCGTTGGAGGATCCTGACATCAAGGCCAGCGGCGCTTCTGGTCGGACGTTGGTGACGAAAAAGGTCCTATATATTTATTTCCCAACAATTTCGGGAGGGGTGAAGGAAGGACCCCTCCCGAAACTGTTGGGAAATAAATATATTTATCCTTGTTGACAACGCTCCCGTTGTGCCATATCCCACATATATATATATATATATATATATATATATATATATATATATATATATATATATATATATATATATATATATATATATATATATATTGAATGAACTTGCAGATAGCACATTTGAAAATACGATTCAGTAAATACGATTTCTTTTTCAAATGTGCTATCTGCAAGTTCATTCAATGTAGAAAATACCCGGACCTGCCGTGCCTTCCCTTCAAGTTCTATATATATATATATATATATATATATATATATATATATATATATATATATATATATATATATATATATATATATATATATATATATATATATATATTCGTTTTGAGAGCGCCGCCCTTAGAAGCTCCCGCCTGCTGTAGGGGCACAAACAAGGCGCACGCTAATCGTTGCCGCGATAGCGCGGCAACCATAAGCGTCCCCCCCCTCTCCCCCTTGTCCGCTCACGAGGTAAGCGCGCGCGCAGACGACCCCGGCTGTAAAGGCGATGTTCGCTCCTCAGAAAAAGGTGGCTAGCGCATTCTTTCCCGTATATATTTACATATACATATGCGGGAATTACCGCGACGGCAAAAACAAGCCAAGACTGTCCATATAATTGCTATCGCAATAAAATGAAAACGAAGCTTAAAGTGCTTCTCACAACGACCTGCGCCTTTAGTTTCCAGCTTTCCGTGAGTGAGAATAGGTTTTAAGCGGCTTTTGAAATGCAACACCAGTGGTCCTCGGCCTACCATTAATTTCAAAACCTGCATGTTCATAACATTGCTCTTTAAAGAAGGACGCGACTGGTATATATAAATCCGGGAGAAAACAGGGTGGTATCACAAGCAGAAGGAAGAAAAAGAAGGAATAAATAGCAGCCGGCTTCCAACACAGTTGTCGACTTTGCCACTGTCAAAACCTTGGCTTTTGTGGATCTTTGTCGTTCCCTGTAGAAAATCGTGACGCTATTCCTGCAGCTCTTGCTGGGCACACGACTCAATCGAAACCTTCTGGCTTACTTCTCAAGATGTAAGCAAAACCGTAAGTTATCCTTCCCCTGTTCAGGAAGCGCTGCTTTTGAAATGCAACACCAGTGGTCCTCGACCTACCGTTATTGTCAAAACCTGCATGTTCATAACATTGCTCTTTAAAGAAGGACGGGTCAGGTACGACTTAGTAAAGGTATAAGGCAGACTTGGCAACCCCTTCAGGTCCCCCCACACTGCCCCTCTGTGCACACGATTATAGACACGTGTAGCACGCCGCGCCATACCTGTATTCCAGTGCACACTTTGCTTCTGTCCCCTGGCGCCAACTGCTTTAGCACACGTAATGGGAATGCGCCTTGATTGATCTCCCAATGGTTGGGCATCAAAAGTGTAGCCAGAAACATTTTTTTGGAGGGTGCTGATTAACTCTACCAATCCCCTTGTGTATGTGTCTGTGCATGTCTGTGCATACATGTATATATACACATGCAATATATAAATGATTTCGAGTAGAGACCTTAGACCCTTCTATACACTTCATTAACACCGATGCATTACCAGGAGCTACAGCAAGTGTCACAGCAGGCTCACAGGATCTATTTTATGCCGTGAGCTTTCCTTTCGCCACAAGCCATCAGTGTTGCACCGTCAACTTCTGGGTGGAAACAAAAAAACTATGTTGACTCTGCCTGTCATGCCTTCTGCACTGTATCAAAGGGTCAGTGAACTTGTTAGACTGCCTGTTGTGCGTTGAGGAGTGGACAAGTGCTGTGTCCTTTTGTGACCACTCCTTCTTCGTTAAGCCTTTAGCAAAGCTGTCTCCAGACTCCTACTGCCACTACCATTTCCCCCCCAATCACTTTCCCTACAGATGTGAACTCAACTCACCTTCACATGCTTTCCACTCTATCACACCTGCAGATTATGCAGAAAACTATGGCGATGGTCAAATGTTGCCTAGTATGACCCACACACAATCGTAATAAAGGTCAGGATAGGGCACTCATTTTGAAAGGGCAGCACAAATACGCAGAAAAAAGAAACACAGTAGAGACTGTTCTCTGTGTATTTGCGCTGCCCCTTCAAAATCAAGTATATGAACCAGCTAGCCCAAGCCAAAGTACTTCTCAGGAGAGTGCAGTAATGTCAAACGATAACCCTCCGGCGATATCACTTTTACAAACTATTTATCATTCATGTAGGAAACAATGTCTATAGCTTTGATAAAACACTGCACTTGCTAGATGCCAGGACATCGCAAGGAAGTATCCTGAAAAGTTATTAGACACTTATGCGAAAAATCCTCTGCATACGGCTACATCGAGTTTTTTTATTATGAGTGTGCACGCATATGATAACAATGCTTCACTGTTGTGCACCTACATTGAATTAGGTAATTCCATGACCGTGTACTTCTTGCAGGTATTCCTGAAGTACTACCATGTGGAATACCTTTCTCGACTTTATGAGCAGCAAATACGGAAAATAGTGATTGCACAGTCAGCTGTCCGGAGGTGGCTCGCAAAGCGCTATGTGCAGAAGAGGAGACTTGCCATTGCCCTGGTCGCCCAGCGATGTAAGTTTTGCCATAACGCATAAGATTTTAATATGACACTGCAATGACGCTGTGGTAGTGCATTCTGCTTGATGACATTATCAGTGCAATTACTGATAGCATTGTTGTAAAATTAATGTGAATGTGCTATATACAATCTCTCAATTGGCATTGCACTCACAACTGCAGGTCAAATGAAGATCCAGAAGAACAAGGAGGCAGCAAATAGAAGAAAAGCAGCACATCACAAGTGCGTCGACCCAAATGGTTCCACTTGGAAGTGCCTCAAGATACTAGACTTTTGCCAGAAGGTAATTGTGTGATGATGTTCAGTTCATAGAAATCAATAGCTGCCAAATCTACAAATTTTAACTGATCCCACGCACTTCAAATATCTGGTAAGTTGGTGTGATATAAGGCACTGCAACTGTTCAGTAGCTTGCATTGTGAAAAATGAATTCAAAAGGGTTCAAAACCATGCGGTGGGCTATGCAACGTGAAAAAATAAATTTTGATGTTTTACAAGACAAAACCATGATTTGAGAAAATACCATGAGGCAAGCTGGAGTGGGCGACACTGGACTAGTATTGATTATACTGGGTCAGGTATATACGTTTAAAGTATACAAACATATCTGCATTTTGTCTCCATCAATACATGGCCGCCCTGTGCGTCACAGCCACTAAACCATCAGCCATGCCAGAGTTGCAACTCGCCATGGTGGTCTCGTGGCTAAGGCACTTGACCCCTGACCCGCAGGTCGCGAGGTCTGATGCCGGCCACAGCAGTCGCATTTTCGATGGTAGCAAAAATGCTTGAGGCCTGTGTGCCTAGATTTAGGTGCACATTAAAGAACCCCAGATGGTAAAATTTCCAGAGCCTTCCACTACGGCATCTCTCATAATCATGTGGTGGTTTTGGAACGTTAAACGGTAACAATTATTACACAACTGTTGCATAATTAGTAACATTTTAACCGTAACATAAAAGCGCTACAAAGTGTGAATGTATTGCATTTCTGCATATATAAACTACTACTGCATACAACTACCACCTCAAATACAGTGTGAACACAGTGATGCTATCTGTTCTCTTCTTTTGTGTTCCAGCTTGGCAGCTAAAATAACACAATTATTGTGTACCATTATGTACAGCCTTTGTCATCCCGCAGATGAAGATAGCTCGACGTTTCAAGATAGATCACAAGACCACATCAACAGCCGCGGAACTTGTTGCTATTCGGGAGGCAATGCGTTTCATGTCGACAGAACTTGCTCGTAAATGGACGATACTGTGCGATGCCAAAGCTGCTCTTCAAACCATCAATGGCTTCATGAGACAAGGTTCATATCATACTTTATCGATTGAAATAGCAGAGCTTCTTGGCATTGCTACAAAAAATGGACATCATGTAACATTTCAATGGATACCTGCTTATTGTGGCATAATGGGCAATGAAGAGGCGGACGCTGAAGCTAAGAGAGCTTTAAATAGTGCCCGGAAGTGGGCATCGCATTTTCTCGACAGGATACTAACATCCTACTTCGACGCGTAATGCGCAACTCCATCTTAGAGCACTGGCAGAAACCAGAACACCAGCACAAGCGGCTGCACAAATGGGACCCGGAAATGAAGTTCCGTATGCCCCACAAGTCAAAGCGAAGAATCTCATGTATTATCCACCGCATTCGCCTCGGTGTGGCTTACACGAGACGTTACACCCACTTGATTGGCTGTAATGACACAGGTCCCAATTGTGGTCACTGTCGGTTGCCAGAAACGCTCGAACATATATTTTGCGACTGTCCAGCATATGCAAGCGAACGTCAGCAACTGATATCTTCGATTGGCCGTATATTAGTCGACCATGAACCGATGAGGTTGTGTTAAGTCCTTGGTCTGACGCCAGCAGCACACATGTGGTTATACGAGCCGTCATCGCTTTCTTAGAAGCCACTGGACTGGATGCACGTCTGTAGAGTTACCCAGCCTAATAAGAACATATCATCTCTCTACCTTACCGTCGTCATTCATCACTCTTTCACTCCCCAGTCACCCTTCCCCAGAGTAGAGTAGCAGGCCAGAGCAAACTATAGCTCAAGCCGACCTCTCTACCTTTCTGTAAATAAATTCTCTCTCTCTCTCTCTATGTACCACCCATAAGCAGCAAAATTCAGCTCTTCTACAAGTAGAATTCTCAAAAAACAAGAACAGTATGCCAATAATTTAAACACATAATCACATACGTTGGTCATGTAAGTTATAGTTATGATTTCTCACAAAGTAATATACATAAGGCCATGGTAAGACAGCAGCGGTTTCTCAGCCCTACTCTGCTGCAGCATGCTATGGCTACGTGGTGACGCGACTGCATTTTTACCTCGCTGTGTGGTTTGATGTATGTAAATGCCATGTTTAAATGTATCTATACAGCAAGACAAAGTTAGCATTTTCCCTATTATGCCACGGTATCTGTGTAAAAATGAATACTTATAAGAAAAGAAAGTGTGCAAGTTACTGCAGCTTTGTAACCAGGACTGTGTAATAACTGCTCATTTATTGCTGTTGTCTACCACTATTAAAAAGAACATGCATCACTTCTCTCACAGGTGCACCACTGCCCAAGCAGCAGGAATCGATGTCTAAAGAAGGCGCATCCAAACACGAACATCACACAGCTCATCATGACCTGCCACCAAGTGCCTGGCCTGTCTACCAGGAATGGTGAAACCATTGCGGTACGTGAGGCTTGTCTCAAAGCAATGTACTTGTATAGTATGAACCCTGCAGGGACCTACACAAAGTGAGTTTCACACAAATTTTCTTAAAGGGATAGAATATTTCATCAATCTACTAACAGTACTCAGTAATATCACCCGTAAGTCCATTTTCGCGGATGCATGCATTAATATTGGTAATCTGTCTAGCTCCAACAGAAGCAAGAAAAAGCAGCTTACTAAAATATGGCCATGCTGCTTTTGCTTTCAATGATGCAGGACGAAACTCCTGTGCCAAGCGAGCGAAGGATCAATGGTCGCTGCAGAAATCACGACCACCAGCACCAACAAAGGCCACAACCAAAGAAGCCTCTGCATCTCAACAACTTTGACCTCTGTACTCACAAGCTCCCTGCAGAAGACAGGTACAGTAAAAAAAAACTATAATAAAATAAAACCAGCCATTTAAAACCAGCACTGCTGTGAGCTATTCAACAAAATTTTTAGACAAAAACTTACGTTCATTCGATCTTATGATCATATTCATTAGCATTGCTAGGAAAACAGTGTATTACGCTCAAAAGAAAAAAAAAGATGCAGCTATGCTTAGTGTATATTTAAGGCCATACAAGTGGAGTGGTGTGGCTCTGCCAGCTGTGACCATCACAAACGCTTGCAAACTGGAAACCCAAATATGTACGATACATGATTTGACAAGCCTTACATACACAATTGTAGTACTTGTAGTATAGTTGCTTTTTTAGTAACACGTTTCATGTATTTATGAAAAAAAAAATCTGCAGTGCAAAATGCATAGAGCGGTTCTTATGTGATTTCCACAGCTTCAAAGCATTGCTTGCAAAGTATGAAAGAAAGCGATACCAACAAGGATGTCTGATGCTGTGCTAATGCGCTGTGTATAATGCAAAATGAAATAAGGACAGCATAACATAATCCCCTTGCAGTGTAACAGAGTAACAGGATAGTGTTACAGTAGTTATATTCAAACCAATATGAATCAAGACCAGGACTTCCCACTTCTAAGTGTCTTATTGCATCATACTGTATTCTTGACAAGAATGTCTTAGCAAACAAGTGCTAAGTTTTTTACACTCGGCTAAATTGGAACTGTAGGTCATCATAAAGGTGCCCCATACACAAATGAAATGTTAAAAAAAGGTGATAAATAACAAAGCAACCAAAGGCTTATATTTTGCTCCTGTGCATCCATATAAAATGCCCATTTTCTTGCACACATTTATGATAGGTCTAAAAATGTATTCAAAATATACTGTAAATTCATTGAGAATATCACCTCATTAGAATGAGTGCATATATGTCTTCCCATCCTGAGAGAAAAAGAAACATTATTGTATATCAGCAAGAGGACAACTTAAAAAGTATCTATGCATTCTGCTGATATCAACACTGGCATATAAATCCATGAACATCCATAGCACCAGTGCAATAGATGGAGTGCACCGTTATCACACCGTCAATTTGTTTTTGAGAGCTGACATGACAGGACACATCAGCATAATTTCTAGGTCCTTCAAATAGCATAGTGTGTGCTTAATTTGTGTTCATGGTAATTGAATTTAAGGGGCTCATCTTGGCCCCGCCTTATTTTATATCAATTTACAAAATGTAGCCATAGTTAATTATGGTCCATTATACAGTATTATAAGTCAAATGGTCCAGTAACATGTGTTAATAAGGTACAACAGCCTGTGCTTGCATTTGCTTCAAAATGTAGATGCAGGGCACTTAACTCTAACAACAAGTGTCTCGTTTATCTCAAAAGTAAAACTTTTGCCGTTACACAGAAAAATGCTGGCCACAGAGGTTCCTGTGAAACCGGCACCAAGGGAGTTGCGCAATGGAGTTAACGGAGTCAATGTAGACCAGAAAAGACAGCAAGAGATGGATGCAAGTTCGGGTGAGTTGCAGTTTTCCCCAAGTCGCAAATGAATGCCGGTGAAGTAGTACTTGCAGGTTGCAGCTGTTTGTATTAAAGACTGATTAACATTAGAAATATTACATGACTGTCTGCTTCTTTCAGCTTCTGGAAACTCTAGCAGCCTAAGCAGTGGACCCAGGCCAACGATTGTTGAAGTGGAATCCTGGTGGCAAGAAGGCTCACTCAAAGAGAACCACAAAATGTGAGCACACCTAGCATTTGTAACTTGACATGGTGTAAGGTGTCAGGCTACCGCTACACCGTTATTTTGTCTTGTTCTTACAGTGAGCCCATCATTCCAGTCCATTGTGAGATGCCTACAGCACAAGAAAGTGACCCAAACCAAGGTCCCTACCAGTTCAAGAAGATCCTACGAAAACCTCCACCTTCACCCAAACCATCCCCAAACAGGCAAACACCGGGCGTGTTTGATTTTCGCAAGCTATTGCGCAAGACAGATAATGCACCTACGGAGACATTGAAGCGTTGTAAGGGTTTAATATCATCATCAAATTCAGTCACGTGATCATTACAACTACAATGGCGTCAAGTGTACAAGGTTGTAAGATGTCTGGTCCTGCTTAGAGTGAAAGCAGTACAGGACAACTAGTCTCTCTGTTTCCGTCCTTGCAGCTTTTTTATGCCATGCTGCAATGTGTATGTCATTCAAAGCAAGCACACACACACCGAGCTTTCTTGTCTCCCTCCTTCATGTTCAAGGACACATTGCCCACTTTGTGCGGAAATCAGGTTTATCAAAGGAGAATAGTGGTGGAGTGAAGACCACTGCTTTGCAAATTGCCTTTAACCAAATATGCAAACATGGCACTACACAAGCAATGCAGATGAAATACTGCAAATGCCCAAGCCATGACACCAGCTAGTACTATCCTGACAACTGTGATAAAGTAAGTAATTAGGGCTTTTATAGAACTTTTAGTAGCAGTGTTATCCTTGCCGTTCGTGTGCCATACCTTGGTAGGCTACGACAGCTGAGGAAAATACTGAATTGGCTGTGGAGAGCACACTGTGCTGTGACCAAAGCCAGTTTTTTTAATTGGCAATGCAAGCCTTGCTACAAAATAAGCCAGAATGCAGCCTCAACTGAATGCCCACATAACAACACCAAAAAATCACACGTAGACACGCAGAAAGTTAAACAAGGTTACCGATGAAAAAGAAAGCTATTTATTCAAGACAACACTGCACACAAGGTATGTGCAAGAAAAGAGTACATAACAAGGATTCTCAGGGCCCTGAACTTTCATATTCACTCCCTGCAGAGAAGAAAGAGCATGTGCACACTGAGTTAAAAACTTTTGATTTCTAACAGTATCAAATGTGTAAATAAAACAATCTGTACAAAAGATGTACAAAGCATTTCTCATCAAAGTGAAACTATGCAGCAATAAAAGTGTGATATTTCCTCTCACCACACATTGCGTACTTTTCCGTCGTGTCTCATGATTCGAAAAGGTGTTTCCATCCTGGCTGTAAGCTGCATTAAGTTATTATTGCTGTTACACTTGAAACATTGTAGAATGCTCCGTGATCTGGCCTGCACTCAAAGTACGCTTTTCCACCGAGTTTTCCATCGCAGTATCCCACTGCCATCAATAGAGAGAAAAAAATATATTTTAGCCTCACTCATAAAGAAGAAGCTAAGAATGGCTACTATAACTACAATGTTAATAAATTACACCGATACTTCTGCATGTGAATAAAAAACACTTTAGAAGTTTATAATCCTCAACTAGCAGTATGACCACGATGACTGCAAGACTATACAACTCAGTGGTTAATTGTATTAAGCCATTCTGGGTTAATATTTTATCGTATGAAACTTGGCTATTGCAGAGGTTTGCTTGTTGGTCAGCTTAAACCATTATCACAATAGTGCTAAAAATACATACTCAGTATTCTGTGTCATAGGACTTTAATCGTTCTCAACTACCTAATACTAACCAGGATAAGGCAGATCAAGACCAAGCCAGATCCAGTGTGGTGCACTGGTGTCAAGGTGGCCAACATAACAAATCTTTCCCGACAGTTTTCTTCGAATAACTGCTGTGTGGCCTTTGTCGAGAAGGTTGAAGGTTAGAGCCTTTGGGGACACTTTTGTTCCTTCAAAAGATTTGCAGGCTTCACAAAGGCAGCTGTCTAAGGGCACCCAAGGGTTTCCAAACTGATGCAACTGCTCCAGAACCTTTTGAAAAGTAAAGGGTTAGAAAAGTTATTAGCAACTGCTACCTACATTTACAGCACTTGTACCACGAAATGGGCGATATTTGTGCATCACCTTCAGTGTGTAAATAGTCCCTTTTTTCTTGTTCACAAGAGAGGCTGCAATACCACGGCTAGAATTTTCTGCATCACTTACAGTTGCTAGTTCAAAAGTGCTTGCCGATGCAGCGTGCTCTGTAACACATGGTCTGTAAAGAAATGAAAAGCAAGAACGCTGAAATGTGACGAGATCGACGTAAAATATTTCTCTAGAAATTAGGTTACTGTAAATATGTGACAGCATAATTTACATCAATATATAAGTGTTTAAAGTCTTCACTTTATGCAACATGGTTTGTACACAAACCATCTACAGCACGTCCCCTTCCCCACCTCATGGCAGAGGAGCCTGACACTGCCAGTCCTTCATTCTCCTCTACATAACAAAAGTCCTGAACAGGGGCATAGCCAATGGGGTAATTTGAAGGGGTTCAAACAAGAGGACATAGATCAAGCATGCCCCCCCCCCCCTGAAATTTTAAAAATTTGCTTGCATATATATATTCACACACATACAAACGTATACATGAGCATACATAAAGCATCTTTGAACCTCCCTTCCCCCCTTTTCCGAAAAAAGATTTGTGGCTAGGCCCCTGGTCCTGAGCAAGCCAGACCCCATACAACCACAGGAGCGGGCTGCACAGAATTACCATAGTGTACATACACTTACTTGTGGTCGTGCTGTGGTGAATGCGTGTTGGTTGCAACTGTCTTAGCATCTGCGGGCTGTGCGGACATTAACTTGCAGGCCTGTAATTCACGACCTAAAGCCTCGTTTTCTTGAGTGAGCCTAGAACAGTTAAACTACAGGTGAAGACCGTGCGGCGTCGATGCAGCAAACGTATTTAGTGCTGTCGCGTGCGAAAGTTGATTACCGATCTCGCTGTTCCAGTAAAGCGGCAACGTTGGTGCAGAGAGGCACTATGCCAGCTCTCGAATGCTTCACGACGAAGGCCACGGCGTCCGCAGCCCACCGACTGGGTGGGCTCACAGTGATAGCAGATCTAGGGACCGGACTGCCAGACATCACGCTCGCAAGGCGATATCTGGGCGTACGAAATGGCCAGAACTACACTGAAACGCAACGCTAAATTAGGATACGGCTACCAGAAACTTAGATACCTGACTCACTTGTTGATCCAACACTCCAGTTGAATGTTTGCGCCACAGTGTTGCCATCAGATAAGCCAATTACGTCAATCGCGAAGCGTGATTTTTTTTTTTTTTTTTTTCGCATATTCGCTGTTTGGAGCAGGACGCTTACCATTCGGCGATTTCGATGCTGACCTGACACCACGGTGTGGCAGTTCTGTCATCGTACGACTGCGTGGTAACGTTTGCCAGTTTGTGTGTGCAACGCATCCAGATCATATGGCCACGTCGAAAGCGCATTATCGCTGCATATATAAGAACGCATTTCGTTTCGCTGTAGCATATCGGCCCGCTATACCCACGCAGCGAAACTCGCGTCACATTTTGTGAAATTTAGAACCTGCGATTCTAAATTGTGCCATAAAGGATGATGCGCTAGGCACGTACGTGGCGAGGCAGGCTTAGTCGACGCTGACAAATCCACCTGCTTCATTTGTTCCTTTCTTCACGGCAAACTGGCAATGCAATAACGGTGAGAGCAGTATAGGCCAACTTACCGTTCAACACAAATGAGAGAAATAAATCTTCCCTATTTTTTTTTCTTTTTGCGCTTGCCCCCGCCTTAGCAGACGAAGCCATGGGAAGGTTGCACTTTTCGGTATCCTTTATGAGGGGAAAAAAGAGGGAGGGTAAGTGTGATTTCTCGGCTAGTTGATATACCATAAACAAAAATTTGACAGATTCCCCGTACCATGGGAATCGACGTTAACTAAAGCACGCAGAAGGGAGGTGACTGTGTTGTAATATTTTTATTGATCGACACGTCATGAAATGGCGATAAATGTATGTAGAAATGTTGCACGCATAGACGTATCTTGAACAGTTGCAGCTGCTTACATAACCAGTTGTTTGCACTTGCGCAACGACGCCAACAGGAACGTGAGTATGAAGAACACCAGGTGCGATAAGCTGATATGACGCGCTAGTGCTCACGAACATGGTAGCCCTGGTAGGCCTGTGTGCTCAGATTTGGGTGCACGTTAAAGAACCCCAGGTGGTCTAAATTTCCGGAGCCCTCCACTACGGCGTCTCTCATAATCATATAGTGGTTTTGGGACGTTAAACCCCACATATCAATCAATCAACATGGTAGCCCTGGACACTGCTACATAAATCTACTTCAGCGAATGTCACCTAACTACAATCGACGTTAGCCCGACGTGACGGCTATAAGATAGGAGTACATCATCATCATCATCAGCCTGACTACGTCCACTGCAGGACAAAGGTCTCTCGCATGTTCCGCCAGTTAAATGGGTCCTGTGCCTGCTGCTGCCAATTTATACACGCAAACTTCTTAATCTCATCTGCCCACCTAACCTTCTGTCTCCCCCTCCTGTACCCTTTCTGTCTCTACTCTCCTGTCAACGCGTTACATGCCCGGTCCATGTCCATTTCCACTACTTGATTTCAACTATTATATCCTTAACCCCCGTTTGTTCCCTAATCCACTCTGCTCCCTTCTTGTCTCTTAAGGTTACACCCACCATTTTCTTTCCATTGCTCGCTGCGTCGTCCTCAATTTAAGCTGAACCCTCTTTATAAGTCTCCAGGTTCTGTTCCGTAGCTAAGTACCGGCAAGATACAGCTGTTATATACCTTCCTTTTGAGGGATAGTGGCAATCTACCTGTATTAATTTGAGAGTGCTGGCCAAATGTGCTCCACCCCATTCTTATTCTTCTAGTTACTTCAATCTCGTGGCTCGGCTCTACCTGCCCTAAGTAGACATTGTATTTTACAACTTGAAGTGGACTATTACCTATTTCAAAGCATTGCTTTCTTCCAAGGTTGTTGCACATTACTTTAGTTTTCTGCAGATTAATTTTAAGACCCACCTTTCTGCTCTGCTTGTAATCATGAGTTGCAATTCGTCCCCTGAGTTACTCAGCAATGCAATGGCATCGGTGCAGCGCAGGTCACTTCACTTGCGTGAGGGTTGCCGTGTGACATGGACCGCATCTCCCTTGTCGTAAGGACGAAGGAGCTAAACGGTGTTCGCGGGTGCCCGTGTGACAGGGGTACAGGTACTCTCCATTAACTCTTATCCCTAACTGTTCCCATTCTAGGCCTATGAAAACCTCCTGTAAGCACGTGGTAAATAGCATTGGGGAGTACACATGTAATGTTTATAAAAGTGGATAGCCAGCACTGAAATCAGAATTGACGTGTCACGAACATTACGGTATATTTGATAAAGAGTTCCGACACCAGGCGTGGTTCTCTGGTAGAATACTTTATCTTCCCGCAGAATGCTGTGGTCTGATTCCTGCTGGGACCCTGACATTTATTCTTTGCATTCGTTGGTCGACGCTGCCTATGTCAGCTTTTCCTGAACGGTCACGTGTTACAATTAACCATGTAGAGAGAGAGAGAGAGAGAGAGAGAGAGATAGGTCTATTTACAGAAAGGCAGAGAGGTCGGCCTGAGCCACAGCTTGCTCTAGCCTGCTACTCTACACAGGGGCAGGGAAAAGGGGAAAAGAAAGAATAATGGATGGCGATGGTGAGATAGAGAGGTGAGTATGTAGTATTCTTTCTAGCTGAGACAAACTTTATAGCCGCGCATATAGTCCAGTTGCTTCCAAAAAGGTTATAACCGCTCTTATGACCACAATTGCACTGTTGGTGTCTGGCCAAGGGCCCAGCACGGTTTCATCAGTTAATGACCTATTGCGATATCGTTCAGTAGAAGAAATCGGTGTGTTTTCGCCGTTCCGAGCAGACACTAAGTATTAATCACTTGTGGCCTACCAGTGGCACATACCCGCCTGCGGGTATGTGCCACTGTCTGGCGGAAAGTGTTTGACGACGTAAGTGACGGGATTGTGACATTCATGTATTGACCAACGCGTCATATTTATCAAACCATCTTACCCTCCTGTACTAATTTTATTTTGCTTCCAGCCAAGTTGAAGGGGGGCGGGGGGGTCACGAGAGCACCCAGACGTAAGCGGCTAGATAGATAGATAGATAGATAGATAGATAGATAGATAGATAGATAGATAGATAGATAGATAGATAGATAGATAGATAGATAGATAGATAGATAGATATATAGATAGATAGATAGATAGATAGATAGATAGATAGATAGATAGATAGATAGATGCCAAAAGTGCTTGTAGTACACAAAGAAATGTTTAGGATTTAGAATGTTCTGAGAATACAAAGCATTTCCGACACAGTCAATCAGCGAATGCTTTCACCCAGATTTTCTCGCCCCTACAAAAATGCAGTTCTTTTGTTGTTGTATACAAATAGGTACCCTTCAACGCGATTCCTGTTGAAAGTGCCGAGAGAAGATGGTATGCGTTTTTTATTTATAAGCAGAGGGTTTACTTCCAGTTCACTCGGGGAAGGGGAACTCAATTACTAATCCACAACCAAATTGGTGGAAGGATTCATAATCCCAGCTGATGGTGGTAGTGAAAACGTATTTACTCACTGCGTAGGAGCTCCGAGTGGCCAGAGGTTCTTGGCTTGCGGTGGTAGGGGGTAGGCTTTATACTGGTGTCACGCGGGTACTTTTAATCGCAATCAGAGTGATCGGGATAGGTTTTTTTATTTTATCGTGATGATTTTTATGGCCGCTGCTACACGGCCCAAGCTAATTTGGATCGAATTTGGGTCAGCTGAAATGCACCAGGTGGCACTTGCGTGCTGTAAAACATGGCAATGACAAAACTCAGCTTACGATATTTTAATAAAGCGATTTATCAGCAAATCGTTTTCGTTCAAGTACCACTCGAACATCAAAAACTTTGCGTGCCACAACAAAAGTAATTTCATAAATCTACCATTCGGTAATTTTTTTTGCAATTACCTGTATTGCTGTGCGAGAACTTTAAACTTCACTTTTATTTCCGATGGTATATCTGCTAGTAGCCGTCCAGTCGCAGCGAAATGGCCATCTCGTTGTATACGCCAGAGTTTCATTTCTGCTGCCCCAAGTCTCCCAGTTGCTTCTGCCAGCGGTCAATTACTGTAAATGTCTCTTCATTCGACCACGAAGTGCGCGTACTTTGTGACATAGTCTAAAAGCTGGCGACGCTCATAATCGATTCGCTTCGAGGTGCTCCAACTGCTCCGGCGGTGCGAGAGTTGAAATTTGTCGTCTGCTTCTCCCATAACTACATGCGGTCATTACAAATCTCGAAATGTACAATGTTACCGATATTTTAAATATTGAGACAGTTTAAAATTTCTCTCATGAATAAATATCAAGCTTTTAAAAACTGTTTTTACAGCAACTACGCTTGATTTTCCCGTTTCTTTTGCTTTCAACAAGCTCGGCCAGGGGGCGCAAACGACACAAAATTGCGATCTGTCAGTCAGATCGCGGTGCACAGATCGCGACAGCCTTGATCCCGATCGGCCATGATCGCGATTAAAAGTGACCGTGTAGCAGCACCTAATCCGGGTCGTGGTTAATCCGGATCGGCACTAATCGCGATTAAAAATGCCCGTGTTACACCGGTGGGGCTCCGCTTGCAGCAGCCGCTATGCGGACCCGTTCGATCAGACTCAGTTAATCTTCCGTGTTCTCGCTGGCGCATCCCATCGCTGCACCGTGGGATTCCGTATTAGTTTTATGGCCTGGCATTTCCACGTGACGTGATGCAGCACCGTGGGCAGTGAAGAGAAGGACACGTGACATTACCACGTGACGAGCACCACGGGAAGTGAGGAGGGCATGCCGTCGGAGGGATGCATTTTACTCGGCGTGTGCAAATTTCGAAGCATGTATACAGTGGTATATTTCCCAACATCTGGTGATTGTTTTAGTGGTCTTAAAATGAATTCACTAGCATTCACTAAATTGAATTCACTAGCTTCCTGTGCTTTAGCCAACTGCATCCAGGATGTTTCAAGTCGTAACAGAGTAAGTATAGCATGAAAGTAAAAAATAAAAAAAAAGTTGGGCTGATCCCACGCATTGTGGGAGTCAGTTTTATGCGAAGCAGCGAACGAGTTGCAGCCTATGCGACATTTCTCACTCTGGGCCAAGCGTTAAGGTGTGGGTCGGCGTCTTTGAAGACACCAAAATAATAATAATAATTCATGACTATTTCTATCCAGAACTTCATATTGATATTGTGCCCGCAACTAAAATACTGTAGCTATATCACGTGTGCACACACAGACACACACGCATAGAGAGAGAGAGAGAGAAAGAAATGTGCAAAAACGTCACATCCCCACCCCTCTTGACAAAATTAAAACTCTCCGTCTATGCTTATATCTGTTTGAAACTAATTTCCCCCATTGAAACATCTGAAGCTAATGCTTTTCTATACAAACCTAAATGAGAATACGATCACTTCGTTTCATTCTTCAGTTTCACTACTTGTTTCGTTACAACTAAGTATGTGATAATAATGAGAAGTAACAGAAAATACTGCCAGGGAAAGTATAGGTGACTATGATTAACACCCTTGTAAGTGCCACATTAAACTTGCAAATTGAAACCACCTGTAGGACAGGCGCACGCGAGAATGAACTGCGGCTGGTTATCTGTGGAAGGCCCTCCCAGCCTTCGCAGATGAACTTTGAACAGGTGACCTTTGCAGAAATATAATGCGGTAAACAGCCTCCGTGTAGCGCAATATATATATATATATATTTTTGCAAAGGCGGCGACGATTTGTGAGCACCATTCAAGAATGGCCTGACAAGAGTGTTCCGCGTCACTTGCCATGTATCATCTTCTTTCATGGCCATCGCCATCGACTGACTAGCCCCGTTATATATACATATATATTTCTGCTGGTTTCTTACCACCACCTATGAAACACCACGACACATGAACAATTGGGTGTATAAACGAAGTCATAAGCGAACACCGTTTCAATAGAACACGGTCTTCCAAAGCTATTTTTTACCGCCTACATAATTGGACGCATGACACACCATGCAGATACTCATACGCGTGTGCACGCATACATGCCCAACGATAACACACGCGCGCGCGTGCGAGGAGACGCACACACAGCACATCGCTAATAACACACGGCACATTGCCCGGGCGCGGCCGCTCGATAGGGGAGATCGAGCAGCCGTGGCCCGAGCCTCGACTGCACTTCCGCTGCCTCCCACGAAAGAGTACCCCATTCAGTACATGCATGCCCCGCACGCAGCAACTTCTGGCACAAGTACTTTTCAAGCTTTTAGAAATGTGCTTGAGAACTATTGCAAAGGGATGTGCCGACGAAGTCTGGCGGTTGAGTGTGAAAGGGGTAATCATACGCGGTGAAGTTATCCGAAGTAACGTCTAGAAACATAGTTTCATATATTAACAGCGTGTTTTATATGAATACTGCTGCATCGAATTTCTGAGGACTCATTGTCTGTACGCGCCTAAAATACTTCTATACCTCATTCCTTTGTAAAACTAAAGGTAACCCGAAACTTGGAAAGTGAGACCGAGACACTGTTGCCCAGATATCTGAAGGCGGAACGTCGGTAATTTAGTTTCGCTATGCAATATGAAGGAGGGCACCGGTCATGCATCCTCTCCCAGGCGGGCTAGCCCGCGGGCGCCGTCACTCTGGACGACTCGCAGCAGTTCCCTCACGTACGCTGCCGCGAAACGCTCCGCGTAAAACGGTAACCGCGGAAACAGCCAGCCTTCGACGAAGCCCAGATGGCCGCCGCTGGGTGTCACCACGGCGGCCAACCACGGCGAGGCGATTATCTCGTCTTCGGGAAAGGTTTCCGGCGATCCGAACACGTCGTCGCTGGCCAGGAGGAACAGCAGTGGACGCCGCACCCGAGACAGCTTGCCCTGCGCGTACACTGCACACCATTAGCACACTTCGAGGTCTACAGGCATACGGCTGGCTGGACAAGTTGAAATGAAAGCGTTTCATCCGGTGAGAAACGTGCGGACAGGAAGAAACATCAACAAACGTTCTATTATTCTCGCCTGCATTCTAAAGGAGGCATTTATGTGACGTCGTCCGCAAGGGGCGTCAGCGCGGTAGCAGTCGTAACCGTGGTCGTCATTGTATCCGCAACCAAGGTGTTTGGCAGCGTAGGAGGCAGCAATTTATATGAGCTAAAGCTAAAATAAGAAACTACAAAAAAAATCTACGACTTAGCGGTGACATGCACCAGGTTAAACAAGTGAAAAAATTATACATGTTGGACGCCCACCACGTAGTGAGGACCTATTTCCGATAAAGAGATCGATCGAGTCACGTTACCTTTAAGCTGCAACTTTCGTAGAGCTCCTCCGTGGACTTGAAGCCGAATACCGGAGCCGTGTAGGTCTTGTCGAACTGATACAGCGTCCACGAGGAGAGAACGGCGTCCGCGTTCACCTCCTCCTGCAACGAAACGAACAAAGGCAACGCCCACTAAATTTCAAGGCCGAAAGGCTGCCGCAGTGACGTCAGAGGGTGGGGGCCCAGTTATGCCGCGAACGCGGCGGAAAGCCTGTGTTTCGTTCACGTTTTAGAAGAACCAACGCTCTCGCAGCTGTTGCGGCTTGATTGGGCCGAATAAAAGATGTGGAAAAAAAGTCTTACTGAGCATGCTCAGTTGGGCAACTGGGCCCCCAACCTCTGACGTCACTGCAGCAGCCTTTCGGCCTTGAAATTTAGTCGGCGTTGACAAAGGGCTCACTCGCATACTGTCATATCGTTCTCTTCCGTATATTTAAGAAAGAAAGAAGGAAGGGAACAAAGAAATAAAGCAGAAAGAAGGAAAGAAATAAAGAAAGAAGGAAGGAAGGAAGGAAAGAAAGAAAGGAAGGAAGGAAGAAAGAAAGAAAGAAAGAAGGAAAGAAAGAGAGAAAGAAAAAAGAACAGCTTGAACACCATCATTTTGTCCACGGTTACTTATGTCACACAAACGCGAATAGCGCTAATTCCGTTAAGAACATAAAAGAACCATGAAGAAGACTTGAAGACATTTCGGAGGAGCTTTAAGTTCGACTGCGGGCAAATTTTGAAGAAACTTTGTTGTTTCCAAACATACCGCGACCACGTTTTCAAAGCGAGGCGACTCACGCAGAATCGAAGCACGTCTTCGTTGTCCTTGAGATGTCCGACCAGGTTGCTGGCCATGTAAATGAGCAAGCCGAAGTTGGAGTTCCACCACTGCTCGAGGTTCCGCTTGGCGGTGGCCAAGTGTAGCGGCGTCGAGATGGCCAGCGCGGCGTCGATTCGCGCCTCCTCTCCCGAATTGATCAGGTACAGGCTGATGAGCAACCCGCCCAGAGAGTAGCCCACCGCCAGCAGGGCTCGGCTGGGGTATCGTCGGCGCACCTCGTCCACAACCTGCGTGCACGCACGAACCTTGTATGCATATGCCTGCGCGTGCAAGGTTATCCATAGGGGCTCGCTCTTCCCGACGACCTCACACTGAGGCACTTACGGCCAGGATACGCTAAAACCAGATATTGGGAAGGGGTAGCGGGGGAGGGGGCACCTAGTTACGGAGAGTTGACAACACGAAGCCGGCTGCTACATATGGCTGGCAGGAACGTGAAATTTTGGAACATCTATACGTTCCACGTTGATGTTAGCGCAATACAACTCGCAGAGTTGGAGCAGGTGAGGATAACCCGAAGAAGATGAAACAAGATCAGCGCCCGCTTGTGTCGGCAGTGCAATGATGGCAGTGAACTTTGTGGTCAGCAGGATTTTCCGTGTACATGCCAATGGTCACTATACCATAGACCAAAATCAAATGTTCACTACCTCCGCGTCCATACACGCTGGAGGAGTATGAAAAGGAAGGAGCTTCTCACTTGATGCAAAAGTGGAAATGAAGCAATGGCGCGCTGCTCGCTAAGGCTTGCCTTCACTTCTTGGCTTTCAGGTGTTCAAGGCGAAATGTAAAGCATGCTTGGCCGTAAATCGTCTAAACCCTACATAGCAGTTGCTGCGAAATGGCTCGTTTTCCAGGCGCAAAACATATACGTCCATTCGCTGTCATTATATTGTCTTTTACTGCCGTTTATCGCCGCGGGTGGTTCGGGATGCGAGCTCCCGAACCACGGATAAGGCGTGCCCCACTCTCCCTATCCAGCCTCTGCTTCCACAACTTCGAGGAGGTCCGGCACGTGCCATATTGCTCAATTCTGGCTAGTTATCCCGTGCACACTATTCAGCAACGAGAAAGATCCGGTGGTGCAAAAAAAAAAAAATCACAGCGTATTCGCGGAGTGAATGTTGATGAGTGGGGCGAAGCGTCTGTCTGTCTGTCTGTCTGTCTGTCTGTCTGTCTGTCTGTCTGTCTGTCTGTCTGTCTGTCTGTCTGTCTGTCTGTCTGTCTGGCTGGCTGGCTGGCTGGCTGGCTGGCTGCCTGTGCATCCGTCTGTGCGTCCGTTTGTCTGTCTGTTTGTCCAATACGGCCGGTTACGCCTGACGCAGGACAAAGACTAAAAGGAGCTTCGCCACTAAATTAAAGGGTTGACTTGGTGCCCCCCTCAGATAATAAGGAAGGTGACCCCACCCCACCTCCCCTCGCTCTTCATACACGCCTGTGGCACTGAAGAGTGTTCTATTGCAAGTACCTCCGCGAGGTCTCCCACGCTGGCCATGTGGGTGATGCGGTGTGTGCTCAGCGGCAGACCTCCGCGGCCGCGTCCGTTCATGACGACGCAGGGGCAACGCAGCTTTTCCACCAGCGGCATGAAGGAACGCAAGTAGTAGGCCTGGCTGTCGCCGCACAGCCCCGGCAACACGAGCAGCACTGGCAGCGACTCCTCATCTTCGTTGAGCCAGTCCAACGCCAGCCGACCGCCGTCAGACAAGGCTAGGTACTCGCGCCTGTAGGACACTTCCGGCTGCCAACTCTGCGGTATGAACGATCGCAAATGTCCCACATTCTCGAGCTATCTAAAGGGTTCAATGAGAAAGACAGTTCGAACGAGTGCAAGATAAGAATCCATGACATCACTGCAAGGCCCCCATGACGTCAAAAAATTTGACTGAGTTTTCTATGGCCATTATTTGCATTTTTTGTAATTATTTCTTTTTTTTAAGCAGCCGGAACACCCAGAGCAATAACTGCACCGCCCAGCACCGCCCATGTTGTTAGCGCATCCTATAGAACGGACCTGAAATCGAAATTAAAGCCGTCGCCCGAAGCAGCGGTAATGTTCAGCTTTTTCTTACGTTTCGTGGCAAGGCGTAGACAGTGGGGGGGGGGGGGGGGGGATATCTTTTTGAAATTTTCAGTGGGCAAAAAAAAAATGATTTGGAGTGGAGTGGTGCGGGTCCGGTGTGCTACCAATTATACCACCGTCTCGTGGTCCCTAAACTTTTGGCACTGGCTGTACATACAAACAGATATCGCTAGGAAAGAAATAAATAGAGAGAATATAGAGATTATGCGGCGGCTGCATTTTCGATGGAGGCTAAAATGCTGCAGGTCCGTGTGCTTATATTTCAGTGCACGTTAAAGAACCCCACGTGGGTCGAATTTTCCGGAGTCCTCCACTACAGCGTCTCTCATGATCATATGGTGGTTTTGGGACATTAAACTTAACATATCAATCAATCAATCAATCAATCAATCAACTCCAAATAGAGAGACCAATGTATACCTGAAACAGGAAGCTCACGACCGACTGGAAGTTGGCACCGACGCACCAGATGGGTGTGCGATAAAAGGCGTTGAGGAACGTCCCCAGTCCGCTGCTAATCAATCGCTGCATGCGCCCCGGGCGACAAACAAGGCGCGGCCGGCGGTCCAGCGCCACAATGTAGTAAAGGATGTACACGACGCACGCCGTGTAAAGAAGTACGTCCAGCTTGGACGTCGTCGACGACGTTCCCCCTTCCGACGACGTCATCTCCGCCGACGGACCGGGCCCACCGCTCCGCCTTCACCTCGCCGTCGCCTGCCGAAATATTTGAGGAAGCGTATTCGAACGCGTGCAGGGGTGCACGCGCTGGAGCTCCGGTTCGCCATGCACGTGTGCTACGGGCACGCCGCACATGTGTTCGCGCCTAGGAGAACGCTCGAGACGGTGAGCGGGAAGGAAAAACCGGATTGCCTCTGCATTTGGAGCAACCTCGACGACGGCGGTCCGAAGGCCACAACTTTTCCATACATTTAATCTGCCTGCCGAATAACACGCTCTTCTCACTACAGTGGCGCAGCCAGGTGTGTGTGTGTGTGTGTGTGTGTGTGTGTGTGTGTGTGTGTGTGTGTGTGTGTGTGTGTGTGTGTGTGTGTGTGCGCGTGCACCTCGTTAATATTTTTTTTTTCTGAAGCAATAGTTCTGAAGCCACAGTTTTCTGAAGCCACAGTTCATACATTTCTCTGCTCTTTGACGAACACAATGCCTATTCGCATAAACCGAATGAATGTAAACATTAGCTTTTTTTTTTCTCTCGAGTGAATACGAAAGGGAAAACTAGTGTTTACATTCAGTTTATACGAAATGGTAGTTATAGTTGAGTACTCAGCCGGACTTTCTGCTGTTTTCTCCACGTCTGTTGCCCGCATTTTTCTTGCAGTTAAACCCACATCAATACGCCGTTATGGACTAAAAGTTTGACTGAGTATTAATGCATGGCGTAACGAGTTCAGTCACTCTTCAACGCATGTTTTACTGCCTCGAAGTATCAGAGTGAAATGCATTGTTCTCTACTTCGATTATCAGATAGATAGATAGATATATAGATAGATAGATAGATAGATAGATAGATAGATAGATAGATAGATAGATATGTGGGCTTTAACGTCCCAAAACCACCTTATAATTATGAGAGACGCCGTAGTGGAGGGCTCCGGAAATTTAGACCACCTGGGGTTCTTTAACGTGCACCCAAATCTGAGCACACGGGCCTACAGCATTTCCGCCTCCATGGGAAATGCAGCCGCCGCAGCCGGGATTCGATCCCGCGACCTGCGGGTCAGCAGCCAAGTACCTTAGCCACTAGGCCACCGCGGCGGGGCGCTTCGATAATCAGAAAACGAGAGCGTGAAATGTTGCCCCACCGTGCTTTCTATAGAGAGGGTTGAACGTCCGTTCTACTCTTGCAACATTAAAAAGTAAAACGTAGCCTCCAGCCACCTGCGGGAAGTCAGTCTGGAACATGGTGATGTATCCCATCTTCATATAAACCGATCCTCGCGCGAGTTTGCCCTATAAAATGGTGCCACGCAAGTAGTCTGATCTTTGTATCTTTATTTATATGATCTTTTTTTTTTGAGGGGGGGGGGGTAGGGGGCATTGGACATTATTACAGAATCGGAAGGTACAAAACGGTCCCAAATAGCAAATGATTGAGTAAATATAAACACGATAGAAATAGAAATATCCCGATTACAAATGAAGAAGAAGAGCACATCAACCGTTATCTCTCGTTCTAGAAGGAATATGCAATGCATACAAAAAAAAAAGAACGCATGCACACAGACATGGTTACCAAGTGTCAGCACAATCAAGATAAACTGGTAGTATTGTCCCAGAGGCAAGGGCAGCTATTTGTTCTGGCAAAGCATTGCACCTTTGCTTTGACATTTACAAACGGCGATATTTGCTATTGCGGTAATCTTGAAATCAATGGGTCCCACTTTCATACGGTGATCTGTGTATTTGAGCTCAACGTAAGCATTCCGTCTTCTAATTACCTCGCATACGGCACAGAGCCACCTTTAAGATCACAGTTCATTGCGCCTGCCGAGAAATCCCCCTGGCATGCTACCAGAGACTATAAATATATACGTCCTAAAGTGAGGTCTGACCTCGCTCGTTGAAAAGGGCGTGGCGTAGCAAAGCACCGCATCCCCTTTAAAGCATCTACCTGGCGAACGAGATTAAACCCGGAATAACAACTTCGGGGCATTCGCACGAGACTATAGCCAAATTCTTATCTTGTGAATACTGGCACTTGTAATATGCGCCTTTTCAGGAAGCAACGGGGGACTGCAACGCTCCAGGAACGCAGCTGTTTTTTGACGTGACCGCTGCTCCCATTGAACAGCTAGCTCCCCACAAGCGGTTTACGCGCGCATACTTTTTTGTCGTGTCACGTGTATTTGATAATCGTAACGGACTCCCCTCGTGCTCGGTTATCATGCTCAGGTAGGTAGGTAATCATCCGCCGCGCGCCACAGCCTTTCGAGACGAGTTCGTTTCAGACGTAAGGTGAGTGGCATGAAGGCGTTTTTTATCTGAACAGAGATAACGAAGTAGCCGGAAAGCGAACGTGTATTACGCGGGAATGCGTCCAAGAAATACGGAGATGCGGGTGAGTGGAGCGGAATGTGTGAACATTCGTGGTCAGCGTTACAGCAGACACAAACCTTTTCTACAGAGACGGCCGACGAGCGTGCTCCAAACCTGTGCAAATGAATGAATGAATGAATGAATGATGTCTCTGTTTATAAAGGGTGAGTTGTAAAAACTAAGCGAGCAACCTATTGAATTCTAAAATAAATTAGATTCTGGAGTATCATGCTATATATGGCATAATAGGCCTGCCACAAATGGGAACTTCGAGTAAGTTACACCACCCATAAGCCCGCGTCCTCTTGAACATGCATCTAGCTATACGTGTGGGAGGAGAGCATGTGCGTAAGCTATGCCGCGCACATCATATAAACTTGACAACACGTACCTGTAAAGCCGGAATTCAAGAGGATGCCTTGCGTAAATAAAGACGACGGTCAGCGGGTTTTCCGTTGTTCTTGTTATCGCCCACTGACCCGATCTTTCCTGTGATGCAGCGGTGTCGGCAACGCGACACAAAAACAGAATCGTTTGCGGGGCTCGGCTTTGCTATTGCGGTGGCGAAACACTCATTAATGAGTCGAGTGGCGGCAGCCGAACACAGCGGGGGAACGCTGTACACGCGAATCCGTGACACGCGAAACCGTGCACATGATGCGCGCAGCTGCTCAGCGAAGGCGGCGTTAGACAGTGTGCAAAGGATTGTAGTCGCGCGTAGAGCTGATTTGACTAGAAAATGTCAAGGGCTACGAAAACGTCAAAAGTCGGTGTGGGGGGGGGGGGGGGCGGGGGGGCACTACGTTTATATCTGAAGTGGGGGCGGGGCAGACAGATGTGGCTGAGTGTCATTTTGTGCTTTATGTGTCATGGCCAAAAAAATAATAAAGATTCGGGGATGTAGGAGGGGGGGGGGGTTGCAAGGGCCTTGTGTGCAACCGCCTGGCTACGCCAATGCAAGATTTCTTTTTTTTTTTGACGTGAAAAATATCAGCTCATATTAAGACTCTCCATAGAGACGAGATGAGACAAACAATGGCTCTGATCAGGCTTGCCGCTGGTGGTTGCATTGCGCCAAATCGGTTACTTTTCGACCCCACTTGGCGACGAAAATTTCTAGTTTGTGCCATGGCTATTTACTGGCTACTTTTCAGCTTCGGGTTTTACTTACTTAAAGTGGTTTTATTTATTCATCAATAGTGAAGACTCTGTTCATGATAAAATTCGGCGCTGGTCGAGACACGCCAGTGCTTGAGCTGAAAAATTTCACCTTGATTTATATGTATATCAACAAGACCCGACCGATTTGCAACGAGTAACCCCCCCCCCCCCCTCCTTCTCCTCTTTCGACTGGCTGTGGCTTGCCGACATAGTAAATGCATGTTACACTCCACAGGCCCAACTCCCATTTTCCTGCGAATACGTATTTAATGTGCACAAATGAATTTATGCGAATAAATATTGGTTTGTCTGATTAATATATGAATTTCAGTTGCATAGAAAATTGATTTAAGGCCGTGATCTTAACAAACATTTCCTGCACGAAAAAATAAATCAAATTTAAACATGAAGCTAGCATATGTTAGAACATAAAAATGAATGATTCGTAGTTGCGTAATAATAAGAACAATAACAAGAATAATAATCGCACAATGGTTAGAACTAAAGGGGACTATGGGATATACACTTGCACATCAGTACATACTTCCGAGTGGTGTGAAGTAGCGAGTCTCTGCTTAAGGCGTAATATTTGGCACAGTTAAATTAACTGTGCTGAATTTTTTTTCCGTTACCGATTGGCAAATGATCCTCACCATTTCCGATGGAGGCGGAAATGTCGAGGCCCGTGTGCTCAGATTTGGGTGCACGTTAAAGAACCCCAGGTGGTCAAAATTTCCGGAGCCCTCCACTACGGCGTCTCTCCTAATCATATGGTGGTTTTGGGACGTTAAACCCCACAAATCAATCAATCAAATGATCCTCACACCCTCAATCAATTTTAAAAGTAACATTACAATTTTGAAGAATTTTTTTGCATTGCTAAAATGCCACCCGCCGCAGTCGCTCTGTATCATATCAAAACGAACAGTTAGGGTGGCGGCGGCACGTTTAAATCGGAAAGAGAGAAACCCTCTCCATACAGCACGTGAAAACGCACCTTTGCGCCGCTGATTCCTCGGATTCGCCAGTTTGCTGACGAGTACGCCAAGTCTGGTCACATGCCGCCTCACAGACCGTTGTCACGGCATGTCGAGTTCTCGTCCTGTCTTCTCTGTCATCGTATCCCGTCTGTTGGAGTTTCCTTGCAGAGAGTACTCTGTAATTTCACCCTTTCGAAGATAGCCAACGGTGCTCCTGCCGTCTCCATAGGAAGGACTAGAGTCGAGAGATAGGCCGCCTTCCAGCAGTGTACCGCGCGTGTCATTTACCCGGCGATAAACCCTTCTTGAAGTTATATCGATGCTAACATGTACACGCCTTTTTTTTTCCTTTTTTTTTTGTCCTGCACACTGCAGAGTCCTCCAGCGGCTTCTTCAACTCCACTGCCGGCTTTTGTGCCTCAAGTAGCCAGCTATCGCGCTATCGAGGCGACGACCTACATTTGCACATCGAGGTCGTGTGTATAACGTGTGACAGTGTAGCAGTGTCTGTGTGATGGAAAAAAGTGTAAATTTAAGGACTCTTGTTAGACACAATACGAGTTCTCATTAATAATACTGCCACGCTCCTCGCCTTTCGTC
Source organism: Rhipicephalus microplus (assembly GCF_013339725.1). NCBI lineage: Eukaryota > Metazoa > Arthropoda > Arachnida > Ixodida > Ixodidae > Rhipicephalus > Rhipicephalus microplus. Next base: position 297,251,981 of record NC_051165.1, read on the forward strand.
GACTTAAAATGCAGTCAAAGCCGTCTTGTGCTTTTTGATGACTACAGGCCTATTGTGAACACATTTAACTTTTGTGAAGTGCCACCGCTGCATACGCGTCAGCCCATTGACCGAAAATCCTTTTTTTATCTCTCTTTCTTTTTCCTCTCTCTCTCTCATCTTTATGCCCCCTTCTCATTCCCCCAAGCGTGGGATAGCTCTTTCCTCTCTCTCTCTCATCTTTATGCCCCCCTTCTCATTCCCCCAGCGTAGGGTAGCAAACCGGGCGTGTGCCTGGTTAACCTCCCTGCTCTCTATCTTGTTGTTCTTGTCCCCTTCCCCCTCCTTTCTCGAGTTTTGTTATCACCCCATTACACGCGTAAGTGCCGCCTTGCGCAATCACGCCGATTGACTAAGAGCCATCGAGATAATCGTAGAACCTTCCGATGCGATTGCGCGCACAACGCAAACATTACAGATTGTTGTGGAACTTGCGTGGCCGCTAGCGATAATGCTGGAATATTCGACGGCACATGTGTAAATGCCGACGCGCGTCACCGCTTGCGAGTTGATCGGCGGCCGACGCTCATGCTAGCCGCCATATCAGTGCCAGGGTGTATGCTGTAGCCTGACGGTCACTCTGACCTTCAGTTTCCCGGCCACGAGTTCGGCCAAATAAAGAGTTTCTTCTTGGACACGCCGAATTTTGCCTTCTTCGACGTCACGACCACGTGATAATATATCTGTGCGCGTGTGCAGCCAACTTCAAGAGGTGTTACCAGCAAGGCAAAACAGATAGTGCATTAAAGATACAACCTAAGAAGTAAAAAGAAACATAGCGATAGTTCATTGTTTGCGGGGCGTCTTCTTACCGAACGCGAGACCAACGTTTCGATTCCTGGCAGATTTTCTTTTCGAGACATCATGCGCGAGAACACTCGGATACTTATTGAGAAAATGATTGATTGATTGATTTGTGGGGTTTAACGTCCCAAAACCACCATTTGATTATGAGAGACGCCGTAGTGGAGGGCTCCGGAAATTTTGACCACCTGGGGTTCTTTAACGTGCACCCAAATCTGAGTACACGGGCCTACAACATTTCCACCTCCATCGGAAATGCAGCCGCCGCAGCCGGGAATCGAACCCGCGACCTGCGGGTCAGCAGCCGAGTACCTTAGCCACTAGACCACCGCGGCGGGGCTATTGAGAAAATGTAGCTAGCCACAACTGTTAAACAGAAATCCGTAATTCCGGATTATAATAGACTTTCTATTGATACTGAACATTATGTAGAGGAAATACGAGCTGAAGTGCCGGAAAGTACCGTATATGTAACGTAGGTAGTAGACGAGCACGAAAGTTGCAGCCCCACTTGTATACGGCAAATTACCCACTGCGGCGATGTCAAACTTTTTTTTATAGTACAGACATTTTCATTGAAGGCTCACTGGGCACCGCCGTAGTCGTCTATGCATGACCGTCCCCCCCCCCCCCCCCCCCCCCCCCAACCACCCCCACACCCCAAAACAATACCGAAGCTGTGACGTCGGCTTTCGTGCTACCGTGCAACAACCCAGAAAAGAGAGAATTCTCCGATAGAATGGTCTGCATGTCGCCCAATGCGAGCTTTATTTCGCCTCAGGATGATTCTACTCTATGTTTTGATTAAAAAAATCAAATGTAGCGTTAATTTAACGACATGTTCTAGTTTTCAAAACATAACTGACAGGTTTTAATTTTCGCAACGTAATTAACTGCTACGCGCTCCTTTCGAAATAACTGCAACTGAAACTGGTTCCAAGATCGGAAAGGAAGGAAGGATTTTTCGTTCCCGTTCGAGAGGAACGTGTACAACACTGCATTAGACTTTTTAGATCACATTTTTTTCAATCTAAACAGACTCATTTTCCTTAGTGTGCATCAAAATTCGTGAATTCAGAAACCATGCGGGTCATTCCATACAAAACGCCTCAGCCATTCTGGCGACTATTCCAAGTGTAGCGAAAAACGTCATGCGGATCCAATGCACTGAAAACAGTGATTTGCTCCATGACCGGACAGGAAAAAATGTTTGTCCCGTACGCGGCAGCCTTCCGAGTTATCGCGGAACGCCCAATCGAGAGCAAATAAATGCTGTTATTCTCACACGCCATGTTTTTCATTCCACTTATCGCTTTAATAAAGAAAAAAAAAATTGATGTTCCCCATTGAGGCTATCTTTCCTTTTGGTCACGCTCTTTCCCGTTGAAGTTGCACATTGCCGCCAATTGGGAACGTTAACATTAAACGCTAAAACGTATACTGCTTCTTCTATGTTTGTGAACAGCATTAAGCGCCACCTATACATACAGAGGCGCTTGTAGCAACGTCACAGCTCGTGGGCTCCACCCAGCCCAAAGCTCGCTACCGCCTTCTATGGTCACGTGACAACTGGCACAGCACCTGCCTCCGAGCACTAGCGCGCTCAATAATAGCATCGCAACAACGTCGGAGCTGGTTAAGCTCGGAGAAAATCCGTTAGTCGTTAATTTATCATCATCATGAACGACTTCTTCCTTAAAACCTAGCGCGTAAAACACACCAAGTCGGCTGGCACGCACTACCTTAAGCTCCCTTCTGTGAACGAAGCAGAACCAACCACAAAATGAAATATCACGGGTTTGTTAATTGAGGTTACTCCTATGCCGTTTTTTTTTTTTGTCGTTGGCACTGTGCGTTGAAAAGCCTTGTTACCCCTATTCCTCCTTTTTTCCCGCACAGGCATTGCTTAATACTGCTGAAAGATGGCGGCGAAATAGTATTAGAAATAAAGTCCCTGATTTGCCGTAATGAACAGATAGCAACAAATTGGAAAGTAACGCGAAGAATGGCGAGCAGATCGAAACGTGCCCCGCGTTTCTCACGCACACATGACGCACGAAACGTACTCACAGGTAAATATGAACGCGAACAAGCGTCTCAGTTGTTACTTCACTGTGTCTGAAAATCGCGCCCTTTTCGCAAATGGAGAGTGTGCAGCATGTGCAGTGACCTTTGTGCGCCCCGTAAATACAACAGAATCGTTCCGGTGAAAGCCCAAGGCGTATGATTTTCGCCACCACGTGATATGCGTGCGAACGCGTGAGCGTCCAACCCACCCTCTCCGCGGGGCAAAGTACGCGTGGGAATGAGAGAGCGCGCCGCCGCATCGTGACGATCTGGCGACTCGTTGCGTCATCTCGCTGGTAATGCTGAAAACGCGATAGTTCCCCCGAGATGGCCATCGCTATAGCGGCAAGTGGTAGATATAAATAACTTGCTGCTTAAGTGTTGAAGGAGGCGCTCTTTCGTGGCTGACGCCCCGCACTCGCAAGCAAGAGGCCATGGCCAATGGGGTCCCTGACTAGGGACTCCATCTTGTACTGTAAGGAAGCTGACTCACTTGGGGTTGGTTTCCCTTGCAACCTCCTTGTTTTAACAAATATTTACCACCACCATCACCACGAAGCAAGCCATAACTACCACAGATATCACCAGATGAGGTTTCAGGCAAAATTTGATTCTGCTTTTGAAATCTACAGTATAACACAGTAGTGGGGTACTATGAATTTATTTTGATCTCCCGTAATCCTTCAATATGCACCTAACTATTTTCTTGAGCAGTGGTGGATACAATTGTACCCAGCAAATATAGAGGTGCGTCATGCGCTTCGTTTTTCTTCAAATGGCTTCAAAGACGATGTGCACACCCGTACAAGCTACCCGGGTTGACAACTAGCACTCACTCAACTTCTCTGCGCAGCCTATTGCTTCAGAAAATTTTTTTTAGTAAGGACACTACCACGTTTGATAAGACTATCTATGAATTAAACTCCGGGAGCTGTGCTAAAGCTCAAATTTTTTCTTTTCACTCAGAATGAATATAAATCATGATAATTTAACTATTAATTTTGCACATGAGATTTGCACAAATCAGAAATCAACATACGTATTACCATCATCTGTTTCTTACAATAGAGTATGCACAGCCTAGAAATGAGATTGTGTAAGTTTGATGTATTTAAAGACAGTTCATCATAACTTTCAGCTGAAAGAAGTCAAAGAACACGAATTTTCGTGTATTTCTTTCCCACTAAAATGGCAGTTCTGTGGCCAAGAACTGAACACGCTGCTAAGTGCAACCCATTCGCAGCTAAGCTATCATGATAAGAACTGTGACATAATAGATTCTGTAATCTTTTGTCATGTCTGAACCATAAAAATACAGCAAAGATTACTAGTGCATGTCAACTTAGGCCTGGTTATCTTAAATAGGTAGTGACACCAAATTTCAAGGCTATCCCAAGCCTGTTGTGGGTTTACTTTGTATGCAAGGACTCTCCACACGAAGAGTCAGACACAACAAACGCGTAGAATATATTTGAATTCACTTCTAAAAGTGTAGCTGAATGCTGACTCCCGCGATCTAGGTGAATCGCTTGCGCAGCAACACTGTCGTTTAAGAATAGGAGAAGCAACGGCAGTTGTCGTGACGTCACACCAGATTTGTAGTGACGTGAATGACCTCCACCATCTCCGAAATGCATTTTGTGAACAAGGAGAGAACTAGCATGCCTGCTGTTACGAGTGTGCTGGCATCCCTTGCAGAAACACAGTGTACGTCCGTCAAGGACTCTGAGTGCTTCCGAAAAGACACTCAATGCGTCGTTCAAGGACACTGCGCGCATCCAAAAGCGGGGCTGTCTCATCCTCCATCAGCATCTTGGCGCCGATAAAAGGTCGGTGCATCGAGCGTCGTGCAGCTTCCTCGTCCACATTCTGTACATACATTGTAAATATAAACACGTTGTTTCCTTCTTGCTGCCTTTTGCCTTGCCACTGTCTCGATGCTACTGCAGCTGGCCATGGTGACTGTCGTGTTTGTTTTGCTGGCGCTTAGTGTGGCACGCGTGTATGGGAGCAGGCGAAACTTAATGCGATGTGCGTCACAGCCTTGTGTGCTCACAGGACCAAGCCACCTATGCATCAACGCCACTGCCCAATTCGGCACCGCGAAACCGAAAATGGTTTTCATAAGTAAAGCAATAATAAATTATTTAGCAAAAAATACGCGAATCTTGGTGTGTGTCTTATGCTTCCTGGAGCCGCAGGAAATGCTCACAACAAAGAACAAGCATGCCACAAATTTGGTGGCACCACCTCTTTAAAATGCAACAGCATTTTCTTTTTCTGATAAAGGACTAAATATTCCTGAACATACATTGTCAAAATGCCTAACAGCTCGGCAAGCAAGCATGGCTACTTGTTTTTTCTGAACAAAGAAAAAAAAAATTTTACACAGGGTTTAAAATTCATTTTTATGACCATTTAAACAAGCAAAGAAATGTTTAATTGTTTCTTAGCAGAGTGTAGTGCCACTGAATATCTTTTGTTAGCATGGAACCAATTGAAGTAAAACGCACAGAAAAAGAAAGGCAGCAGCTATGCATTACTACAAATGTGCTAGCTGCAAAACACTGCCAGCTCGTTCGAGCTAGCAGTATTTTGCCTTACAAGTTTTGTTTTGTTTCTTTTTTTTTACCAACATAGTTAGAACTTGTTAAGTTTCCTGAAGACAAATTTAAAATGCCGTTACACATACGGCAAATAATGGAATGATGCTCAGCTCAGCTGTGCTAATATGCACCTTAAGGCAGTAGTTGAAATTATCTAGTTCAGCACAAGTTAAAAACTAAAATAAAACATTGTTAAGTGATACTTATCACTTTGGCTGCTTGGAAGGATAATGCGCAAATAAAATTTACATTCAAAATATTGTTGCTTTATCACATCAATGTGGATCTAAGAAGGGACGTATGTGACTAGCTACTGCATCCGGTCGAGTCATGTGCACGTGGTGGTTACCTGCTACTTCCGCAATTTTAAACGTGCGGCAGTTTTGTGCACAGACGTCTGACAGTAACTTGTGCTTTGAAGATGTGGCTCCAAGGCCAGGAACAGCCATTACGACCAGGAGGTTGTTGGTGTAGCTACCGTAGAACTGTTTCAGGGCAGCACTGTCACACTGAAACCAACTGGTGTACTTCAGTCGGACGTCCTTAGTCAGGATGTAGCGGTTGTCCCCGACAGGCTTGCTACCACGTTTCATCAGCGTTCGTATGTTGTCAGGAAGGTAGCCTGGAACTATACTATGCCTGTAAAGCTTTATCACTTCCTCTTCAGTGTAGACAGGCGGCTTGCTGAGATCCTTGTGACCAAGTCGCACATTGCCCTCTAACACTTCCCGCAAGCCTCGTGAAACTTCGTTGGGATTCCGATACGAAGGTGCAAAAACGTCAATCAACACCAAATTCTGCACCTGAGAAAAAAAAAAGGGGGGGGGGGGGGAAAACACTTCTAAATACCAACTTTCAAAGCTTGAGTAAACAAACAGTTCTACTATGAAGGTCAAGAGGATGGCTTGGTGAGCTGAGAACTGCGCACTTACGAGCTATTTTGAAGTTTGTTCAGAACAAACACAAAGTAAAAACACTAGCAAACCATGGATTCATAGCACGCCCCAAAAAATGGAGTTTGGAAAGAAAACAATGGTGACAGTGACAAACGGATAGGCAAGGCGAGCACTGAGAGTGGGCCAAAACAAGAGTCCTTTTTATGAGTGAATTGTGATGAAATGGAATGTCTTAACTATCTTATTGTAGATTATGCATTGAACAAATGTGTTGCTGCCAAATAGCTCATACACAATGGTTAAGCCATGCTGCCTAATAATTTTGCAAGTGTTTGTTTCCTATTTTTAGTTCTAAACCTATTTGATTATCCTACTCAATTAAAGGTACACGATTCTCAAGCAACGAAGTGAACTATTGACGCACACCCTGTGGGATTACTCATAGCAACCAGTAGTATACAGCATTACTTAGATATCTTTAAGATAAGGTAAAATTTTTTTAACATAACCATAAGAAAACAATGCACAAAGTTGTCGAAGGCTTATACACAAAGAATTTGTTGAAAGCACGAAAAGATGGGTAGCAGTGCAGCCTTACAAGATCTTTTTGTTATTGTTCACTGCATTAAAGCAAGGATTAAACATCGTGGCTTTCTGGTTCGGAGGTTTTTGCGAACATACAAACACATTATATTCTACTACATCTGACCTGGCATATCCCGTCTGATAATGTTATGAACACACGATTAAATTTGCAAAAAAAGCCTTTGAAGTAATGTGACTGCCTTTAGAAAGTATAATCTAGGTACCTCGTGTAATTATATTTTCTATGCTCCTCAGGCTCATCGCTTATTCATCTTTATTGCTAGTTAACAAGTGACAAAAAAAAATTATGTAGATCTCGGTCTCCAATAAGGAATTTCACTGGAGCCAACAATTCGGGATTTCAAGGGGAGTGGTCTTTTTTCAGTTTTCGACACCACAGAAAGAACTACCTCAGTAGAATTATTGGCACCATCAACAACAGTTCAATTATTATTGGTCATTTCCAAGCCACGATCTTACACCTGATTGATGCACCATTTGATACAACACTTCATTAAAAAAAAGTATAAACAATGATACAAAGTTGTACTGGGATGCAACGAAAAGGCACATATGCTTTACATTACCAATGTTATATAATAAAAATGTGATTTGCTTCTGTTTATAGAATAAAACACTGATGTTTCCATGCTGCAAATGGGCACGCTGACAAATCTTAAATGTCTTTTTACTTCATTTGCATCCTAATGTGGAGTGTGGGAACACACATAAAGCTGATGATTTGGCATTACCTAATTTTTATGTCTACTAGACATGCATGTGCATGAATCCGTCTATTGCAAGCTCAAGTCGTAAATACTTTCATTACTTCATCTGCACGCTAACACAGAGTGTGACAACATTCGTAAAAAAATTGCTGGATTGACAAGGCTTTCATGGCTACAAGACAGGTAGATGCATGAGCCCATCGATTTTTCTTTATGTTGCCACTAAATTACACTAGTGACAAAATATAACTGGAAGGCATTACAGTAATACGTACGCACCCTCTCAGGAAAAAGGCAAGAATAGAAGAAGCCTCCATGGCCTCCCATACTGTGTCCAATCAAGGAGAATTGACTCCAGCCAAGGTGATCAGCTGTCCGTGATATGTCGAGCAAAAACTGCGTCGAAAAATATGACGCCCCTTTGGGCAGGTGTGAAGACAGGCCATGGCCAGTGAAGTCAAGCGCCACAGCGTTCCAACGAGAATCGAGCCTTGGTACAAGGAGGTCAAAGCTCCCAGCATTGTCTTGGAAACCATGAAGAAGGAGAACACGTCGACTTGGGTCCTCGGCTGACGACGGCAGCCACTGTTTAGCCGCGAGGTGGCCGTAGGAAGTGGGGATCTTCAGTTCTCGAACGTTGCGCTCCACGACTGGGACTTCATTGGTAGCGGCGCGGCACTGACTTATCCTTCGATACTTGATAAGTACCTGCCGCAGGTGCTTCGTACACCTGCAAAAGGTGCATACATGTCATTGATGCACGAGTTGGAAATTAGTCGCATGCAATCAGCCCTTTTCACCCTTAAGAGTATGCTTTTGTGTAGGTTTTCATACTTCAGACCCCACTATATATATTGTGGTGAGGACTGTGAGTTAACATGCTCTAGCAGTCTTCAGTCCCGTTTCTTCTTTGAGGCTTGCTCATGAGGAGACATACAGTGCAAACAAAAAGAAGAAACCATTTCAGTAAGGAAAAAATGAAAGAAACATTTCAGGTTTGACAACTTCTTTCTTTGCCACATCTAAGTTTGTTCTCATCATGGCCCATGAAAAGCTCTGACATTTCACTTCTAGGGCATGTTTGTGCACCAACTTTCACTCCAAGGTTTACTGTGTGTGGCATACCTTCGACTCCTTCGTCTGTTACTTGCAGTCCATTGGTAGTGTAGCAAACTGCAATAGAAACTAGCAACATTTCTCGGCCATTTATCAGCTCTTGCAGTAATCAATGAGACCATTGAGAAGTATATGTGATCAACTTTACTGTGCAAAACTTTTCTGTTTAGGAAAAATATATTGAAATATATAATACACAAGCGTAGGTCTCTACTGTTACAGGATATACTTCAGACCACCATGGTTGCATCAAAAAGCCCACAAAAATAATCAATTTTTGTACTGATCAATAAGAAAATGAAAGCGGTGTATATGGTTGCAAATTGAATAAATATGAAGGTCACGCAATATATTCCCTCTGCATCTACTACGCCTCAGAAATTTCAGAACTTAGCTGTCATCGGTCTTAACGTGTCATCGCCCTTACAGTCCTGTTAATGTTTTCCAAATACATTGCGCTTATTTTTTAGGGGAAAAGCTCCTTACACTGTGGGTCGTATGTCCGCTGTCGTCTTAGCCGTCATAGTAGCCAGTTGCATTGCATAGCATGTCAATAAAAACGGTGTCATAACATGTCCATGGAGTGAATGATGATGAGTGGGGGGAAGAGTTTGTCAGTCCACCCATGCGTGCGTCCGTTCGCCTCACTCGTCATCATTCACCTCGTGGATATGCTGTGATTTTGTTTATTACGTCATAATTACAATTGCATTAAGCAAGAACAAGTTATTTCTGCCAACACAACACCAACACAAGTGCACATTCAGAATGCAACAGCTACCACGAACTCCAAGAATTACACCAAGTTTTAGCTGGCGTCGGCTGCCCATAGCATGAGGCCACAATGGGAGCAGGTGTAAGCTGTGAGAGAAATGGTAAGACATTGCTATCCGCACCACCCTATCTAAAGTAGGCTTCAGTTCTGATCAATGGGGCACCGACCTTAGCTCAAAAACAGATGCCACTTGTAACTTGTGGCCTGTCCAGCTTTTGACGGAAAAGCAATAAACACCGAACTTCATGAATGCTCAGTTGTGTGCCAGGTTGAGTGCGCTTCTGAAAATACTCATACAAAATCTGCACATGTTCACATTATGAGTCTTAAGCTCACATTATCCACATAAAATGTTGTGGCCTTGAATATGTACAGAAAAGATTTAAGCTTTCTTTCAGCCTACCAAGCTAAAATAAATATTCCCCTTATTAATTTTATCCTAGATTTGTGCCGAGTGGATTGCACAGGATTGTCTTATGCTACAGTAAATGCTTGTGTGGAAGGAAAAATGTGTTATACCGGGTGTATCAAAAGTTGTACCCCAAAATTTTCAGAAATGCGGAAAATAGGATATTTGAAAAACGGTATTTGCTCGCTGCCTTCACAATTGCTTCTTTTGTGGCAGCAGGACATTTAAGATGGTTAATGTCATCAGGAAAGTAATCAGGAAAGTTTCAATTAGTCGATTTGGGCAGTTATGCCCAATGGGAGAATTGAAATTCTTCAGGCAAAAAACCCATTGCAGCTTTGAGATACAAAAAAGCAGTCTATAGCAATCAATATGACATAATGAAATTCAACCAATTTTAATGGCATAACCAAAAACCATGAGCCCAACAGACAATCAAAATGACATCACTGTTCAAGACAACAGTTACAGAGGTGTACATATATATATGATGATACAGTTGACGACCGATTTTTCGGACCCTCAAGGGACCGCGAAAATGTCCGAAAAATCGGGCAGTCCGAAAAAGCAAATGTGCCCCAAAAATGCTCATTTTATTGGTTACTATTGAGATAGAGGGCGGAAAAAGTGATCGATCCTCTTCTGGACCATGCTTCGCTTCGGTGCGAGCACGTGCGCCCGCATTTCGGGTAGAGTTGCCGTGTCGCTGTACGCTGACGAAAGGGTTGCGATCGCTTGCATCAGCTCGGCTTGCGTCGGCTGTGCTGTTGCAGGTAAGTTGTCGTCATCGTCACTCCCAGACTCCGCAAGCACTTGCCGAATGATTTCCTCATCCGTGAGGCCAGCGCACAGTTCCAAATCGTTGTCCACACACGGAAACTCGAAAACAAAACATCTGATGGATTATCGACGCCCGCAGTGCAAAAGTCGTTGATAAGCTGCTCGCTTCCCAACACGTGGTCGGCGACGCTGTTCTCGTCCAAGGCGGCCGACTCGCCATTCAACACAAATCCCGCGTGGCGGAAACAGTTGCGCAGTGTTGTCGATGCCATCGACTTCCACGCATCGGCGAGCATGCTAAGTGCCCCAAGAAAATCGACCGAGTACGCTTTTCCGCTGTCGAGGCACACCACCCCACGCAGAAGCAAGCGTGATCGATAGTTCACTTTGAGAGTGCGTATGACACCCTGGTCCTTCGGTTGTAGGACACTTGTTGTCTTCGGTGGCAAGAACTCGACACGCACAACCTTCAAATTGGTAATGTGCCTGTGTGCAGCGCACTTGTCGACAAACAACAAAATTTTGCGGCCTTCTAAATCGAATTTGCGGTCCAGTCTTCTCACAGAGCTTTCAAAAAGCTGCTGAGTTACCCTGGCCTTTTTCTTGGCCTTGTACAAAACAGGCAGGAAGTTTATGCCTTTGAAGCACCTCAGAGTTTCAACTTGCCGATGACGAGAATCTGTAGTTTTTCTGTGCCTGACATGATGCTACCGATCAGTACAGTAACTCGCTCCTTACTGTGTTTGCCACCATGGCAAGGGTCGCTAGCATAGGCAAGTGTCTTTTTTGGCATCAGCTTGAAAAAAAGCCTGGTCTCGTCACAGTTGAAAGTATCATCTGGCTAGTACTCTTGTAAAAGGGACTGCAGCTTTTCACAGCGGTAATTCGCAACGACGCTGAGGTCAACAGCTGCACTTTCGCCGCACAGTTTTTTAAAACTGAGATCAAAGCGCTTCTTGAAGTTTCTTAGCCAGCCGTCCCTGAACTTAAATCCTTCAATGTTCATTTGAAGCGCCATCATCTCAGCTTTCTGTTTGAGGAGGCTCCCAGAGCCGGGAACCTTGCTGGCCACTGTCGACTTCGACAAAACGAGAAGGGCCTCCTCGAGCTTAGGGTAGGTGCCTTGGCTGACATTCTTCTGACGACATCCAGCAGACTTTCCCGCCACCTCCAAAATCGTCTGCTTATTTTTGATGTAGTCTGGAATAGTCTGTTTAGAAATATGGAACTCTTTCGCAACGTCTGCCCGCGATCGGCCACTGTCAACGAGCTTGATGATGGCAGCTTTTTTCGCCATCGACATGGTGACATACTTTCCGTGCTTTATCGGAGCTCTAGAGGCCGACGACATCGGCGATACCTTATCCATTCTGAATCAGCGCTTGTAGGTAGGCAACACACATGGCACACGCACAGGCAAACAGTCAGTTGATTCGGTCCTGTCCATTCAACGGTCGCAGCAGAAAAGAAAGAAATATTCTTCGGCAGCAATGCTGATGCGAAAATAGCCTCGATCTAGCAGTTCGAGGTAGCCACCCTAGCAGAGGCTGGCGGGCGCCACGCGCACGGTCAGCAACGATTTGAGGCTATCGGATGAAAAAGTAAACAAGCAAGATCGCGGCGGCGCGAAAAATCATGGCAGCCGGCTCGACTGACGCTTCGAAAGTCCGAAATATCGAACAGCCCGTTTTTAAGTGTCCGAAATTTCAAGCTGCAAAATACATCGAATGTATAGGGTATGTCCGGGTGCCAAGTAAATGTCCGAATTATCGAGCATGTCCGAAAAATTAGGCATCCGAAATATCGGTCGTCGACTGTATATGATGTTTTTTGGCGCAAGGGCCATTTGATGGCCAAAGAGCGCCAGTTCATGAGACAGGAATGTGGACAATGATTGTGATTAGCGGCTGTATAAGGGCCATAAAATTCCTCGCAGTAAAGCGGGTAAAAACATACAATTAATAAAATCATGACAAGGCCGCGAAAGGTGTGTGTAGTGTGAATAGGTGACAAAAGTTGGTGATAATGAAAAACGATGGTGGACATGTATGGCATTAGCACAAGTACCTCACACGTTAGTATCCTTGCGTGCAAGGGCCGTGAGGCAAGTGCTTTCCTGTGTAGCCACCGCAGCAAAAACCTCTCTGGAGAGGTTGTGCTACGGAATGCCCGGGTACATGATATGAAAATTATGAATTTCTTTTAAAAACACTAGCAATGATTTATTACTAAAAAGCAGTTCCCTGCCAACGAACATTGCAGGGTGTAGAGGTATATGTTCTCGGTAGGATAATGGAAAGTGTTGTCTTCTTAGAGTGTCTAACTGTTTACATTGAATTAAAACGTGAAGAACTGTTAATGCCTCACCACATTTTTCACACAATGGTGGATCACCACCGGACAAAAGGTGTGTGTGTGTCGTGTATGTGTGTCCTATCCTGAGTCTTGTTAGTGTTACCTCTGTTAGACGTGATTTTGATACTGGTGGCCAATGGCCAAGGTGTGGCTTGATAACGTGTAGTTTGTTTTGTGTGTGTGTATCCCACTTGCTCTGCCAGTAGTCCCTGAGGTTTCGTTTGAGAGACGGCTTAAGATCAAGGGCCGGGATTGATATAGATGTAATGGCGGTGCTCTCATGGACGGATACAGCGAGCTGATCTGCCCTGACGTTGCCTTGGATCTCACGGTGCCCTGGCACCCAGCACACTACAACATGTTGTTTGAGTGTGTAGAGTGTGCACAAAATGGAGTAAAGTGAGACAAGGACCGGGTTTTTTTGTTTTTTAAGAGTGTGCAGAGCCGTTACCACACTGAGGGAGTCTGTATAAATTACTGCTTTTTGTATTTGTAATTGTTTAATGTGTTTAGCTGCCACAAGTATCGCGTAAGCTTCCGCTGTGAAGATACTTGTGCGTGGATGAAAAGGGCCAGCATCCGAAAAGGATGGGCCGACAGCAGCGTAGGACACAGTGGAGTTAGTCTTGGATGCATCTGTGAAGAACCCAGGACGTGTGTATTTGTGTTGGAGTTCCAAAAAGTATGTTCGGATATGGGCAATAGGTGCATGTTTTGTAACTTCTAGGAAAGACACATCGCAGTCTATAGTCTGCCACTGCCACGGTGGCGGGTATGCTACAGGAGCCATTAAACTGTGTTCAAGTGACACTGCAGTTTCTTCAGCTAGACACTTCAGGCGAACTGAGAAGGGCTGCCTCATCGAAGGCCTGCTTTGAAACAGAGTTGAGCTCGACAAATCATTAATTGTAGAGTATGAGGGGTGCTTGTTGTCTGCTTTCACCTTAAGGAAATAAACAAAGGACATGTAGGTTCTCTGCAGCTGAAGCGACCACTCATTTGACTCAACATAAAGGCTTTCTACGGGGCTGGTGCGAAAAGCACCCGTAGAAAGGCGGATGCTCAAATGGTGCACGGGGTCCAGCATCTTCAAGGCACTTTGAGTAGCAGACTGATAGACAACGGCCCCATAATCTAAGCAGGTGCGAATGAGGCTTCTATAGAGGTTCATGAGGCATTGCCTATCACTACCCCACATAGTACGTGACAACACTTTTATAACATTCATGGCTTTTAAACATTTCGTTTTTAAATACTTGATGTACGGTACGAAGGTCAACTTGTTGTCTAAGATTAAGCCTAAGAATTTATGCTCGGCTTTGACGGACAGACGTTGCCCGTTCAGTCGAATGTCAGGTTCCGAGTGCATGCCTCTCTTTCGAGAGAACAAGACACACGTGCTTTTTTGTGGGTTAAGTCGAAATCCGTTTTCATCTGCCCATTTGGAGACCTTATTTAAACCCAGCTGAACCTGCCGCTCACACATGGCCAAGTTGCATGACTTGAAGCCAAGCTGAGCGTCGTCGACATATGTACAATAGAACATATTGCGGGGAATGGACAAGTGCAAAGAATTCATTTTGATAATAAAAAGTGTGCAACTTAGCACGCCACCTTGTGGCACGCCTGTTTCCTGGACAAATGTTTGGGAGAGCACACTGCCCAGACGGACACGGAATGTCCGGTTTGACAGGTAACTTTCGACTATATGAAACATTCTTCGGCGCACACCAAGGTGGGACAGGTCTCTTAGAATTCCGAAACGCCATGTTGTATCATACGCCTTTTCGATATCGAGGAACACAGAGAGAAAATATTGTTTATGGACGAAGGCGTCTCTGATCTGTGCCTCGATACGAACAAGGTGGTCTGTGGTGGATCTACTTTCTCGAAACCCGCACTGAAATGGGTCGAGCAAATTGTTTGTTTCAAGGATATGTACAAGTCGGCAGTTTATCGTTTTTTCGAATACTTTGCACAAGCAGCTTGTAAGTGCAATAGGCCTATAACTTGAATCTAAAGAAGGGTCCTTGCCCTCTTTCAAAATGAGAATAATAATAGCCTCTTTCCAGGAGGTAGGGATAGTGCCAGAAAACCAGATAGCATTGTACAAACAAAGTAGGGTTTTTCGTGTTTCGGCTGGTAGGTTTTTTAACATTTCATACACCACACGGTCAGAACCTGGGGCAGAAGTACTGCAGGAGTTTAGAGATGTTCGGAGCTCCGCTAGACTGAAAGCTTGGTTATATGCCTCGTATCTAGTGGATTTGTGTTCGAGTTTCTGCTTTTCTATTCTTGTTCTGTATTTTTGGAAAGCGTCAGTATAGTGGGACGAGCTGGATACCCGTTCAAAATGTGCCCCGAGGAAGTTTGCCTGATCTTCCAAGGTATCACCTTGAGTGTTTACGAGTGGAAGTGTGTGTACTTGTTTCCCTGCTATCCTACCGACCATGTTCCAGACTTTAGCCTCCAGTGTGTATGAATTGATCCCTGACAAAAACTTCTGCCAGCTTTCTCTTCTGGCCTGCCGTCGCGTTCTCCTTCCTTGAGACTTTATTTTCTTGAAGGTGTCAAGATTTTCCGCTGTTGGCGAGTTCCACAGCAATCTCCATGCCCTGTTCTGTTCCTTTCGCGCATTACGACACTCCATGTTCCACCATGGGACGTGTCGTTTGCCGGGCATTCCAGATGTTTGCGGTGTGCACCTGGCTGCTGCGTCAGTAGAAAAGCTGTGAAGTACTGCACAGCTTCATCTATGTTTAACCTACATATGTCTGTCCAACTCAAACGTGTAGTGTTGTGGAACTGTTCCCAGTCTGCTTTGTTTATCAGCCATTTGGGAACATGTAGAGGACATTCATATGTTGTTTGTGAACTCAACACTACAGGAAAATGGTCACTCCCATATAGATTATTTATGATTTTCCATTTCAGTAGGGGTAGGAGTGAAGGTGATACGATGCTGAGGTCTATAGACGAGTAAGTTTTGTTGGCAACGTTATAGTATGTTGGCTCTTTCCTATTCAACAAACAGGCATTGGAAGAGAAGTGAAATTGTTCAATGAGACGACCTCGTGCATCAGAGCGAGAATCGCCCCACAGTCCACTATGTGCATTTAGGTCCCCAAGAAGCAAATAGGGTTCAGGCAGTTCATCTATTAAAGACTGAAATTCACGTCTTTCAAGACGGTGGTGGGGAGGTACATACAAAGAGCAGATGGTGACGAGTTTGTTTAAAAGTACCGCTTGAACAGCCACCGCCTCAAGGGATGTCTGGAGTGGTAAATGTGTACACGCTACTCCTTGGTTAATAATAATGGCTACGCCACCGGATGACGCCACAGCATCATCTCGGTCCTTTCGGTATATGACGTAAGCATGTAAAAAATTTGTACTGGAGGATTTCAGATGTGTTTCCTGTACACAGCACTTGAGGTGAGTGTTTGTATAAAAGCTCTTGGACGTCGTCGAGGTTTTTAAGCAGGCCTCTGACGTTCCAATGTATAATTTGTGTTTCCATACTAGAAGTAAAGTAGTGCTGTGTGTACGTTAAGGGAGTGACTTGTTTAAGCTGAAAGGTCGAGCTCAAGTAGCAGGGCTATTATCAGGCCCTATTATGAGCTTTTTAGTTTTCTTGGCGCGCTCCAGAGAGCCGCGCCGCTCTTTTGGCACCAGGGGTGCCGCCGTATCCATTGCCTCCTCGGAGGCACTGGATGCCCGCTCATGCGAGCTGGTTTTTCGAAGCTTGGGCCTCGCCTGGCGAGGTGAGGCCTTGAGACCCGAGGACCCTGGAGTCCCTGGTCTCTGTTCGATAGTAGGCGGAGTAGACTCAACTACTGCCGCCTTGGGGGCAGGCGCCACAGCCAATGGCTCGCTCTGCGCAGGCCGAAGGAGTGGCGAGGGCTGGTGCGACACTTCCCCCTAGCGCGCCGTATCAGCATATGTGGGGCCATAAAATGGCGAGACTCTTTTTCTTGCTTTTTTAAATGTAATGTTTTCTTTTATCTTTAAGGTGATGATCTCTTTTTCTTTTTTTCCAGAAAGAACAGGAACGTGAGTACGCGGCATGATTACCGTTACAGTTAACACAGTGTGCAGGTGCTTCGCAGTTGTTGGACGCATGGCCCACGACTCCACACAGAGCACAAGTTTTCCGGCCACGACAGCTTTGTGAGCCGTGGCCATATCTCTGACATTGGAAGCAACGGCGGGGGTTGGGAATATATGGCCTCACGGTTGTCTTTGTGTACCCAGTCTGAATGGTTTCCGGCAAATCGCTCGAAGCAAAGGTCAGTACTAAGTGTTTGGTTGGGATTTCCTTTTGATCTCTTCTGATCTTAATACGCTGTACGTTGGTCACGTTCTGGCTCTTCCATCCTTCCAGAAGTTCAGCTTCGGTCAAGTCAAGCAAATCTACGTCCGATACGACCCTGCGAGATGAGTTCATGGACCTGTGTGGCGTAATACTGATGGGTGTGTCTCCAAACGTTCTGAGGGTGTTGAGTTTATCGAATCGGTCTTTGTCACGTATCTAAAGGAGTAGATCTCCGCTGGCCATTTTGGTAACCTTGTACCCGGCACCGAGAGTTTCGGTTAAGCACCTAGCCACTATAAAGGGGGATACAGTTCTGGCTTGCTTGTTATTTTTTTTGCAGTGTATAACGTGGAAATGAGGAAAGATCTGTCTTGGCCGGATGAAAAAATTGATATCTTCGGTGCGTACCCGCTGGAGGTGTACATATATATATCTTCACATTTGTTAATGTATATATATCCAGCATGTGTGTTGAATTTGCAAGTGCTGAGCAGACCACACAACCACCTAGTTTAGTTGATGCTTGAAATAACGATGATCACTCATTTTGGATGTCCCAAACAAATATGGCAGTTGCACTTTTTCCGATCTGGTTGGTTTCCCCTCTGAATTTGGTTGAATTTAATTGCTTCACAATTATTGCTACAAGTTCTTTGCATGCAAGACTTTAATTCACCTATTGGACATAATTATCTAACTACTAATTAGAAACTTCATTAATTTAGCTTTCTTGGTTAATTATGTTTTTAGCCACATCGAAATTTGTGCTGCTACCAAAAAAGCAAAGCAATTATAAAGGTATTCTAATAAATAAGCTTTTTTCTATTTTTGGGAACTTTCAGACACACTTTTTTTTATAAACACTGTGTAGCCCTGCCGCAGTGGTCTAGTGGCTAAGGTACTCGGCTGCTGACCCACAGGTTGCGGGATCGAATCCCGGCTGCGGCGGCTGCATTTCCAATGGAGGCAGAAATTTTGTAGGCCCGTGTGCTCAGATTTCGGTGAAAATTAAAAAACCCCAGCTGGTCGAAATTTCCGGAGCCCACCACTACGGCGTCTCTCATAATCATATGGTGGTTTAGGGACATTAAACCCCACAAATAAATCAAATCAATCAATAAACACTGTTTATACATCTTTTGTTTACACTAGCTCAAGCAGCAGTACATTTCTTTCATGTTCATTTTAGCAGCGTTGCACGCTGTATGCCTAGAAAAATTAAAAGAAGCTACATAAGCATACTCTTATACAATACTCAGACACTTGGGCTTAAGTTCTTTTTCTACAAACAAATCACCGAGTTGCCTTTGTAGCAATACAGAAGAGTTATTTGCAATGCGAGCTTTTCAAGCTTTGAGTACCTAGAGAACATCTGACCTTTTCAAACCTTTAAGTGACAGATCGGCTGACACCTATTGGTGAATCTATTATCCCCTGACCATAACTAAGGTGTTTTACATATACGAGTTTACAGACGCAAGCATATAGCTACAAGAATATCCATACGAATTTCTCAGAAAGAAAGTTTATTATAAAAAAAAAACTTGTGCTCTGGCTCAGGGATTGAACCCAAGTCCAACAACTTCTTGGGGTGGTCACCTTACCGATTCAGTTATCCAGGATGCTAGCAAGTGGCAGTGTGAGGGTGAATTACTAATAGACTTTTTGTCGAACAGCACGCTTGATTTGCTTGAAGCTCCGTCCTCCAAAGAATGGTTGATTTATTTACCTTTAATAGGTTCGGCGTTTTTTGACAACACATGTGTACTGAATTATACAAATATAAAGCTCAAAATTTAATGTGACATCTAAGAAACTGCAGAGTATGCACTCACCACAATGTGCCCATTACTTGTAACATGTTGCGAGGTGCTAGGGGTGTAGGTGTTCTGACCGTGATTGTTGTTTAAAGTGAGGCCAACTTGGCCCGGCCAGGGCTGTAGAAAAAAATAATACCTGCAGCAAAACAAATTAGGGTCGAACAAAGGTAGATTTTAAGAAATGTGTTTTAAGGAAGCTCATCCACGAAGACCGAGCTATTGAAGTTTCATACTAAATGCCAAAATTCGAAACACATAATCGAAACACATGGCTTTAATGTAGCACTACTATAAATTTTACATCAAGGGGGTACAATATTAGGCTAGCTAGTGTTGCATAGTTTGAACAGCTCATAAAACACGGATGAAGAAAGAACGAATGGCAACACAAATGATTGTGTAGTTGTTTGTATTTATTTTTAATCACTGTCACCCACTTCAAATTTTACATGCAGTGCCTAAAGCGAAATAGACAATGGAGACGAATGTATCACATTGGCGCAGTGTGCTAGAACAAATTCTACATCTAATGTCAGCATGTGAAGTACACAGCCTATGGTTTAAGAACGTCTATGGCTCTTCTATAACCTTTGTTTCTCCTTTTTAGTTTTCAACCACAGCAATTAACATTTAGAGAAAGCAGGGCCAAAAATGACACTCCACAATTTCTTGTCCAATTTACAACTTACAGCTACCTTCTCTTTTTTATTTCAACATACTGCAAGCTCAATTGGCCCTTGCAGAAGTGGTTACAGAAAAAAAAAACATTTCAAAGAAAAAAATGCAAATCATGACTAGAAATGAATGGCTTGCACTTACTTATGTAAGAAATGATTCTACAGTAGTGCAATTAAAAACACTATCGACGAGCTAGCTTGTTTCACCGGGAAATAATCTGAACTAGCTCGGTACTTTAAATTGCTGCCATTCCCAGTTACAAAACCAGCCAGGAATGTTTACCTAAAAATACTACGGAAAATTCCCACTGCGACATTGTACCGGTGTAACACGGGTATTTTGATCCCGATCACAAAATCCGATCTATATCGGCTCTGATCGCGATCGAAAGTGCTCGTATGACACCAGTAAAATTACGGGACGAATGGGTTGTGATGCACTGGTATCCTGAGTGGCCTTGGCATTCCCGTGCAGATGAGACGTCGAATATATTCAAGGCCTAGAAGGTGCACATCAGAACCGGATCCGAATCTCCCGATGCGCATTTCGTCTTCACACTGAGGTAGCGCAGTGACAACACACAATAACGCTCCAAAAATATAAGATGCGCACAAATACGATTCGTTACACAAATACAAATACGAGTCGCATCTAGATCTCGTAATGCATGGAAACAAGAATCAAGCGGCACTCGACAGACTGGTTTGTGCCACAAGAAGCGCTTGCAGTACGAGCACAGCACTAGCTTCTAAACAAAGCTCATTGAACGCGTTCTAGCGCTCGGCTGGCCCAGAGATCACAAATACTTACCAATTCGTTAGAGCGGTCAAAGCTACGGGGTCTTCTCCGAGTGGCGCACCTTGCACAACCAGCGGGACGTAGCGCTTCCTCATAAAACGTTGCAAAACGCGGAGAAATACTCGCGTACAGCGGCAGCGGTGCCCATTCAGAGTCGTTCAGACGGAGTTGCCCTTGATTACATCAGGCGTCCGGCGATGAGGTATTCTGTGATGTCACTCAACTAACCGTGCGGCCGTCAGCTGCATTTGTTCTCTACGGAGGCACTCACACATCAACACTATTAAGCAGAAAAGGGCACGAGCGGCAAGGTTGACGCACAGAACACCTATACCATAGTTATAGAGGAGGCTATGCCTATACACTACCATTAAACGAAACTAACCAGCGCACTTTCAATGATGACGATGACGATAAACCGAGTGGTACCATAGAGAAAGAAAATTATTTCTCTATGGTGCTACCACAACGCCTCCTCTAGAAGATGCCTGCCGCATGAGAAAAAAAAAAAAAAACGGCTGCCACAGCCTTTCTTTCCTTTATTTTAGAATGTTCTCGGTCGCTAGCGTCACCTGTGGCAGACGGTGCAACAACGCAACACTTTGCATAGCCTCCGAAATAGCGGTGTACAGTTGCAGGTCTTGAACAACTCTCGACTGACGCGCCCCTATGGGCCGCCGGTGAAAAACGCTTAGCTGATACCACAGAGTCCGTCGTCGTGATCATGACCTACTACACTCCTGACCTGTTCAGATAGCGGGGTTCCTATGGGAGCGCGTGTCCCCGCTCTCGTTCAATCGCTCGCCGTAGGTGGCGCTACCTATAACCTGTTCGTCTGCTACTGTGCGGCCGGCAGGAGGGCGACGGACTGATACCATGCGTCTGCTTCTGTGACAAACTGCCTATACGTGTGATTGTTTTTTGCTGAAAAGGCTAACGTGTGCTATGTGTTACATTTTAGTAGTTAGGCTATACTGGTTGATTGACTTCTAAAGCTGTATATTTGCGTAGAAATGTCTTGCTGCATGGTTGTTTTTGCCATTCCAGCCTAAAAAAACTTCAATTTAGTATTCATAAAGCTTTTGACTAATAATGTACTCATTGGTAATAGAATATCAAACTGATTTTAGGTTGTTTAGGACGCGTCAGGTGAAACGCAGTGCCCCTGTTGAGCACTTACCTTGGACACTCGCCCTGGACAGGTGTTACACTTGTAGTCAATTGATAGAAGAGAATAATGCACATACGCCCACGGACGCATATCAAGGAGAGACACAGGAATTGAAGCTTTAACTCTTACTGTGACCTACACAACAAAAATTGTGCGTCAAATTTCGCTACGGGAGTTTGTCTGCTGGAACGGGGAGCGCTGGCCGATGCGCGTTTCTATGATTTTATATGTCCGTGCGATGAGACGATATGGTAAAGGCAGTGATGTGCCTATCGAGGGCAACACATTGCGACCCCAATAAAGTTTTTATCGTCATCATTATCATCATCTTGTCGAGCATAGTTAATAATAATAATAATAATAATAATAATAATAATAATAATAATAATAATAATAATAATAATAATAATAATAATAATAATAATAATAATAATAATAATAATAATAATAATGTTTTATTTTTCATCAATAGTTTGATGAAGGACAGCGGCAGGTAAAAGCTGCTCTTCGAAAGAGGCAGCTTGACATAGGCCCACAGACGCCTTTAGCACGACAGCACTGGCAAACAGTTAGCAATGTTATCTAAGCAACAATTACAAAAATATCAAGTTCAAATTCTAAAAATAAAAATAGCAACCATGATAACAATGTAGCAACTGCAAAGAAATCTTGAAAACTATACATGTGTATATCGTGCAATTGAGTTCGGGTACAGAGTAAGAAATCTATGCCAGCTTTCACATATTTATCAATTAACGTAGAAACTGTGTAGAACAACCTATCTGTGGAGTAGTTTGTTCTCGAAGTTTTTATTTTCCATGTTTCTTTATGTCATGTTTCGAACAAATTATTTGGCTGCAGTTTCGAGAGGTCGTACAAATAATGTCGACTTTCTTGAAATTGACGCCTGACCACCAATGCTAACTTAAAATCGTAGAGACGATGTAGGGGTGGTATTCCAGCCTGTTGAAACAATTCACTTCTGCGAGCATCATACGACCAGTAAAAAATTATTCTAATATACGTCTTTTGCATCAGGTACAGTTTTTGTAAGCGCGTGTTAGTCGTAGTCCTTCATACCAAGAAACAATAAGCAAGATGCCAACAGAACAGTCATTTATAAAGTAAGAATTTTACCTTGTATAGTAGAACAGTTTTGCCACTGTACACCGTGCCCTCTACGCGAGATAACTGACCCAGCACACTGTAAATGCGATCGTTTCAAAGCATATTGCTCGAAAATGTAACTCCAAGAATTTTTATACAATTTACTAACTCAATAATAGTATCGCCATACTTGAAATGTATGTTTTCATTAACAGACTTATTTTTAGGGCGGAATAGTACCGCCTTTGTTGTACTAGTGGTTATGTTTGATTGATAGCGCCCAAGGGCGACACCCGCAGTTGGGGCGCGTACACATGCTGAAAATGTGCCATTATACTCGTTTGTCAATGAAAAGCAGATCCCTCAAAGTGATATCAAGGTTTCTGCTAAAAGAATTTGGCGAGTGTATGCGTGTGATTCGAGCAATGTTACAGCACTTCAAAATGAAACAAAACACATTTGTCGCTTTACTTATGCGTGCCACAATATGCCAGTTAAAGCTGATGTTTCAAACAAAGTTTCTGCACTTTCGAAGAATATCCTACTTGCTGGCACACAGTGACGGCTTGTGTCTGCAATAAAGAAAAACATATGTACGCGTACAGAGCTGCGTGCATTTGGGTCATAGTTCAATAAAATGTGCTAGCAAGGTTCTGGGCGCGTACATGATACAATGGAGGCATGCAACTAAACTTTTAAAATCTTGCGAGATTTTGGCTTTTCGGCTATTCTCTTTCTCTTTCCTTCTTTGGCTGTTTTGTCCCGCACGTAGTTTGAGAAGAAAGGACGGCTAAATTTTTGCAACACTAGCCGCGCCATGGCTTCTCGGTGCTCGCTAGTAGCGCCTTTATGGCTGAAAAGAGGGTTCAAGGCCACTGCAGGTAGCACAGTTTGCACAAAAAGTGCCATCGGCCTCTTTTTGGAAATGGCCAATGGCGCAAATGCTTCCGCGGCCCTTTCTAGAGTGCTCACAAAGGAAAGAAATGAGATCGTTGGGTATGAAAGCCCTCCCCTGTCTAAATTAAATATCACAGCAGTAGCTGGTCCAGATGAGCTGGGAGCCTTGATTTTGCCGATGCAGTCGTCGCAAGTAATGCAATCCTCAGCTGCTTTCACCAGGAAGCCCGCTATAAGGCCAAGCGTGCTGGCCCTTATGCCTGGCTGTGGGGCACCTGTGGGAAGGTAGAAATGAAAAGTGTGCAAGAATTTTATCAGTATATAGATAAGCATGCATGATTAAACCGACACGTGTCCGTATACAAAATATGAGAAATATATATATATATATATATATATATATATATATATATATATATGGATGTTAATGCGCTTTCAGATAACAACTGTTGCCCCACCGCGGTGGTCTAGTGGCTAAGGTACTCGGCTGCTGACCCGCAGGTCGCGGGACCGAATCCCGGCTTCGGCGGCTGCACTTTCGATGGAGGTGAAAATGCCGTAGGCCCGCGTTCTCAGATTTGGGCGCACGTTAAAGAACCCCAGGTGGTCGAAATTTCTGGAGCCCTTCACTACGGTGTCTCTCATAATAATATGGTGGTTTTGGAACGTTAAACCCCACATATCATCAAGATAACTGTTCATTCAGCCGACGTTTGCGTCGGGAGAGCCCCGTCTTTTTCAAGGTATAATAATATTTACACATTTTCCGCGTCGATTTATAGCTTGTCACGACAGGAGGGAAGAAGTCCGGAGAATAGTATAAACAACAACATAAAAAAAACTGAGGGAGAAACGTTTAAAAATAAAAAAAAATCTAGGAGAAGAAGCAAGAGAAAGACGACGGGATTAGGAAGGGACAGCATCTCAAGAGAGTAAGGCGAACGCAAACGAGCCATGCCATCATCTGTGTGCCAGTTATGACAGCGATTCAAAACCGCCGAAAATTTCTTCCCCGATTGCGGGAAAGGGACGTCGGTTAGTCGAGTTGTGTGGGCGCCTGGTGAAAGCATGTTATATTTTTAAATGTAAGCCATAGTACCTGCTTGTACCATGGACTTATCGTTACATACATACACAGTATAACTGATTGAGAAGCATGTTTTCATCTACATCGTGCACTGACGCAAACGCTGCCTCACGCGGCTTGCATGTAACACAGTAAGCAGCGCAGAGTTTATAATATATGCATAATATCGTATAGTGGGGAATTGTTGGACGGTGTGTAATAATTTTTAAATAATGTAAATCATTCCATTACACGGAATCAACGAGATATGAAAAGCGCACCACGGCAAGTCTGCAGGGCTTCTAGATGTGGCCGCATCGTCTGGGTTATAGTAGCAGATGTCGATGCCGCGCACTCGCCTGACGACCCTTGATTCTGGTTTACTAGCGAGTGCATTTCCAGAGGTTGTCCGGCTTGCTTTACTGCTGTGGAGCACGACGCCTGCCTTGCACTGGGCGATCCAAGAGGAGACGTTGTTTGCTCTGTACTGCCGCTTGGTGATGAGTGCATCATTCCCATCACGAGGACTTTCTGCAGTGATGAAAGCGCAGCACGGGCGTCTGTCTGATCGTTGCTTCCTTGAAGCTGTCTGATGGTGGAAAAAAGTGCTTCGACAGGGTCACTGGAGAATTTGGCAGTCAACACGTATAGGAAACCTGAACGGATGAGAAATTGTGTGCACTGTACTGTGGACATTGTGGTCAGTTGGAGAGCTTCGTATGTTTCAAGAGATATGAATGCCCTCTTATGTGGTGCCGCGGCTTTCCATGCTGCGAAAAAGGGCAGAAATTCCTGCTCCAGCCATATCAACCTGAAAATAAAGCAGTTTATTGTAGAAAATATGAAACCTAGCGGGATAAATGGAATGTACCTGTCATCATCTGGGGAACTGAACGGCATCCTGTTTTGGTCCCGGCTTACTACGTGGAAGGTTGTATTTCTTATGTTGTGTATGGTGAACCATTTAAATATCATTTCCATCAGCTCGATGGTTGGCAGGCAGTCTTCAAACCCGAAAATGCCAAATCTGCGGCCGTATTGTAAGAGGTATCGTAAGGCCGATGTCACCTAGAAACCAAGGAGACGCGACATATTAAAAATGATCGGAATTATTTAGAGAGAGGTTTCTAAGCTTGGACGTTCGTATACAGCAAGTGAGACGAGTTACAAGTGGCACTGCAGTCATCAATAACGTGCACTTTTAAGTGAGTTTGTGTTAGTGAACATATATTTATAGAAGCTCTAATGATACGTAATTATTGTGTGGTAAGCAATACACGCAGGTACATTCGTTAAGAAAGGGAAATTGTATGTTCAGATAACCATGCGCTGTTAGCAGCAGCAGTAGCAGCAGCTCATGTGCATGTTTTTATGTGACCATACTGATAAATATGTTAGCAGTTATATACGTATTGAATTACATTTTCACCATTTGCTTCCGTTTGGGTTCTACAAACAAATAAACCAGAAACTAACATGAATATTCACGTATCGTTTGCGGTGAATTACTATTAAAAGGCAGTTTTTGTACTGCTTCATTTGAACGAAAAGCTGCAAAATTTTTTCTGCTTCTGCATGAACATTCACTTGACGTAATATGATGTAAAATGAGTTGTGGCGTAATATTAGCGCATAAAAGTTTGCCCGAGCGCGCCAAAGAATTTGAGAAGTATAAACGTCACTACTGATAGAAAACTGCGAGCATGATTCTAGCTCAATTAGATGTATTTTTTTGTGTAATACAGGTTGCAGGAAGCATACATAATTTACAGCTAACGAAAAGGCATTTCCTGCATGACCTGTGTGCGTCACGCATTGTGATGTCTACAAGGAATACAGAGAATCTGGGAGTGTGTGACACTAACGCTAAATGGGTTTACACCTTTTCTTATACATGCCTGTGGAGAGAACACTTCAACGGCCCTCTTCACGCTTAATTTCTCGAAGTTCGTCGGGTAAACGTGCTTCTGCGTAAGGTTCCGAACAAGCTTGAACGACGACTGTTTTTCTGTTATGTCCAGCAACTTTCTCAAATACGTGGGGCTGTAGTAATGCCCATTGTTGAACAGAACGCGTTTGGTGGACAACATCTGGTTGCGGAGATTTTTCAGGATGTGGCAGTGGTCAAAAGAAAGGAAGAGCCTCCGATTCATATCCATTGGATGTCTGCAACAACAACAAAAAAAAATGAATAAATAAATTGGAGAAAGGCGGCGTTTGCGGTGTGAATAATTAGTTGCATATACGGTTTTCTGTTTTTTACCAAAGTAATGTAAATGTTAGCCATTCGAAGGACGTGTGCGTTGTTAATTATTACCTTATTATAAAATTTCTCCACTCATGCCATGATCCTGCAGGTCTGTGTGTGTGTTTTATTGAGATTACCTACACCTTAAATCTTCCGAAACTTTAAGTATACTCACCCATTCATACAGTCGCATGCAGGTGCGCATACATTACGCAAACGCGTAACGTCAATTGATTTGTAAAGACGGGCTATTTACAGCGATTGTACTGTTGATAGCAATCTTGTTATGGACACGGCTTTCTTATATGGCAGCGCTGATTAAAAAAAAAGAAGGGGGGGGGGGGGGGGCTCTGATGCTGATACAGGCTTTTTTTTTTGTGCGACCAAGTCTTTTGTTTTTTTTTTCACTCAAACACGGCATGCATGCGCGTGCATACATTGATTGATAGATATGTGGGGTTTAACGTCCCAAAACCACCATATGATTTTGAGAGACGCCGTAGTGGAGGGCTCCGGAAATTTCGACCACCTGGGGTTCTTTAACGTGCACCCAAATCTGAGAACGCGGGCCTACAACATTTCCGCCTCCATCGGAAAAGCAGCAGCCGCAGCTGGGATTCGATCCATGCATACATTGAGGGCACACTGCGAATACATATAAAAAAATATTTACACTAGGCATTGCGCACAGCTTAATGCGAGCTGAGAGCAAAAATATATACTTAGCAACTTACGGCACAACTGGCATCATACGACCATTCCCTAACATGGTGAACATCTTTTTGTTCGAAGCGTGGTTGTCAGCTACAAGTCGGACCACTTGGAATCCTGCTTCTTCGATGGACTTAATTACTTCAAGTGTTAGTTGATGCAGGTGGTCTCCTTTTACTGACTGCGTGAAATAATATCCCACGGGTAGCCTGAAAAAGATAAAAATTAGCAGTATTCTGTAGCGTCGGTGTCAGCTGGGCTTAAAATCTCACTCCGTTGGAGAGAGGAGGAGAGCCAATTGCTCATCTCGAGTGCTTGTCAAATAAGTGCACAATGCTAAAGTTGACTTGCCGGGGGAAAGGGGGGGGGGAGCCCTCCTTAAAAAATAGAAGACGACTCCCCCTGCCCCTCCCCAGACTTTCAGCCCTGGTCGCGGAATAGCACATCATTGGTTAATTAAAGACAACGTTTTCTTTTTATATCTATAGGTGGGGTTAGTCTTTCAGTCACAGCGAAACGTATAGTGATAGACAAAGTGATGATTCACTTACGTGTAGTGCGTTGATAAGCCTACAAATACAAAGGCGAGAAGGTGTGTGGCCAGCTCGTTCTGAATGCCCACTTCTTTTTCTAGGCCTCCCATTTCGACTAGGCCATGGACTTTGTCTCCTTTTTTTTCGTACGTCAGTGCTTGCTTTAAAGACATTTCATCCACAATCAAAGAGCCCATTTTTTCCTAACAAAAAAAATGGGGGGGGGGGGGGATTCACTGTTAACAGACATGCGTTATATATCGGCGGAGACAGTTAATTATATAAATAACCTTCTTTGTTGTTCCGTACATGACCCATAATTTAACAGAAATGATTAGGGTTTAGAGCAAACATAGCGCACTGCCGTATACTCTTAAACAATACATCTTACGTTCGAGTAATCCTTGCCACAGGTCTGGTCCCTGTTTATTCACTTTAAATCACTTTTCATTCGGCTATACTAGCATGTATTTTGATCAGTCAAACACTGCCGCGTGCGCTGCTTCCTTCGTTATTCGCGTGCATATTGTAAATAATTCTGATCGAAGTAACGTACCCGTTCGGACAAGTGTGTGCTTTCCGTGTGCAGCCTTTGCTTCATTAGCGACGAAACAACTGCTCCAGTACAGTAGCCAATGTAACGCTTCAGTGTCATGCGACTTGGAAGGGTGAGGCACCCAGACCTCCGCAACATTTCGTACCCGCAGGGTGATTTAGCTTGCCACATTATGGCCTGCCTGATGGTCACCTCTTTCCAACGGTGATTTTTCTCACGCAGGCATTGCAATTGCTCCTTCAAAAATTCAGCCTTCTTGTCGTTCTCGTCCAGCATTTCCTGATGATGAAAGGGCAGTTGAAATGCGTAAATCACGCGCAAGATAACATACTGGAAGAAAGCGGAAGTGCAGGGGAGAATGGAAGCTTGACCCGCTGAAACATCGTAGAGCAGGGAATGCCGGCGCATCCAACAATTCGACATTTACGTACTGGACTTGCCCTTGTCAAGACAAGTTTAGATGTTGTGGGAGAGTGAGCAAACGTTCACACACACGCTACTAAAGGAGGCTGTTGCTGTCCTGACAAAGAATAGTGCACCTGATTGTCGAAACCTTGCATTTGGCATCATTCCTTATTCAACAATTCATAATCGCGAGAAAAGATATGCGTTTACTCTTAAGACAATAATAGATGTTTCATGTCACCACGTGGACATTCAATTGCAGCTATGCTACATTAATGAATTGCGCAACTTCAGACTTGCGTCATGTTCAGTAACCGGCCACCGACTCACACATACGGACTAGCGGAAACTGTTCACTTACACTTTCCAAACCATTCCTTCCTTTTTGAATGCAATGCTGCTCGCTCAAGTTTATAAGGCAGACATCACATGTGCGTCAAGCGTGGCTTCCTGTACGAGCATAAACCGATCGGCCCATAGCACCAACACAACACAGCTTGCAAATTACTGTCTTTCCAGTTGTCAGTCCAATGTCCCTAATTGTTTGCGACGACAGAAATTTGAACTCGTTGTTCGCAGGATAAAGGAATAAACTCGGGGTGCGCCAATCACGCAAGGGGGTACACACCGACCTTCGTATCTTAAACACTTGCTCATGTGCGCGCTTACCCACCAACCTTCTTTTATTCCGTGTCCTTATGTCAGGCCTACACCTTCGTATGACCAGAAAGATTGCCAGCATCGGCGTACACTAAAATGTCACGTAAATTTATATGAAGAAGAAAATCTATAAACAGAGTTTCTCTCGAGCAGACATCATGACAGCGGACTTGTCATCCTTAAGGCTATAATTGTATTTCAGTCTTTCAGAAAACAAGCCTGCTTGTCGAAACGCCGCCTCGAAACAACTTTGCTAAAACTACTGATTAAGCGAGTTGGTTCATGATTATTTTCAGTGTTTGTGTGTGTGTAAACAGCGATTAAAGAATGGGAACAACCCCTGTTCACAGGTTTTTTACTGCAAGCTTCCATCCTCCCCTTTCTGACGTTTCTTACAAAAAAGTATAGGGACACTAAGTTAATAGACTGATAAATGAGTACCTGATAATTCTCTATCGTTCCTGTTCCGATCATACGACTATTAGAACAGAAAAAATTAAGACTAGGTTTAATGTTCTGAGTTTGGCGAACAATCTTCGACACGTGCACGTCGCTTTATGTTGCGTCGCTCCTTGTGTACTTGGCCGCATTGGCTGAGAACATTTCTTTGAAACTTGCTACTTCAGACCTTGCATCTACTAACACAGCAGTCTTAGACATTACCTGAGGCCGTCAAAGTATGACGTCACTGCTAGCCGATGCGCGAGAACTTAAGGGTAGCATCGCCACCTTTACAATCTCTTATAGTTTCGAGAATTCCTTCGCTCACCGGACGTCCTCTCGTAGTACGGGTGATGTTGATAGAATTGACTTACTCCTAAATTGTTATTATGTTCAGAGTCATTTAAAATTAAGTGCGAATATAAAAGGATTAATATAACATTCGTCCACTGACGTAACTGCGTACCTGCAGCGTTAGAGCGCCATTCGCCTCGGCGAGGGCTTTCATCTCGAAAAAATCTTTCTTTAGCTTCTCTAGCTGTGAATGCAAATTACTGTTCATTTCTTTCAGCCTGCTGCACTTCCGCCGCAACGTCTTAGTTGCCGCGACCAGGGAGCGCATCTTCTTCAAACCGATCGACGTTTGCGACGTCATGGAGCGCCGCACTGGCCTCTTCTGGTGTTCCCCTTGTATAACTGAACTACAGTCCTCCATGTTGTCCTGACTTGATGGAAAATGCAACCACTCGGCCTCTTGTGCAGTTTCAATTGGGTTTTCAGAACTATATACTTCCCCAGGCTCCGCTGATGCTCGCTCTTCTTGAGAAGAATCTGCGTTGGACGTTCCCCTGTTAAGCCGAAAAAATAGCGAAGCATGACAGATATATTGTCCCGCTAAACGCATAAGGGAATACTGCTAACATTATTCTTATCCGTTGTTGTGTTAGACTTCAAGTTTTACTTACAGTATTTTTACTTGTATGGGTGCCAGCGTTGTTTCCCCCTGCGTTCGTTTTAGCCGCTTTTTCCGCGGCATTGGATCTTGCCCACGTGGATCAGGAGAAGCGGGAAATAAGGAAGGCACGGCTGTGGGCTTCAACATCTTCCTTTTCGTCACTGTTCTGTAATCTTCAGCGGTAAAATGCAGGCTGCATACCTTCGACCGGTCGCTGGGCTCCCAGCGATGCTTTCCTGAACCTTCATCAAAGGTAAAGGCGTATACGCATGGCTAGCAAGATTGCAAAATAACAGTCCATAACACCTTTTTTGTAATTAATTTTTCCAAAATGTAACAAGCCAAATGGGGAGGTTAAGAAAAAGCATAGCCACGATTTTATTCTGGGGAAGTACCTGTATACCCATTTAGTGCATTTTCATATTTTCTCGCAGCCTTTGTAAATGTCTTTTTAGATGACTACATTCGTCGATTGATGTTTAGTGATGGTACGTGGTCGAGTCCAGTGGC
Organism: Rhipicephalus microplus; assembly: GCF_013339725.1. Lineage (NCBI taxonomy): Eukaryota > Metazoa > Arthropoda > Arachnida > Ixodida > Ixodidae > Rhipicephalus > Rhipicephalus microplus. Next base: position 297,284,012 of record NC_051165.1, read on the forward strand.
ATACTTGAAGCCCTTTATTCGAAGAGCTCATTGGCTATACAAGGTTTCATAACAAAGCTGAATTTCCTAATGGCTGCTCAGTAACGAAGCGCGACCCAATACGACAGAGCCGAAACCGAGGCGCACTTGAGCGCCTTGGTCTTGGTTTAGAGCGCAAACCTCTAACCTGTACAATGACTCCGCCGTTGACGACGATGACTTCAGTGGTTTTTGTTCTTTTGCATTCTCCAAAACGAATCTTTGTCATGCATGATGTAATCTCAGATGCAGCACGCACATAAATAGAGTATCTGTCGCTGATTATTCCAGGTTCCTCATTTCGGTTTCACCGGCTGGGTCTCTTAACCCTCACAGAGCCGATGGGCTCATTGCACGAAGGACTTCAATTATGTCATTATACCCGACCGCCTGCCAGCCCTATATAGAGTGAACAGTTAATCGCCACATTTCGTTACCGGCGTAACGTTTCTAATTACCTTAAGTAAGCTTATACAGAAACGAACAAAGCTGTATGGGAAGATAGAGGTTTGAGATGAGAAATACATTTGACCAAATTCGGTCGCTAACTTCAGTGACACCCAGTGTTCAAGAGTTGTCCATCGCTAAACACACACACACACACACACACACACACACACACACACACACACACACACACACACACACACACACACACACACACACAGAGAGAGACAAACTGTGGAGGCAGCACGTAAATATTTCATATCATTAATTTTTTTATGGATTTCGGCGGCATTTGTTGAGGCAGCCTTCGGGAAGGGTGCTCGAACCCCTCGCAACCCACCGCTACGCATTTTTACATAATTTACAGATTTCGTATATTTACTTTTTTCTTGTGTGCTATATTTAAATTTCTTGGCACTATTTGTGGAGCCTGCCATATTAGCCGCGGTACTTTAAAAAAACTTTCATGTTTTTTAGCTCAGTGAATTAGCATAACACACGGAAATAAAGTTTACTAAAGCACCCTGGTGCTTCTTGCTAGCTTGCAACTCGTTCTGAATTGAAACGACTCTCAAAAACACAAGACTCACCTTTTCTTCCAATTGCCTCGATCCATTCTTCCCGTATGTCTGTGGCAGGAAACTCGTGAAAACTTACTTTACTTTGTTTGCCTTGTTCCGATTTGCAATATGGCACGCAGCAATACACCATACTTACATTTGAGGTGTCAGCTCATCTAAAAAAAAAAAACTGCACGCGGCCACTATTAGAGCTGACTACTGCAGCTATCTGCCGTCTGCAAGTTTCTGCACACGACCTACTGTGTTTCTGCGTATCTTCTGCAATTTGTGTATGCGTATCGTCTGGAACCATCGTGATTCAGTGTGAACAATGAATGCCTAACAATAGTTTTTTTATCTCGTTGGACTACGTTTTCATTCAAGAAATATTTTCATAATAAATTTTCCTTCATTTGTAGAAAAGTTCCCGTCTGCTTGCCACTGTGACCCTTTGTGTGCTTTTTTTACGGTTCTATTTCTGCTTCAAACGTCCACACGAATGCAGCCAACTCTGACGAGGAATCATATCGCTTTATTTGCCATATTTTACACATTCATACACAATTCATGCACAATAAGAACGATTTGCACTGCCACAGCGATGGCTGAAGCAGACGACAGCGAACAGGTGCTGCCTAGCGCCACGCCGCTCGTAGGTGACGGCCCTAGCGGCAGAAGGTATGAACTAGAACGTGGGCGCTGGAAGAGGTGCTCTCTGGGCAGGTCAGGAGTGTAGTAGGTCATGGTCGTGATAATAGATAAATGGACGGATATGACTGTACCCTTTAGATTGGGCGGTGGCTAGCGCCATCAAGACTTAATACTTAATGAATCAAAAATTATATTTATTTTTTTTTCTTTAAACAGTGAGTTTGAGGATTTGTACTTTGCAGTGAAGAGTTCAATTTTCACTCGTGCCTTGACTTTAGCCACCAATCAGATAACCTCCTTCTAGTTAAGTCTACCCGCTTAAAGTCTATTTTGCCCTCCCGGTCCCTGAAACCCCAGTGCTTTGAAAAACTCTGCGCCATCATCCTAAACTATAGGGTGAAGCCCTTTACTGAACATTATCAAGTGTTCGGCAGTTTCTTCTTCCTCTCCACACGCACTGCATACTGTGTCTACCCCAAGGAGGATATAAAAACTTGTTTTTATCCCTCCTTGGTCTACCCCTTCGTATTTGGCCTGATATGTCTTGGTTCGCAGTACTCCCGTCCTGGCCTCAAACAGTAGAGAACTACCCCGAGTATTATCATAGATCCTTTCCTTGGCAATTTCCTGCTTAAATGTTCGATAGATCTCTAGTGCGGACTTCTTAGGGCCAAACCACATAAGCGCGAAAATGCACGCGACAGCGACGAGCGACGAAACAGGGCGTTCGCGCGACGTGTCGCGTGCTCGTTCTCGCGCAATCGCTCGGTTCTCCAGATTTGGAAACCGTCGCTCATCGCCCGGAAGTGCTGGGCTCAAGCAGCCAATAGAAAAAAACCGAAAAAGGATATACATCAGTGACGTACTGCCGGTTGTTTTCACGTGCTTTTCTGTCACAACTCGCCAAGGATCCACTGCACGTGAACCTGCCCAAGTCACGTGGGCGCAACAAAAAATAACGCAATGTTTATTACGTATGTGCATATAAAAAAAGTGCTGCAAGGCAATAATAAACACTTTCCATTTTATTACACAACAATTTATCTAATTTTTAAATTGAAAACCGCTCGCTACGTGGTTTTTTTGGTGCGAGTTGACGGCCTCATGCCAGCAACAGTGGAATTCGCTCGCCGAAGCCGTCGCGTGAATGAGGTTCGCCCATAGAGAAACTTCTTTCTCTATGGTTTGCCTGCGCTAGCGACTGATCGCGCGAAGACGATCTACGTCGCGTCGCTCGTCGCTGTCGCGTGCATTTTTGCGCTTATGTGGTTTGGGCTTTAATCATGCCCATTCTCCACATGTCAGTCTCCGTTTCCTTCACTTCTTAACCGATAGTTCTTTTTGGTTTGGCCACCTGCTGTTTTCTAAGTATTTACCAGTAAATTTCCTGGTTCGCTTCCTCCATTTTGTATCGATATTCTTCATGTACAAGTAGCTGAAAACCTTCCTAGTCCAACGCTCCTCCCCCATTTCTCTCAATCGCTTCTCAAATTTTATCTTGCTGCTAGCTTCCCTGCCCTCAAATGATGTGCATCCCATATCACCTTGTACTCCCTGACTTGGTGCATTCCCGTGAGCTCCTAAAGCAAGCCTACCTATTCCACGTTGCTTAATTTCTAATCTTGCTTGAACTTCTGATCACATGCACAAGACCGCATTGCCGAACGTCAGCCCAGGAACCATGACCCCTTTCCATATTCCTCTCGCAACATCATACCTATTGTAATTCCACAGTGCCCTATTTTTCATCACTGCTGCATTCCTGTTACCTTTAGTCGTCACGTATATTTCGTGTTCCCTCAGGTACTCCGTCCCATTGCTTATCCATACGCCCAGATATTTGTATTTGTTATCTCTAGCGTGACCTCCTGTATTCTAAGCTCACTACCTTCGTTGTCATTGAAAATCATGACTGCTGCTTTTTACTTACTGAATCTAAAATCTAACCTATCTCCCTCATTACCGCAGATGTCCATCAATCTCTGCAAATCTTCCTTGTTGTTGGCCATTAGCACTATATCATCTGCGTACATTAATGCTGGTAGTGCCTGATCAATGTTTTCCTTGTTTGACTAAAGAGAGGTTGAAGCCCAGTCCACTTCCCTCTAATTTGGCCTCTAATCCTTGTAGGTACATCATGAATAATAAGGGTGACAGGGGTCACCCCTGCCTAAGCCCCCGTTTCACCTCTGCAGGCTTGGATACCTGTTTTTCCCACTTTATAACTGCCTTGTTACCTTTATAGATATCCTTTAAAAGATTAGTGACTACATGTGCCACGCCTAGTGTGTCCTGTATTCTCCACAATTCCTCTTGAACCACGCTATCGTACGCTCCCTTGATATCCAAAAATGCTAGCCACAGGGGCCTGTGTTCCTTTTCTGCTATTTCAATACACTGCGTCAGTGAGAACAGATTGTCTTCCAACCTCCTGTGTTTCCAAAACCCATTCTGCAGTTCCCCCAGCACCCCTCATCCTCTATCCATGCCTGCAGTCTTTCTTTTATAATCTGCATCGCCAGCCTGTAGACCACTGATGTCACTGTTATAGGACGGTAGTTGTTTATGTCAGCTTTGTCCCCCTTTCTTTTATAGATCATGCTCATCCTGCTAAGTTTCCATCCATCGGGAACTTCACCATCGATTATTATTTTGCTCACTGCCTTTCTCAAAGCCTGCATAGACTTCGGACCTAATGTCTTTATCAGCATAATTGAAATGCCATCTGGGCCTATTGATGTACTACTAGGAACCCTTTTCTCAGCCCTTTCCCACTCTCGTTGTGAAAACGGAGCCATTGCACCACTTGATTCGTCCTTGTCTACTGTGGCACATAAAGTACTTCTTTGTTGAAATTTTTCTGTCATCCATGTTCTTATATATTCAATAGCTTCGTCCCCTTCTAGCCTAGCACCTTGGGCTGTAGTTATAAAACTCTGCTCTAGGCTCGTCTCTTTCTTAGGGAGTTTAGATGGTTCCAAAATTTTGCAGCTGCCTTTCTATCTTTTTTATGTACTTCTGCCAGCCACTGAGCTCCCTTTCTTCTAATCTTTTCATTGATCAGAAGGGATGCATTCCTTCTACAGCTTAGAAAGGTTTCCCATTTTCTTTCAACATCATCTGTCGGTTCACCCCGCTGCTTAGCATGTCTGTGTTCCCTAGAGGCTTCCTGATGTTTTGCTATGGCTCTCTTAACTTCCTCATCCCAGCAACTTTTGGGTTTGTGTCTTCTTTTCCGGGGTGACTTTTCTTCTTTTCCGGGGTGAGCGCCTGCTCAAAACTGAAGGCAGGCCGACTCCGCTGGGAGCGCGAGCCATTTCCCAGGCATTGTTTAGAGGAGGCGTTGGCTACCATAACGCAGGAAGGAAACAGTTTCCATTGTGCTACCGATGCTCAGTGCAGCTGAATTTACCGATTTCCTTTTGATAAAAAGGAGCGTTAGTGATCAACCCACTTTTCGATAGCAATCAAGTCCAATTGAAATCTATCACCACGATAGAAAACAACCTTGACCTGAAGAAAAACGTCACCACATACACCACTTTGAGGGTGATTGCGTTGGGTGCGATATGCTGCCGAAAGTAAAGGACCGGACGTGGTCGTAGCCAACAACCCCTTTGTAGTGCAATAATAGTCGTAGCTTCTCCTTGGGAGCAGGCTGGGCTTTCACGTAGTGTCTGGCGCTTTGAGTAGATTTCAGGTTCACTTAATTTTTATAAATGTTGCCCGTCCATTGAGGTCAGTCATTGTTGTGTCCTTCCTCCATGATCACTGGTACACACACACACGTACACAGATATATATATATATACACAATGAAGGAAGTGCATACTTAAGGGCTCGTTTTTCCGTGTTTTGACACAATAGTAATGAGGTCTAACAGACAATAATGCCAAGGAATGCATAGGAAAAGTTATTAGAACCAATGTAATGTAAATATGAAGAAAAGTGAGTGAGAAAATAACCTGCCGTGTATATGTATATATGTATATATATATATATATATATATATATATATATATATATATATATATATATATATATATATATATATATATATATATATATATATATATATATATATATATATAGTTATATATATATATTGGCTCTGCGTCTTTAAATACTTTCTTCCTGGACATTTTTCACCCACTTACAGCAACTAATATGTTGTCCACGACATCGATGTCCATTAGTAACCCAAACTGCATGCACTCTCTTGCACACAACGTCCGCTGTTTGGCACCACAGCCATCATCTGTAACAAAAACACCGTTTTCATATATTTTCAGTCTGATGAGTAACTTGTCTGCCAATTTTCTCAGACTGCTTTTGTTCTAGCAATCACCAGACTGTTCCGTGAAAGGGAACAGTCCAACAATGGCACATACTAAGATACTTTCGGTTAGCAAATTATTTTCAACTCTTTTTCTTAATTCACTTAACTGCAAACGGTCGACCTTATCTCAACCAAATGAACTCGAGGCTTCCATGCTTCAGGAATGGCGAGAAAATGTGTCTCTTGATTGGTGCTCTTCCCATTCTGCATAGACTAAATTTTGCTTTGATCACAAGGGTCCATGCACAGAACAATAGTGAAAAGAACAGGCCACTTCAACAAGGATTGAGTGCTCACAACACCTAGTACAATAACTGATATGTGGCGTTTAACGTCCCGAAACCACCATATGATTATGAGAGATGCCGTAGTGGAGGGCTCCGGAAATTTTGACCACCTGGGGTTCTTTAACGTGCACCCCAATTTGAGCACACGGGCCGACAGCATTTTCGCCTCCATCAAAAATGGAGCCGCTTCAGCCGGGATTGGATACCACGACCTGCGGGTCAGCAGCCGAGTACCTTAGCCACTAGACCACCGCGACGGGGCAACACGTAGTACAAAGTTGGGGTACCTCTCTCCCCAGTAAAGAAAGCGGTGGGTGCACAGTGGCACTATTGAACGAACCCATTACCTCCTGCACTGGAGACTATAGACATGAACCAATAAAGCAACAGAACCATAAAAAGACATGCCACACAGAAATAATAGAGGTTACAAAAATCGCTCTTCTTTTCTCAAGGTTCCATTTATTAATTTATGAGAAAATCTCAACATGTACACATCACATCACAGACTGAAATATGTTATCAAAATCTTTGTAACTCAATATTACAAATTTTATCAAATTTGTTTCCCATAGTAAATGATGTTAGGTGCCATCGAGACACTGACCGAGTCACTGACAACTTCTGGTGACACTAGGAGTGGATTAACAATATAAAGATAGATAATTTACTCATTCTGTTAGTTCACCCACACATTCGTATATATTTCAAAGAACACCAAGAAAGAATCTTGAGCATGGGAAACTATGACTTCCCTTGCTTCCCACTTTGCCTATATTTAACCCTCGTATTCTAGAACGTCCCTTCACTCAATGCTTCACCTTGACTTGAGAAAGTCGATGGGGGCACCACCTATAGGCAGAGCAAGTCCCTGCATATCAGAGATAATCTGCAACATTTATTGATAAGTAGAGCGCCGTTTGTACTCGAGCAGCGGTGCAGTGCTCAACTCTGTCACGCAAAGGACGAAATTCCTGTTGAGCATTTGTGAATACGGGAGTAATACACTTTATCACGTACAAATGAGAAAGCACTTGAGTTTCGGAAACATTTTTAGTCAGTCAATGCGCATTCTGTGAAAATGCCCAGAAGGTCCACCTTGACGATTAGTTAGATGAAGCTTCTCGAAACTCTAAAAATGGAAGGACATGTTTTTTTTGTAGTAAAGTCACACAAACCCCATGTTTATAAAAGCAGAAAAATGACTATTTCGTGCAAGCATACTGGATGAAAAACACTCGAAGAAAAGATGCACAAAAAAGGTAACGATACAAAAGTTAAAGCAAGAGTGATATAAATATCTCCTACCAAATAAAAGTTAGCTAGTCACACTCATGCTAGATAAGTGCATCTCACCTGTTAGCTTTTGTTTCATATAAGGAACTTTCAAACTCATAGTGAAATTCTGAGATTCCATGAATATCAAATGCCCTTACACAGTCAGCAAAAAACTGCAGCAAACATAACACAGCCACCTTGAAGCTACAAATGACATTGCTCTCAATGTATAGCATTCGTAAAAAAAAATGCTTCAACACAGAGAAAAAAATCACCACCTTCACAGCCTGGCAAAAAAAACAAAAAAAAACAAGGTCATTGTATTACTTTTCACATCAGTGTGGATCTAAAAAGGGGCGTATGTGACTAGCGACCACATCTGGATAAGTCATGTGCACATGGTGATTGCCCTCTATCTGAACAACCTGAAACTTGCGGCAGCTTTGTGCACAGGCATCAGCTAGTATCTTGTGCTTTGCAGATGTATATCCGAAGCCAGGAACAGCCATCAGTACCAGCAGGTTGTTAGTGTAGCCAGTGTAGTATTTCTTCAGAGCACTACTGTCAATCCGAATCCACTGGATGTGCCTGAGGCGGGCGTCCTTGGTCATGACGTAACGATCGTTCTCAGCAAGCTTGCAACCGCGTTTCATCAATGTTCTAATATTGTCAGGAAGGTAGCCCGGAACTAAGCTACGCCGGTAAAGCTTTATCACTTCTTCCTCCGTGTAAGAAGGTGGCTTACCGAGATCCTTATGATCAAACCGTATGTTGCCCTCAACCACTTCTCTTACGCTGCGCGATAATTTGCTAGGTTGGTCGAACATAGGTGCCAAGGCATCAATCATCACCAAGTTTTGCACCTGCAAAATATAATAGTGAGGGACGGTTGTAGAAATCCATTCTAAAAGGTACTGGAAGCAAATAGCTCCCATATGAGACTGCCTACAACCCACTTTCTGCAAAAACTTTGGTATGAAAAATGGACTAGCTACGGATGTGATGTGTTCAGAACACCTAAAAGGCTCAGTGAGAGAGGAGAAAGGATGATGACAGTGACAAAAGCTGTGATGGCATTGTGCTGAGGGCATTCACTGAGCTGTTGATCTCAAAACACATCTTCGTTATTCGATGGTGGCATATACAAGAGGTGAATGTTGCACCACTGATCAGCAGCTGAGACTGACTAAAGCACACAGTCTTAAAATTTTTCAATATCATGCATAATCATGCCAGTTACACAATGTTGAACAAGCTTTTTCTTCTAATCTAAATCAGTTTGCTATGTTGGTGTACTTAACTATGCTCTAAAATTGTGGGCTGTTAGCCTAAGTGTAAAGCATACGGTACTTAAACCTTGTTGGCTTAACGCAGTAAAATGTGGTAGAAGAGCCATGAGTGGAGCAATGAGCCGCAAATTGAACAATGAGTGATCGCATACAAAAGGGTGCTTCTGCAAGCAGCAGCAGCAGAAGCTCATTGGCACGTTCCCCTTTGTTACATTTTCCCCCACCTCTGTATATTGTGGATCACCGATATAGCTGTGTGTATTAGTTTCCACTTTGTTGTGTACACATATCTACTACAAATATATTTTATGCTGCTGGGTTATATGTTTAGCATGTAACTCACAGTCATTGAGTGAATAACCTATAAAGGGACCGACAACCGACTTTTTATGGTGCTTGTTTTTTTTTTTTTTAATGCAATGGATAGCTTGCTGATAAAAGTGTCGAACAACAGATTGGTAATGTGAAAAATGCTGCAAAAGTCAGCTTGTGCAGTGGATATTCGAGCGCTTCGATAATTGGAACGAATATTACTGTATTCGAATTCATTTCAATTCAAATTTAAATTGTTGAAGATTTGCAGTATCCAAAATGAACTAATTGGTGTATATTAATCCACATGTAACTCTTTTAAAAGGTGGTTTCACTGCATTAGAGGGGTAACGAGCTGTAAAAACACCTATCCAAGAAAAATCCAAACTGCAGTGTAGCCCCATTTCAAGGTTAAATGAATAGATTACCATAACACCGATTCATCACTTTTAAAGTTTAAAAGCTTGTTATGTTGGCTTATTTGCTTTAAGCATAGTAAATTTTAAAACGTAGCATACTTTACAGGTTATCGCTTTCATTTTATCCAATGTCAAATCCTGTTACTCTTCAACGTTGCTTCCACTTCCTGTGAACCAAAAGAAATGGCATTTGCACATGCCGCACTTCAATTACAAAGAAATATACAGGGTGTTCCAACTTTAGCCGGAGCTTAAAAATATGCCGGTACACGTAATTATGATGGGACTGAACGTATGTTGCTCACCGACCATTGGCTGGTGTTAGTCAGACTATTTTTTGTGTTCTCAGATATTGTTTAATTAGACCTGTTTATTTAACTAACTTTTGAAGGAACGAAGATGGATAAAAACTTTAATGAGAAAGTTGCACATCGGTTTGCAAAAGGTCCGATTAGACAGTTTTGAACTTTATATCTGTTAGGTATTAGTGTTTTTCTGCTAATTACAAATGCCCACAAAATACGAAAAAAAAATACCTCGTGACAAACCTGCTCCCGCTTCAGGGCGCACTATGATTCTAGTGCTCCCTAGGGTTCCGCGTACGAACGACACGCTTCCCTCACACTCGTTCATGACAGCGATAAGCAATCACAGCGGCTATCGTTTTTGAGGCCGATAGCAAAACGTGTTCATCGTAAAGCCACCATCATCGTTGTGGCCCTGCCGAAACAGCACAATGGTGCAAATGCTATGCTTGTTTGTATATGGAACGTTAGCATTATAATCATTGTGCGCACTGGTGCATGAGCGAGTTTGTCACGTGGTATTTTTTCTATTTCGAGGGCATTTGTAATTAGCAGAAAAACACTAATATTGATAGATATAAAATTCAAAACTGTTTAATCAGACGTTTTGCAAACCGATCTGCAACTTTCTCATTGAAACTTTTATCCATATTCGTTTTTTGAAAAGTTAGTTAATTAAACAGATCTAATTAAACAATACTTGAGAACTCAAAAAATAGTCCGACTAACTTCAGGCAACAGTGAGCAACATGCATTTGGTCGCATAGTAATTGCGTGTGTTGGCATATTTCTAAACTCTGGCTATAGTTACCTGGGACACCCTGTATATCAAGCAGATTAGTAGGGTCATCATAAATATGCTCAACTTTTTTCAATAATACACGGTATTGTACTATTCAAATTCCCTTTGGCCTTAAGATTTACTATTAGCACAAGCCTATGTAAAAGAGTCATCGTCAGAATTTTAAGATCTGTGGCAAATGTGAAGACGTACACACTGCACATGCTATAAACGGTGGGCAGTCAGTACGGCAGTGGTTCGTGTTTGCGTGCTGCAGTTTGATGCACATGCTTGCATTTCGCGGACATACACCTCGGCTCAACATGTTCCACTTGTTGCCACGGATGCAGCATCGCTTGGAAGAGTCAACTCCTTTTATCTAATAAGGAACATAGAACAGAACAAAAGTGGGTAATATCACAGGCATTAATTTTGAATCCTCATTCTGGTGCACATGAAAGCACCCGATAACCGACAACAAAGTGAACAACTTCACAATACCCCTTCGAAGCTTCTCTACTTGGCTAAGCTACGTAGTATCTTTTTGTGACTTTTAAGTGCAACCTCAATATAAATATTCTATTCAAGACAATGCTTGAATCGGTCACTACGATTCAATCTTTTCATTTTCACCAGGACCTAAATACACATTCTTGCCAGTTGTCAGTCCCCTCAACAAAGTAGCCGTTATAAAATAGTAAAGATTTTCAAGCTTGAGATGAAAATGCTGACGTGAGACCTTGACCTAGGCTCAAACTGGCGCATATATGCTAAAACTTTATCATTTATTTTTTATCATTTATTTATTTTTATCATACGACCGTTGCACTGACAAAACCTTTTAGTTCTACAGAAAACGTAAGCACACGAACCAACACCTTTTCTTATGTAGCCATTAAATGGCATTACCATAGTTTCCCTTAATAAAATGGGACCTTTATTATACTCACCCTCTCAGGAAAAAGGTTACTGTAATGCAAGCCCGCTTGACCGCCTATGCTGTGCCCAATTATGGAGCATTGATTCCAGCCAAGATGGTCTATTGTGTATGCGATGTCGAACCAAAACTGCAATGAAGTATATGGTATTCCATTGGGCAAGTGTGAAGACAGGCCATGGCCCGTTAAATCTGGGGCTACAATGTGCCACCGAGGGTTAAGCCATGGCACAAGGGGGTCAAAGCCTCCAGCGTTGTCCAAGTAACCATGGATCATGAGAACACGTCGGCTTGGGTCCTCGGCCGATGTGGGCAGCCACTGCTTGGCAGCCAGGTGCCCATGCGGAACGGGGATCTGCAACTCTCGAACCTCGCGTTCCACAACTGAGGCCTCACTGGTGGTCGTGCGGCACTGAGTATTAAGCAGGGACCTGAGGGCCAGCCACCTCAGTTGCCTTGCAGAACTGCAAAAGGTGCGGGCATATCGTTGTTAATAAAGATTCCATCAGAGGGGCTAGTCGACGTGACACTGATTTCTTTCTTGCAACGTACTATTTGAAAGAAGGACCAAAGTGAAACGATACAAGCATGTGTGCCCATGTTTGTGCCGCTTCACTTATGCCATTCTTCATGTAAACAGGTAAAAAGTACATTGGCAAAAATAGAATGCTGTCATTGCTATATACTACTAACAACCATAGGTAGGCAAACTCACACAAGTCAACTCAGACCGAGTCGTAAGCCTGAGCGAGTCCGGGTGAGTAATATTTTTTTAGTGTGAGTCCGAGTGAGTCCAAAGTGCAACATTTATTTCTTGAGTGAGTTCCACTTTCTTTGGCAGACCTAAGATTACAACTGACTAATATGAATACAACTAAGCCTATCAAGCTTCAACTAGCTTACTTATAATACAGCCCTGATCATCTGTGCTTAATTGTTTCCCATTCCTGTATGGGCTTTGAAGCACTGAACTATGTACAGGTATGCCATTTCAACTAGAACCAGCACAAAACTCAAGTATGATTGGTGTTTCATTAGTATCTGAAGGATAGCACCACACAAAACAAACTGTGGTGTAATTAGCGAGGTCAAATGCTCTTGTTGCTTTCATGATCACTTTCTTCAAAACAATTGTTGGGGTTTAACGTCCTAAAACCACTATATGTATTACCTTAGCGACTGAGCCATCGTGGCAGGCATAATTATGATTGTGTAGGTGCAATATATAGTTCTACGTTACCCAAGAGAAAGCACTAGATGATACATGAGAAAGCCAAGAAATAGGTGCTAGAGAATGTTTATCAGCAGTTTGACATAGAAGCACAGTTTACCTATTGTTGCTATTAGTAATGCAGAAGAGAGACTAGGGCCAGTTAGTTAGGATTCATGTTTAATTAAACAGTGTAGAACATGAGACACAGCGGAGAGTATACTTGTGCGGTTTAACCTTTATGTAATGTTCTGCACTGCTTAAAAATGTACTTAGAAACGCTTGACACTGCTCACAACCCCAGAAAAATTGCAGGACAAGAAAAGCGCAAAGTATACACTCACCTTGAAACAGCCGTTATTCGAAACATGCTGAAAAGCAGCAAGGATCTTGCTACAGAGTGACCTTTTTAAAGTGAGGCCTGCATAGCACGAACAAAGCACTGTAAAAGAAAGGAGTGACCAAATTGAAACAAATGAGCACTTGTTAGCAAATGCAAGACACTTGAAAATATATCTAAGAAACATTGTTCACAAACCTGAAAATAAAGAATTATCAATCATATGGTAGATCTACATGCTTGCATTTGAAAACAACATCTGAAAGTATGCACAATTAAAGCTGAAATGGTTACAAATGTGTAAAGCTATACATATCATGAACAGGATGACACCAGAAGTGCACAAAATGTGAATTCAATCTTAAAAGTAGAGAAAAAAATATGTGGCACTACATTAGAAGCTTACTTCCTTACCACATTTCGCAAATTGCTTCATCAGCTAGCAGTACATGGGAATGACACAGTTAGGAAGTGAAAATATCTGCCGATCCGAAATTGTTTGTTATCAAAGCCCCAGATTGGATAGCTTCATTACTGGTTTCATGTTAGCCAGATTGCAGGGAATCAACATATGAAAGTCCATGTAGTCAACACACCTGAATAAGTTAATTTACAGGTAGATGTGTGTGAATATTCAAACTTTGAAATTTGAATAATCTTTACAATTTCATCCATACTTAATTTGTGAATTCACTAGTCTATGCCAAGAATTTTCTGTTGAAATAACGTGCAAATATAGCAAGACTTGCAGCATAGAAAGATTGTTGCAAATGCAGACTTCAAAATGATTCTGCTGCAGAAAACTAGAATTTTCGCACAGATGCTGGCACCAATTTCTCGGCAAATGAGTGAATAAGGCCATTACTGTGAGATTGTTTTATCCAATATGCATGATTGCTTCATCAGTTCTGATTATGTTGTCTGGATTTGGGCGAAGCATTTTACTGCTTCGACAATCTCATTGCAACTGAATTTATTTAAAATATTGATTGATTGATATGTGGGGTTTAACATCCCAAAACCACCATATGAATATGATAGATGCCGCAGTGGAGGCCTCCGAAAATTTCGACCACCTGGAGTTCTTTAACGTGCACCCAAATCTGAGCACACGGGCCTACAACATTTCGCCTCCATCGGAAATGCAGCCGCCGCAGCAGGGATTCGATCCCGCCACCTGCGGGTCAGCAGCCGAGTACCTTAGTTACTAGACCACCACAGCGGGGCTGTTTAAAATGTTGTGTGGGCATATAGTACTATATTCTTCAGTAAACATGACAGTCTACTATGTAGCATGTTATCACTCCCCTTAATCGTAAATGCTGGCCTGGCTCTATGCAACCTGTATTTAAATCTGTAAGACATTGCAAACATTTTTTAATTGATTCAATGTGTAAACTATGTGTTCTCAAAGACTCATATTCAATATCATAAGAAAATATTTGGTATTTAGACATCCCTCCTCTTATCTTACATAAGTCTCATTCAGCAGTCAGTTTACTCAGTGGCAAAATAAAATACGATGAAATTTGGCAGTCTATTACATTTTGTGATTGCTTTGGAGCATCTGGCAGGAATAGGGCATTGAAGATGTTCATGCAATGTTTGGAAGCGAGATATCATGGCATAACATGACCGATTTTGTTCACTACAAGCTTGATTCCTCTTGTCTAGAGCAATCGTGGTCCACAACAGCAAATATCTGTTATAAAACTGTGCCGGATACTATATTTACAAAACAATTGCCAAGATAGACATGCAAACAAGAATTGAGCAGGCAGAATCACCGTTAAGCATGTGCAACGACACATTTATCGTAGTGAAGGTTTTTAGTGAAATTACAAATTTTATTCTCTTCATTCTTGCACAGGATTTACATTTTTTAAAAACATACTTCTCGTAGAAGCAAGGGTGGGAAAAACTGAAATGGAATAGGAATGGTTCCCCCCAAAGCTTATGACTTTCCATGCAGATTTCACAATCAGCACAACGCCTATTGTGTAATCTTGAGAATTACTGAGCTTGACAATCTTGACATGGTTTGGTGGTCTTCAAACATAGTAACTTCAACACTGCCGCTGCTCTAAGCGCGGAAAGCCATTGCAACGCTGTCGTTGTAGTGAAGTAAATGCCATACAGGGCCCTAACTAGGGGGAAGTTGGAGGAGTTTTGAGCCCGCCTACCCTCAATTTTTTTTTCGTGATTTAACTCTCATCGGGTGATAGTAAGGCATTTACACGCCTCCACGTCGATTTCACAGTTGCCAAAATCCGCCGTTCTACACACGAACACCACATCCCCCGAAAAAAAAAAAAAAAAATTCCTGGGTGCGTGCCCCGATGCCATACGTGCGGGACTTAACGCCACAAGCATTGTGTGTATTCATTTTTGCTTGGCTGTTTTATTAAATGAAACAACCGTCATAGTATGTCATAGTCACAGTAATAATAACAATACTGATTACACTAATTGGCAAAACAAGGCAAGCGGCCGAGCTGAATGATTACCATTGTTGAGACGGCGGTGATCCGAACAGACGGTGTCGCTTGCAGTGGGCGCGCTATCTCTGCCACTAAATTAAGTAAATTTTGCTCGAACGGCGTGTGCTTACCACGTGTCAGCTGCCGCAAGTGACGCGCGTTGGTCCGTCAGCGACTGCTCGTATTAATTGGGCGTGCTGCGCTGAGCTGGGAAACTCGCGCAAACGTTGCAGTACACTACACCTGAAGGAACGGCCCTGAGAGGCGAAAAAAATGTACTGTGACGGAAGAGTGCATCGCCAGCCAAGAAAAAAACGCGCCAGCTCGCGCCTTTCGAAAGAATATCTGATAAGCAAAGCTGAGTGCGCAGCGCCGAGATTGGGGCATTAGATCTGCAGGCAAGCACTTCCATCTGCATACGTAGACATGATTAACGCACAAGCAGCAAGATTTGTTGTATCTTCGATGAGAACGCGTGCACATCGGGCTACGACCTCCTCTCGTGCTTGCATCGACCCACGCCTTCCTCCGTGCATCGGACAAACAAAACCGGCTACACGGAGGAAGGAAAAAGGTGACCAGCTACTTTTCGTTGTCGTGATGATGATACCAACTAAAGAATGTTTAAAAAATGGTAGATACGACGTAGAATTAAAAAAAATTGTTTTTTTGTGTTGCAACAAGTTTTTTATATAATTATTCGCTTAATAGTTAGAACTCTGGAGACATTATCTGAACGGCACTTTACGTTTCTTATTCATTTATTATTATTATTATTTGTAATCATATGGCTTTATAATTATCTAGCAGACGGCTCTGGCATTACGTCGTCTGCTGGAAGAAAAACAGTTTTAGCGTTTCCAAACAACTTGTCCAGCTTCATGATGCTTAATATTCTTTTTTTCTTATCACGCTTTCTAGTACATTTTTTTGTTCTACAGTCTCGTTTCTTGAAGAACTTGTTGTGACCGCCGCTTGCCACTACGAAGGCAAAAGCGCACTTTTACATTTTGCAGTGCTTTCGGCTTCGCGGTCTTCATTCCGACGTTTTTCAAAACAAAAGTGTTGCGTGGTTTAGTATTTGCATGATACATGCGACTTCCGTCGCAAGAAATCCACATAAAAGAACTCTAACGTGTGTGGCTAAAAAGAGAACAAAATGTGCTGACCGCCGCCGTTGGCCGCCATAACATAACTTAGTGCTGACATTATAAACTGTACAATAAACTGTAACTGGTGCAAATCACAGTTGCCTCGAAAGATCACTACATGCATCTTCTCATGTTTTGTCCTCCACTATTTGCAGTTAATACACTTGTCATGATTACATTTAATTTTTATTGGCAAGTGTTAATATGTGATGTTTACTCATTAAACCAGTACATCATGACTGCTACACACAACCTAAATGAATTCAACAAATAATGGATGATATACCCGCAGTTTCCACGACAGTATGCAGTAAAAAATTCAAGAAACAAAACATGGCAGTTTTGTCAAACATGCTCTAATGCCAGGAATTGGGAATGAACCTTTTTAATCATAACGGAGAAGCTCTAATGTTGCATGAAATCTAACTGCTAAAGAAATATGTGGAATTCATTCATGTAAATGCTTTAATGACAAAAAAATGGCACCAAAAGAAAAATGACGGGGCAGGTATGATTAGAACTTTTGTAATCTTTAATTGTGAAATGAAGTGAACAATACATTTCTATGGATCACAAAAAAGACACAAGAGGCCTAACACTTAAGTGAAATAATCAACATGGATGCAAATATTCAAGTCAGTTTCTAGCAAGTCCTGTCATGGACGGGTAACAAAGGATGCCCTTTTACCACATTACAACTTTGCAACACTTAGTGCATTGTTTTAATGCGAAATTTTCAAAGTTTTGAGGGTTGCACATATGGTGGCTTTGCATGGTTGTTTCATGACAACAGATCATCAAACCTATCAAAACACTGCAACATTACACCAATCAATAGCCAAGGGCAAGAATGCCACACTATGAAAAATATATCACCGAGGTCACTCATAAAAAGAAGCATACGTTCAGAGGTATATATTTGTGGAAAAAAAAAAACTTCCATCCCAACCCTTACTCCCCTAAGAGAAAATCCCAGCACAGCATTGTGTGAAAAAATTTATTGAAAAAAAATAGGTCACCGAAATGATTGATGGTGTTTCAGCCAAGACTCATGAATACCAAAAAAATAGAAATGCTCTCTACTTTCAGAGAGACATTGCATGACTACAGAAAGCTTAGCCTGAGAGCACTGAACTATAACCATAGTATTGCACTTGAGTGTTCTAACAAATATACTAGCAACATGTCATTATGAAAACTTGCCCAAAGGTAACTCTGCTGACTTCCCCGATCAAAGTTCCCAATTTCATCAGAGGTACAAAAGCAATCTTTGAAATAGCGTTCCTTGGATGAGGAGAAGGTTTGTCTAGCCTGAATAGCTTTAATAATGCCAAGATTTATAATGACAGCCACCACGAAAAATATTAAGCATCGCATCAGTGACAGCACCAGGTATACACGACTTCCTTTCAGTCTGCTGGATGATTTCAACCAAAATATCGTGCAGCTGTACAAATTCACATAAACTTTACTTTATTACCACATTTGTGTGAATCACCAGCATTGTAAAAATGATTCGTGCACTGTCTCGAATGATGATACTTAAAAGTTATCAATTCTACCACATTAAAGCTATGGCACCAACTGCAGCTGCTTTCATTTAACAGTGCATGCTTCTATAGAGGCATTGGGTGTGGGGAATAGTGAGAAGTGGATTGATTGATTTGTGGGGTTTAACATTCCAAAACCACCATATAATTATGAGAAACGCCCTAGTGGAGGGCTCCAGAAATTTGGACCACCTGGGGTTCTTTAACGTGCACCCAAATCTGAGTACACGGGCCTACAACATTTCCGCCTCCATCGGAAATGCAGCCGCCACAGCCGGGATTTCATCCCGCGACCTGCAGGTCAGCAGCCAAAGTACCTTAGCCACTAGACCACTGTGGCGGGGCAGTGGGGAGTGGAGTACGTCGCCCAGTAGTTTTTTTCTACGTCTTTCTTTTGGTTTGATGATGATGATTAATACTTTACCGTATTTCGGTCCAGAGAAGACTGTGGTCTAATTTTTTTAACGAAAACTTTTTTGTGAAGTTTCAGTGCAGTAAACATTAGCTTCGTAAAAATGTTGATTGCCACCTTGCAAAGTTATTCATGCAACACTTGGTGCAATGTCACTTTAATGCATACACATGAAGTGCAAGTGACATTCAGAGTTACTGTTGAGTGCATTACTAAAAAAAAATACTTTGTTCAATTTGCTTTACGTTGGAAAGCTTAGCAGGACACAGTGAAGTGATGGATGCTGACGTATACCAAAATACAAGTGGTTGTCCTTGAAACATGAAAGAATTTAAAAGAATAACCATGTAGGCTACTGCTTTCCTCACCTTATGAAAATAAACAGGATTGAACAACACATTATCTTTGTTTACGAGATCTAAGCTCGGAGGCTCAAATCAGCAAGGTTTCACCATTGCTGACAGAGCCGAAATAAACCATTTCACACTCAGTAAAACTTGCAAATCAGCTTCCGTTTTTACTTTATTAAGTGATCACACACAACATACATCAATGAGGAAGTGTGGAAAAGCACATAACTTAGCACATATTATTTTTCATTTTTAAGCAAATTTGCTGTGATTGCAGCACTTGTGCATGCAAGGCTCAAATATGTACACGACTACAAAAGCATTCTATTCTAGAAATACCACATCCTCATTCCAGCTCGCATAGTGTCTCAGACAATAGACTGCCTGTCTTTATAACTCTGCAATACATCAGTGCAGTAAAGAAGCTTTACTGTTTTAAAAAATGCATTGACTGGCTTTCACATGAGGTGGAAGGACTAAAAGACTGGGCACAATATTGTGGCCACCTACACTGCTACACAAGCACCAAGTATAAAGCGTCTATTGCGGTTCTAGAAAATAAAATTGACTTTGTATGTGTGTGCTACTTGAAGCTTTTGCATGCTACATATTTCTATGGGCCCAATATGGATTGAGGACAACAAAGCTACCTTGTATTATCTTAAAGTGACATAGCCCTTATAAATTAAATTACGATGCAAAAAAGCAGTTCTTTAGCAAATGCCCGGCACTGTCATTAAAATTATGTAAAATAATTCGTCATCAGCCTGACTACACCCAGTGCAGGCCTCTCACATGTTCCGTCAATAAACCTGGTCTTGTGCTTTCAGCTGCCACGATATACCAGCAAACTTTTGAGTCATGTGCACACCCAATTTTCTGTCTTCCTTTCATGCATTTGCCTTTTCATGGAATTCAGTAAGTTACCCTTAATGATCAGCGATTATCCTGTCCATGAGCTATGTCCCCAGGCTATGCTCATTTCTTTTTCTTCTTCAATTAAACTGAGATAACCTTAACCCCGTTTGTTCCCTGACTTACTCTACTCTCTTCCTGTCGCTTGAAGAGGCCCTGAGACACTTTTTCCAGTAACCATGGAATGAATTTGCTAAAAGAACACATTGCCTCACGAATTAAATGCTGCAAAAATTTGAAAAATCTGTCCAGTACAAGCGGAGTTGCAAAGATTTGTCAAACGCTGGAAGCTAAGCAGGGAGGGATGGCATGGGCAAAGAAAATACATCACGCACGCCTCGTGACCTTGAGCACATTTTTCTTCTTCGAATTCACGGCTTGTTCAGAGTGATCGTTCGCACACACGTAGACAAGTCGTTGCCTTCCACGGTGATCCCTGTAAGGACTGCGCGCGCCATGTTCAAATCAGCCAATGGCTAATATAAAGCCTTTTTTGAGTGATTTTTGAGCTTCTTTCATCATTTTTTGAGAGAAGAAAAAGCAACTTTCAGCTGACTTTGATGATTTATTGTGAATTCTAGGCCACGTGCTACACTATAATAGTTGGCTCACATGTTGTTGAGAGCTTGTACTACCGATCGGCAGCGCTTTCTGACCATGCTCAAAAAGCTTACATTGTTCATTTCCTTTGCCATTGCTCAATGTGTCATCCTCAAATTAAGTTGAACCCTCAAATGATTATGTTGTACTAATACAATTACGTTTCAGAGAAAGGAAAGTCTAAGCTCATTTACAATGCTTCAGTTTTGAAATAGTAGTAACACTTGGAGGCATGGGAGAGCCACAAGACTAGCAAAAAATGAAAGATAGGTGGCAAAGGCAACTTGGAGGTCCTGCACCAGCTTCCCGAGATCATAGAGTTTCCCAATATACACTAGATGGAACTCTGGCGCTAGTGTCTATGGGAGCTGCAATGCACGGCGCTTCAGCGAGCATGGGAATGATGGGTAGTACACACATTTGTCTAAACTTTGTACTTCTGGCCTGCTTTTGGCTCCGTGTGTGTTCGTGTGGCTTGAAGCTGTTTTCTCACGAAACAAAAATCGGCAAATGTTCAGCGATTGTGCTTCACCACCCTATTTTTTTGAATTACCTTTCCAAATTGGGTCACGAAGTTTAAAAGGGCTGAATCTTTCTTTCAAAACAAAACCGAAACACAGCAATAAACGAAGCCGCAAGTACGATTCGCCGCCCGCAAGTACGAATACTAGGAAAATGTGTGTACTACCAATCATTTCCATGGTCGCTGAATGATCACAGCGCCAGAGTGCCCTCTAGTTAATTTTGAGATACTCTATGCCCGAGATGCCATGCACTTTAGCAGAAAATTATAGTGGAGCCACACAACTGCGCGTAAATGCACAATGCTCGCATTAAAAAGTGCACAGAGGCTCAACATGGCAACTTAGGAGGACTTCTGCGGCACAAGTAAGTTATAATATACACACTGGCATAACCATCCTTAGTGGAGTGGTTACAGGGCACCATTCTAGAGAAAAGCATTGCTTCCCCACCCCATTTTTGGAAGACGTAATGAATGGGGTATTCGAAGACTATCAAGGAGCTTTAAAATAATTTGCTGTCACTCTTTAGTATACTTCTATAGCATATGTGCAATCATAAGTGTCTGATGTTGCAAAATGTAAGAAAAGCATAACTGCAACAATAGTGTACATTATTGCATGCTAGTAAAAGCGACATCTTGGCACATCATGAGTAATGTGAAATGATAAAGTGAACGAAGGCTGATTAACTCTGCCATAAGCCATTAATTTTGCCGTAAGAAGTGTAAACACTTTCTGCCAAGGTAGGAATGACCAGATTTTGCACACTGCACAGTAACACATAGCAGCACTTGAGAAGATGGCAGCATCAGGAATTGGGCATTAAAGAATGAAGCAGTCTGAAAAGGGAAACTGAAGAAGAAGAGAAATGGAATGCAGAGAAGGAAGGAGTTAGAGCGAACAGTCATAAATGGCAGACGACACCCGTCTGTCTTAAGTTATTCAATGGTGCTGTTTATTCAACCTACGACCATTACACAATTCTGGCGCAGCCGAAGGCGGACATGTGGATTAAGTTCTTCATTGACCAGACCTCATCGCAGCATGTTGTCTTCACGGGTTTCGAAGTTCAAGGTGAGCCAAAAACGGACCTTCCTCGTCATGCGAGTTCTGCAGTATTGACTGACAAAATGATGAAGGAGCCTGTCGTTAGCTACGAGGAGCTCCTTCAGATGGAATCCGTGAAGGTGGACCTGAGTCTACAGGCACTAGATGAGCTTGTCTTTCAACCTATGCGATGTTCACGGCTCTCGCAAAAGACTGCTGAAGAGACGGTGAGCTTTTTAATAAACATTATTGAAGAGCAGCAACAACAGATGACACAGACTAGTGAGCTAATAAAAACTCTCGTTGATGCGCTGAACAGAGCTCCAACAATGCAAAAACTGGTGGAGCCGGATATTTTTGAAGAAAGCGCCCAGAGTCCTCAGCAATGAATGTGTCTTCATGAATATGGATTGCGAAAGAATAAGTGGCTATCAGATGATCATAAAATTCGAAATTTGCACCATTATTTTGATGTCACCGTTGAAAAGTGGTACGATTTGCAGATTTTTGACAAGGCACCATTTTGTTCAGAGCAATGGAAAGAGAGTTTTTTTTTGCTGCATTTGAAGTTAGTGCTACGCAAAGATGGGATGCTGCGCTAACTTACCAGTACAAATCTGGATCTGCCCTAGAATATTACCTGGAGAAACGCTATCCGCTACACGTAGCGGAGCATAACCTTTCCTTGCAGACTGTTTTAGACCTAGTGATGCAGGGGTTATCTAGAGAGATTCGAAGAGAAGTTGCGTTGATAGCTCCAAGGACTATGGACGAGCTTCTACAATGCCTCAAGAGTTTGTTGCCGAGGGCAGAAAAGGAATGTGGAAGGCCTTCATGGGAAGAAAATCTCTCTTGAACAGACATGGCGGATGCAACATTAACACCCACTTACCTACGAGTCAGCATGCACGAAGCTGCATAGACATTTCATGCCAATGTGTGCGTAACGACGAGGACAGTGTTGAAACTTCTTACAGCTCTGCGCAAAATCTAGCTCTTCACTCCTTGCTGCCTGAACTGAGAGATCTCAATCAAAGGAATAGCAACCGGGAGATGGTGTATTTAATATCGTCCAGCCTGCTCCATATACCAGTGAAAATTGATGGTGTCGAAATGAATGTATTGGTGGATAGTGGAGCTTCTGTGTGCATCATTAACAGGGAGCGACTCGACATCAATCATTTGCATGCTGGTAAAGTCATTCGAGTACAAGGATATGATGGCTTGGTGAGCTCACATAACAAGTGGGCATCTGTAGTCACTGAATTTCAAGGTCATTCTGTCACCAGCACTGTGTTGCCAATGCCGAATGTAGCATATAACTTTCTGCTGTCTCACCCTGACATGAAGAATCTCAAGATTAACCTTTACTGGGATGACAAAGTGCTTATTGAAGATGAGTCCCCCAGGACGACGAAAGATTCAACACCTCGTCCATTAAGAATTGTTCATTGCGAACAAGACATCAAAGCCATGTACCCTGAGCTCGTCTACATTGGAAGCTACCCCCACTCCCGGAAATGAAGGCCCATCAAGTGCTATTTGAAATCGCTGATAAGACCGTGGTAAGAAGAGCTCCGTATAACATGTCAAGAGAAAAGAAGACATGGCTGAAGGAAGAGCTGCAGACAATGTTGGATGCAAATATCATTCGACTCTCTGTCTCGCCCTTTGCCTCAACTATCACTACCGCTCCAAAAGAGGATGGAACATTGCGTCTTTGTACAGATTATAGGGCACTCAACCAACAAACAGAACTTATACCATTGCCCATGCCCAGGATAGATACAATTATTGACGGAACAGGTGGACGTCGCTGGTTTTCTTGCATTGACTTAAGCAAGGGTTTCTGGCAAATTCCTTTGACTGAGGACACAAAGAAATACACCGCCTTTGTCACATCATTTGACTTGCACGAATATAACCGCCTGCCATTTGGATTGAAGAATTATTCGGCCTGGTTCCAAAAGATAATGAATGATATACTGAAGCCCTATCGGAATATTTTGCAATGTATACATAGATGATGTACTGATTTTTTCGAAGACAGAAAAAGAGCATCAAAGTCATCTTTCACAAGTCCTGAATGCTCTTAGCCTAGATTATCTCAAAGTGAATTTCAAGAAAAGCTCTTTTTTTTAAGACAAAGTTATATTCCTCGGCAAAGTCTTTGACAGGACTATAAAAAGCACAAAGCAAGATTCAGTTGAAAGAATTTCAAAGTTGGAGAAGCCATACGATATCCACTCTCTGCAGGTATTTCTTGGCCTAGCTGGGTATTTCAGGTCTTTCATAAAAGATTATGCTGTAAAGACCAGGTACCTCACACGTTTGATGCAAAAGAACGTCGCTTTTCAATGGAGCCCGGATTGTGAAAAAGCTTACAACGAACAAGTGAAACTGATATCATCAGATTCGATTCTTCATATACCGGACTTCTCCATGCCTTTTGTGCTCAATTATGCATCACATTATGCAACGGGTGCAGTTCTTTATCAGAAGCCGTCACAACTACCTGATCATCAAAAGCACCCCATAGTCCGTTTCTACAGCTATACTTTGAAGCCCGCTGAAGTTAATTATACCACCACTGAGAAAGAAGCGTTCGCTGTTTTAAAAGCTGTCCAGTATTTTCATACCTACCTGGAGGGTGCGAAGTTCACTTTGTTTACTGATCACCAAGTTTTGACACATCTCATAAACATACCACAACCAAAGGGACGAATCGCTCGATAGGCGAACTATCTACAACAATTTGACTTTGAGATATGACATCGCCCTGGTCCGCTGCTGACAGATGCAAATGCATTGTCCAGACTACTTGTTTACAAGACGAGTGAGCAACCTGAAGAAATAAATTGCGCCAAGTTATGGGAAGGAACCGAGGAGATGAATTTTCTTGACGGGAAATATCACGTACCATCGACAATGGTTTCAAACATACTTCGTCTGTATCATGATAGTCCAAAGTCGGGGGGACATGACAGCTTTGGTCGCACCTACAACAAGCTCCTGAAAGGATTTACTTAGCCAAGTATGAAGGAGGACGCAAAAGAATGCATTCGGACATGCCATCTACGCCAAGTGAACAAAGTGAAGTTTAAGTAGGCAACAGATGTGATGATAACCCAAAATATTCCAGCGTCCCTTTTGAAGTGATTCACTTAGATTTCGCTGAATTGGAAAAAAGGACGAGGGTACCGAGAAAACTGCTTGGCATAGACAAATGCACCCGAATTGTAGTGACAAGTGGGAAGGGAAGATGCCAACAGCATTATTGCTTTCCTTCAATCAGAATGTTTCAGGTGCACCGGGGCCATAGTTTGTGACAACTGCCACACTTTTGAAAGTTCAAAGCTGGCTAGGTGGACAAAAGATCGTGGCAGGACTTTGAAATTTTGTTCGCCATACCATCTTGCGGCAAATGGCTTGGTTGAACGTGCCATTGGAGATATCAAGCAATACCTAAAAATGTACCCTAGGTTTCAAGGTTGCTGGAAGTGCTGCCTCGAGGCTGCCATCAGACATCACAACTGCTCATACACCAGCGGCCTAGGATGTAGTCCTCTGTTTGCTGTCTCTGGAGTGGTCCCTACCTTCGCCGCTGACCGCGAGCTTGGCCTACTTGAAAAGCTCGTCCTCAAAGAAGCCAAGAAAGGCGAGAGCCAAAGTGGCTTCTATAGACAGTGCATGAAGAAGAACTTCGACAAGAGACGCAACAGTGACATTGCGGATATACAAGTAGACTTTGTTCTAATCCGCAAAGAAATTCGCACGGCCAATGATCAGTTTTAGAGACCATTATCCATAGTTAAAACGGTATCTCAGAACGGTGTTCTCAAGACAGTTTGATACCTAGGATCATCAGAATAAACTGAGTGCGCTTCCATTGGTAATGTGTTTAAGTACTACACCCGGAGGTGTAAACAAAAGAAGCCGAGGAGGTTGAAGCCGTCTGAAAAGGGAAAATGAAGATGAAGAGAAATGGAATGCAGAGGAGAAAGAAGTTAAAGAGAACACTAATAAATGGCGGACGACAACCGTCTGTCTTAAGGTATTCGATGGTGCTCTTTATTTAACCTAGGACCGCTACAAAGAATACTTAACAAAACATGCACACGGTATGCACTGCTACTATCTAATAAATAAGCATGAAGAGTTTTATGACAACAAGCCACTGAATCCTCTCTGCTACGCGCACATTTCCTTACTGGCTGCACCTGCATATAGAATATACCTGCATATAGAATATACTGTGCATAAACGAAGCCCAGGCACTTAATTATTGAGATATCATTCATCATCTATGATTCATGTAAGATGCACATTCTGAGCCACCTGCTCATCTGAACAAGTGTCACACCTGATTCTTTCGTTTTCTTTTTTTTTTTTTGCGTGTGTAATACCACCCTGAATCCAATCACTTTCCTTTACCTTTCCCACGAAACCTACATCTCACGATACATTTCAATAAAGCTGCTGTAAACCACGACAGAGTTCATCACACAAACCACATCTGATTTCTGCTGCCTCGCAGATCTTGTAAAAAGGGTTTTATGTAGCTGGCTATCAACTCTGGCTGATTCATGTGAATGTGGTGATCACCATCCAGGATTGCCATCTGAAAAGTGCGGCAATGTTCCTTCAACAAGTTTATCATTCTGCCGTTGTGGACTGAACAGCTGCCAAAACCAGGTACAGCATCCAGAACTAGAATGTCATTCTTATAGGACTTCCACCATGGTTCGAGGGCAGCTCTGTCAACCTTGTCCCAGTAAAATGACTTCAAACGAAAATCCCTGGTAAACACGTAACGGCCGTCATCCTGGAGCTTACAACCCCGTTTCATCAGTATCTTCACGTCCTCAGCACGAATGCATCCCCAAGGCATCTTTGCGTAGAGAGCCATGACCTCCTCTTCAGTATAAGTTGGTTGCTCGCTGAAGTCCTTCTGTTCGAGACGCAGGAAAGACAGCAGTGTAGTTCTCATCGTGCTGAGGAGTTGGCTTTTAGCTTCATAGATTTCTCCAAAACCATCCACAAGAATTAATTTTGACACCTGAAAAAATTGAAAAAATCATTGTGGGAGTAGCAAATACCAAAGTTGGAGTTACATGCTCAGACATATCCATACAAAAAATGAATCTAAGAAAATGGAGGTCTTCAATAGAAACATAACAGATGATTGATTACTTAAAAACAAACATATTACAATATTACCAGTTATAGTATTATATATATTGTAATGAGCGAGACAGAGAACAAGAGACAACACCCGATCCTGGGCCAGCTGTTCTTATTCTGACTTCGTTCTTCTCTTCTTTCCTCTAGCTACCCACGCGCCGAAGCGCCAGCGTCTTTCTTGGTCATGACACTCGGCCATGACTGCGCGCGCGCGGAGCTGGCGGCAAAGTTTTGGGTGGGCGGGCTTGGCTGCATCGTGGTGGTCAGCCCGGACCACAATGCAACATGGAGCGACGGTCTGGGGGAAGCGTCTCTGGTGAACGGCACTGGCTGCTTCGAGCTGGTCGCTTTTTTGCACACCGCGATGTCTCTTGAAAAAGTGCTGTGGACTCAGGCGGCCAGCACTGGCTGCCCCGTTGCGGCCGACGCTCTCGGCCATGCTGCGATTTGGTCCGGGTATCTGCCAGAAGTAGATCTGGTGGTCGATACTGGCTGCATCTCGGAGGTCGGCCTCGGCCACGCTGGATCTGGGTGCCGGAGTCTGCCACAAGTCTATCGGGAGGTCGAGACTGGCTGCATCGTTTTGGTCGGTCTCGGCCATGCAGAGGCTCTCTGAGGGAAGCAGCCAAACATGCATCTGACAGCGCGCTTCAGACGGGCCGCAAAATCAGCGGCTGACGTAAAATGCCAGACGAGGGTTGCCAAAAGCGTATCCCAAATGACGCGCTAGGTGCCTTGACTGGTGTCGAGAGTGGGTACGCAACTTCTGTGATGTGTGGCAGAAAACATAATTCACGGCCGGTCTTCCAATCTGCGGCAGGACATTCTGTGAACCTGTCATCATATTGGCTGCGTCTGTCGAACACTCTGGTCGGTGACCATGGCTATCTCGTGGCACTCGCAGCACGCTTAGCAGGCAATTCCATTGGTACAGTTTGGGGCACTGGTCTTCATTGCCGTCGGCGTTCTGGACAGGCTGCGATGCCCGGGCATCATGATTTGACGCAGGAGCCTCTGCGCCGCCATCTCTGTCTATTCTTGTTACAGAGGGTCCAGAGGGTCCAGCTACCCTGTGCCCCTCTGTATCTCCCCCCACGAAAGAGGACGGGGTGGCCGATGACTGACACGAATTTGGGTCCGGTACCAGCAACGAGTCTGGAAGCTCATGTGGAGAACTGGAGTGCTCAACTGGAGCCTCGAGATGGAACCCTTCTTGAACTCCATCCTCGGTACCGGTCAGGTTGGACTGGGTGGTGGAAGGGAGATCGGAGAGCGTCTGGCCGAAGGCAGCTATGAGCTTGGAACTCCACTCCACCCAGGACTGCTGCTTGAAGCCTTCATACCGGTGCCACGCCGCTGCACCTTCCCGAAGACGGTCTACAGCCACGATCCATTTCTGAGATTCCGTCCAGGTCTCACGCATTGCTATCGCGTTGACGGTTGCCACCCAGCTGTCGGCGTCGTTCCGGCCCCCGAGCAATTCCGGTAGTTCGCAGACGGCTGGTGATTGTGAGGTGGCCGGTGGCAACGCAGAGATCACCGACGCGAAGCAATCTAGCTGGTGTGAGAGCTCGATCAGAGAAGACCGAAGATCCCTGCGTTGCTCTGGTGTGCTTGCCTCAAGGTGGTACGAGGCAGCTATATCCAACACTGCGTTAATGTCACACAATGCTGGCTACATTGTAGGAGCTCGCTCGGCGATCAACGCTGTCAGTTTGTTAGTCTCGGCGCGGAGCAGTGCGATGGTATGCCGCAGCTCCACGGCACTGTCGCACGAGGCTTCTGAACCGCTTTCGTTCGCGTACGTGAAGTACGTGGTTCTAGTAGTACTCACGGTGGTTACACGCACGTCCAAGGAAGCATGAATAACGTTTCTTGGCGGCTTATGTGTTGGAAGAGTACCGGACAGGCAATGCAGGCCGTGGGAAGCTTGAACAGCATTCCCAAAGGACAGGAGCCTGTGCGTATTACGGCCGCGAAGTGGTAGCATAGTGTCCATTTGGTGATGCCCTAATACTACAGAGGAGGCATGGACACCGTCCACTGAAGGTCCGATGGGCAGCTGAAGCGGCGGCCGGGTTGTTGACTCCATCGCCAAAGAAGCGTGAACGGCGTTCCTAGGTGGAGAAGCCCGCATTGCCGACGAAACACGAGGACACGTACCGGTGGTTTCTCGCAGAGGGTTCACTTGTCGGCTTGCGCTGACGGCAGAATCCATATTCAAGGACGTGTGGACAGCGTCCCTTGTGTACTGCAGCTGCCGAAGTGGCCTGGACGCCGTCCCTAAACGGTGGTGGCAGTGGCAGCAGGTGAACAGCTGCCGAGGAGGCCTTAACGCCATCCTCAAGTGGTCCTTATCACGGCTGTCCTAGATGACAAAGCCGGGACGTAAGACTTTTTCTTCGTCGACTGCGCCATTGTAATGAGCGAGACAGAGAACAAGAGACAAGACCTGATCCTGGGCCAGCTGTTCTTATTCTGACTTCGTTCTTCTCTTCTTTGCTCTAGCTACCCGCGCGCCGAAGCGCCAGCGTCTTTCTTGGTCATGACAATATATATATCACTATAATTCATAGTAAATATTACTATAAATTTTTTTTTACTGTGCACGTAAACTTCACTTTGCCATTGTCAATAAGCAGGTGACCTGATTTAGTGGTAATGCTTTTGTGTGTTTGACTCGGTTAAATTCCATAAAACTGTGGGGTACATAAGCCAGCTTTAAGAAATTTTCCTACGATTTTTTTATGCACACACTATGAGAGGTGGTGCCCTTCTCCCCCTCTTCTTATTGTGTAAAGTGTGTGCATGTTTTAATCTGTAAAAACACATCTTCCTCGCATTCTGTAGATGAAGATAAACAAGCCATATTTTACATATTATTATGGGTCACTGATTAATGCAGCACATGGAAGCAGAATATTGCAACTCAGCGAAGAAACTAAAAAATCTTTGCATACGTATTGTTCTCATTAATGCAAGTGCTCAAACGCCTGTACACCAACTAAAAAGTCATGACGCTAAGACACGTGTGAGCACCGTTCCCATTCAGGGACTCTGTAGACAGTATTGCACAAATAGCTAAATATTCCTAAATGAGAAGCTACAGCAAAACTCTATAAATTTACAGGGTCATTCAGTGATGGTGTTAACAACTTGCACTACATAGCTGGCCATTCTCGAGCTGATTTTTATGACGAGGCACTTTTGGAATCAAGTCGAAAGCAAAACAAAGAGTACATACATGCTTGTCAGGGAAGTTTTCATCGCAAAAGCCCATGAAAAGTATTATGAAAATGAGCTGTTTATTAGGGATAGTGTGCTGCCTTCTATTATACTAAAATTAGGTTATATGAAGGATAGCAAAGAGCTATCGTGTTTTCATGACACTAACCTTTTCAGGAAATATGCTGGCATATCTGTGTCCGACAAGGCCTCCTATACTGTGGCCCAGCAAGTTGAACTGTTTCCAGCCAAGAAAGTGAACAGCACGACCGACATCCAACATCAAGTGCGTCATGGTGTAGACGCATCCCCTCGGCAGGTGCGATGACAGACCGTGGCCGGTGAAATCTAACGCCACAGCCTGCCACTCACCATCCAGCTTTTCAAGCAACGGGTCGAAGGTACCCGCATTGTCTTGAATCCCGTGCAGGCAGAGAAGGTGCTTCTTGGGCTTGACTGTTCTCTGGGCTGGCCAAACTTTCGCAGCCAGTTGTCCATACGGCACTGGGATGGCTATTTCCTCTGTCGGCCGATTAGCGAGAAAACGAGCTGTTGAAAGTTTACGCAGTTGTTGCACTCCAGACGCACCCACACCACTTTTCAGGTGTACATGACAGAGGTACCTGGGAAAGGAAAACATTTTCATCAGTTTATGTTTCAGCTGAGCCCCATCAATCAATACCGAACAATGAGTACTAAATCTTGTTGAAGCTATATACAGGTAGTAGGACCTTTTTACATTTAAGCTTAAAAGAAATGATAACTGCATGATGAAAACTTCTTTAACTAATGTTTCACCCGCAACAATATATATATATATATATATATATATATATATATATATATAATGCACACAAGAGGGGGATAAGGAACCTGAGCACTTGCCTGCATGTGGATACGTGCAGTCCAACTACACGAGCTATATTGCAGGCAGCTCGCATTTCTTCAGTAAGGCATAAGACTGGAATCAGAGATAGACAAGATTAACTTATGAACTGAGGTTTTGGTTGGTTGCATACAAATATCTAACACTGCGATAAATCAGATCCTTTGTTGCAGTGGTTATGCATTTTTTCTGCAACTAATGTGGGAGAGAAATATAAAGAATTAAAACAGTACATATTTTCTGATAAGAAAGGTGGCTAATGATAAGAAAGGTGGCAATACTATAAAAAACAAAAGAGTGACAAAGATTCTGCTCCAGGTTGTTCAGCTAAAAGCATTTTTAGTCAAGTGCATAAAAAGACAAACATATGTTTAGGACAATATCCTACAGTTGTAGAATGATCACATTTCCAAACACATTCATAATAGGTTCTGTGGATGTAAGCATGCCGTGTAAACCTAAGGTTGACGCCACTTTCTTTCTTTCTCTGAAATGGCCATATTAGGTATGTTGATGGTCGATATGCTTTATCATGAAAAGAAAGAACAGCATGTGTGCAGCATTGCTTCTTCGTCATTGATTCTCGTGGTTATCCATTTCTTGTCCAATGCATTAACTGCCTGCGCTCAACGACATGGACCATCACCAAGTGCAAAAAGAAGTGGACCATAATCATTACATGCAAACACTTGTGCTTATGGTTATGAGCATGTTATAAAATTTTGTTAACTGGTAAAACATAACAACCTCCGTTCCTATCATTCTTTATCTAAGAGTACTGGCCCAAGTCATTTTAACCCATATAAGGCATATTATGATTGCTTAAAATCAAGAAACGACTCAGCGCACATTCAGGTAGGGTTGACGCAATGTTATAAACTTTTCTTCTCATCGTGAACATACCAAAATATGATGGTCACTATGATGTCATTGCAATGTAACATAACGTGTACATTGTTCTGTTTTTACACAGTGACTATTTCGTTATGAGTTATCACTGCTATCGTTTTATCACTCAGAGAAAAAAATGCCTGCTGTATTGTCAGAGTTTTTGCTTCTGCAGCTTTTTGACAATGCTGGTACCCAAGGTAGTGACTATATTGAAGTAACTGTGAATTATCAACCACATTATGAACAGTGCATGAAATGCTGATAAAGGTTGCAAGTTGATCACATCTAAACAGAAGTCGGTAGGGCCTGTACTCGGATTTAGGTGTGTGCTAGAAAACTAGAGGGGGGGGGGGGGGGGTCAAAGATAATATGGACATTTCCATCACCATTTCTCTTGTAACCAATGATTTATTAAACACTTTAAAACAAGTAGATTGTTTTTCTAAGGTAACAGCAGCTTATAGATGCAGCAGACTGCTATTGTGATGGTACTTTTGAAGTTATCCTTCTATGAAGCAATGTCTTCTAAAGTCATCTCTGATCTAACCAGATCCTCACTTTCTTTAAGCACCTATTTTGAATATGTATATAAGGTACACTGCAACCTGTTGTACATTATAATGAGTTCCTAAGATAACAAGAAAAGGCTATTACACATACATGCTTGACATGTTTCTATCCACATACAGGGGCTGAGATTCAGTGATGTGAAAACAATAAAAAAACATGTTGGCATAATATTTCTTTACAGAGCTTGTTTATGAAGTTTTTATGCTCAGTGACAAAGCTGCAAGTTGTTTTATTTGTGCACTACTTTGTATACTTTATCAGTGATGTATTTTGACCACTATGTGGGTTGTGAAAATGAGCTCTTTCTCAACATTTTTATTATGCATCGCTGGCTCTGTGGCCTTAACGGGAGTGGCATTCGGTGATCAATATTATGCTACCACAGTGCTAGAGTGCTGTGCAAGAAGTACATAAATCAAAGTGAACCAAAAAGGGACAAGCAGGGCTTGTGGTAGCTGGTTGAAAGCATAGTGAAGGAGTTAGTTAAAAAAAAAAGAAGTAGGAGATAGGGGAGATATATATAAAAGACGTGGAGCAACACGGTGGCTCAGTACTTGACACACGGTTCACAGAAGTGATTGACACGAACAAGCACAGCCCGGAGCTTTAACAATGGGGATTGTATTCGTCAATTTCTGACACTAGAAGCATCAAGCAAATAAGTTTTCAACTGTTTACAGTTCGCAGAAAGGCGAGAGATTGTTCGACTGAGAGTTACAATATAACTCAATACATGGGCGAGCAATGAGGGCACCGAATGTACATGCAAACTGCACGTGTGACGAAGTACAAGGCATCTTTCTGCAATTAACAGTCGAAGAGAGTAGTTACACATCTACCATTAAGAATAACAACAAACCATTAGATAGAATACAAAACACGTGCTATGCCGGATGTTTATATTTCATAAGGACATCGTTTAAGGTCAACGAATGAAATAGACAAAATTAATTTGACTGGAGGAGCTTTCTGTGCGCCAGTGTCTGTTTTACACTACATTCTGACAATAACGAGATCTGATCGTCTGAACATGGCCGCAGCCTCGCTCTCGGTTTCAACCAATAACTGGAAAAGCTTTTCAAAATTACGTTAAGATATATCACAGATCACACGTGATAAAAATATCGAGCACTGGAGACGGACACTGATCATGGATGGCGTTACCTGTCGGATACGGTGTTCCTGGCTAATCAGTAACGCAGGCTTTCAGATTAAAGTCATTTCGTTCCGCAGAGACGTAGTTCGCCAACGATTTCGAGGAAATCTGTGTAGGCTAATAGCCTCGGCATGTTTGCCGTAGTGCCCGCGGCCTTCAGCCAAGGACAGAAGCAACTTGGAAGAAATTTGCTTCCTTGGGTGGTGCCCGCAGAAGTAAACGAAACCTACAGTCATTAGCGAACCATCATTGGATGGTAGGGCGGTCGCATGCTGACAAAGCTAAACAATGTGTGGTAAGAATGCCGGCAGTGACTGTCGTCTGCCGGAGACAATGTGATAAAAAGGGGAAAAGTGCGAATAACTGCAACTTAAGAAAATGTACCTCTTGGAATACCGTGGAAGGTTGCGGAGCTACGAAGGGCACGCTGAAGCAAGTGAAAGGTGAAGTACAAACTTTCGTCGCATTCTAAACGCAAGAAGAAACAAACGATGTATCTGAGCAGCTGATCAAAACAATCAAAACACCTAACACGCCGAGATGAGAAGACGCTCGCTAGTCACGTGACCCTCCTCGCTTTTAGCAGCTGATAAGAGCAAGTCGCTAGTTTCACTTTTTGACCGAAAAGAATAAAAAAATTTATACAAACAAAAAACAATTCGAAACTTATAATTTGGCTTATAAAGAGTTGTCAGCGAAGCGATTTTTTGAAGTATTTGGCATTAAGGTGCTTTACATTTTGTGTTCATCAAGGTTTCATCTGGCCACAATGACAAAACGGAGCGCGAAATTTTAAGAGAGATTACAAAAACACGAACTGGAGAGGCTAGAACACTTCAGGAAAGTTCCCGGGCCATCAGGCACTGACCGCAGGGAGTGCCGCAGCCCGTAAGCAAACCTGCAAGACACGTTATTGTGTTCGTGTTATGGTATTCACGTGGTTAGAATGCCCAAGATAATTCAAAGCATTTTCTTATTTATAGCCAGGGTTCTCAGTTATCCTGTCTTCTGCACGATATTACGAGCATCTGTCAATGCAAACAAGACAGATTTCTTTTGTTTTCGAACTTCGAGTTTGATGTCGCTTCAGATATGGGTAAATATTGTGTATTTGATTCGGTAATCGCGGACTCTTTTTCTGAAAGCAGTTCAAAACCTTTCTTGGTAAACCCCCCCCCCCCCCCCCCAATTATAGGCATTGTAGGCTAGAACAATATGAATAAAAAAAATTAACCTGACCTGGAAATGAGCTTAACAAGTAAACATTCGAAATTATTTTTCATATGAAGTACGGCTGGCTTCTAGCACAGTGTGTGTGTCACACACCCCCACGCACATGTGTGTGCGTGCGTGCGTGCGTGTGTGTGTGCGTGCGTGTGTGTGTGTGTGTGTGTGTGTGTGTGTGTGTGTGCTGTTAATATATTTTTTCTTCGTTTCTGAAGAGCCACTGTTCATACATTTCTCTGCACTTTGACGCATACAATGCCTATTCGCATAAACCGAACGAATGTAAACATTAGTTTTTTTTTATCTCGAGTGAATACGAAAGGGAAAACTAGTGTTTACATTCAGTTTATACAAAATGGTAGGTATAGTTGAGTACCCAGCCGGACTTTGTGCTGTGTTCTCCACATATGTTGCCCGCGTTTCTCTCGCAGTTAAACCCACATGTGTGTGTGTGTGTGTGTGTGTGTGTGTGTGTGTGTGACACAAACGAATGCGTCCTTCAACTCCCACACTGCTGCCACACGGTGAACTATCGTTTGCGTTCGAGACCGATCATAGCACCGAATAACTCTATGCGGCTCACTTATGATAGGGAAGAGAGCGATACCGATAAAGTAGTCTCGGGTTGGGTTCGATGGGGATTGAAAAAAAAAAAAAAAAAGATGACGTCATTATTATACAGGGCTGCAGGCGTTATCTAAAAAAAAAATGTTGCTAAATAGGTTACTCGTTATACCAACAAAAAACGAATGCGTTATCATCCCACGTTTCTTCTAAAAAAAGTTATTGCTTGATTGTTACCGTTGCGGAAAAAAAAAGTAATGCTCCTTACTAGTGGCGTTATTCCATGGTAGAAAATTCGAATTTGTGCTAGTTCACTGTAAGCACCCACCGTGACAATTTTCATAAAGTTCATATTTACATTTCTCGTGAAACTTCTAGCCCGAACCATTTCACTGAAGCAACCAACTCAACAAGAATTTTTCGCACAAATGGACTGGGTCACAGCAACATTACAGTGGGCAATGAACTTGCCTGCTCTTACATTTGGTAACTTTCAACTCTGCGGCACATAGAAATGCCATTTCTTTATCATGATATTCAGCCACAGTTCTACGCATCGTTTTACAAGTAATCAATTATTATGAGCAAAAAACTCTCCAGCCACTTATTGTGCAAATCTCTAAAGTTAGGATTCATTTATGATTCAGCACGTAGTGAAGCGTATACACTTCACTACGTGCCGTAAGCAGAGCGAATCCACTTGTGCCTCGTCGGTACTCGTTATTTCCATTCAGCGTGTGTGCGATAGTCAGAATGCTCACAGATTTTAGATACAGGCTCGACATAAGCATACACCCCCTCTCTTTTTTTTGTCTATATTATGACGCACTGCCCCATCTCCCCGCAGAGGGAACATTACACAGGGAACAATATAACTCTAGCGGCAGAAGAATAAGAAGGGGAAGTACCTACATATACGCGCACATTGAGAAAGAGTGCACGATTAAATTAAATATTGCGAAGCCTAATTGATTTTTTCTCTCCTTGTTCAAATTACATCTTGTATTAACTGTTTGCTCCGTCACAACCACGAAGTAGCCAGCCAGATCACTTTTAAGCTAAGCTCTTCAGACGGGCGTAAGCGTTTTCTGTGGACCTGTACTACTGTTACAGAGAGTTGACGTGACATACTGCAAGATACTACGCAGGAAAAAAAATGTTAAAGAACAGTAAGTCAAGGTCTTCACATTTCGAGTTTTCTTGGTGGTTGTATTTCATTCTGGTTAACCTTCAGGCTTTCGGTTGCAACCATCTGCGGCTGAGTTCACTACGTAAGTTTTCGCAACCAGTCGCCCGAAGCACACCTGAGATAAAGTGGCGTTCTTACTTTTTTCTAAGGACTTGTGGACGGGGCTACAACCTCCCTAGATCCACGGCCTAATTCAGCGCTGCACCTGGTAGCGCGTACAGATAAGGTTGTTTGCAGTTATCCTACCGCTGCCTGCGCCGCACATGCAGTGGCAGACGTACAGCGTTCAATAAAACACGAATTGTTTATCTGTTCTTCAAGCTGCCACTATCCGTGCACTCACCTTAGCTCTGACACTGCAGCAGTCGCAATGTATGGTGACGATATTGTGCGGAGTTATTGCCGAAATGTTCGACCAGGGGGCTTTTGACTTTGACTTGGCTCTGTAACGTTCACTGTATCTTTGTTCAATGCATGGTGCTATAAATGTGGTTCTCGCGGTGAAGGTGGAGCCCTCAGTTCAGGGACTCTGTGGGCTTTGCCATCTTGCGGGCACTGTTGATAAGCTTGAGATGTTCTTCAGACTTCGAGGAGGAATGCTCAAAGGGGTATAAGAAATTGAAATCCAACCCTCATGCTTCGCAGCCCAACACGGTATAAGCGAAGCCACCTAAGCGGTAATACACGCGTGTATTATCATGCATGAGCACTCACTCACACCCATGCTAATTTTCATTTGAAAAGCGTGCCGTTTTTTCAACCAGTGCCGTGTCTGAGTTCGCAGAGAAAAAATGTCTGCCCAAGATTTCCCGTTACTTCACCGGTTGGAACGAAAGCCTGACGTGCCCTGCTACCCTACTCCTGATATGGAGATGGACTTGAATTGCTGATAGACTTCTGTTTCCATCTTTGTTAACGCTTACCTCATTTTCCAGGCCACTGGCTCGCATCCCACCTCGCCGTCATGTTTGTACTTTGCTGCATTCAACAACGCATTTTAAACACACACACACACACACACACACACACACACACACACACACACACACACACACACACACACACACACACACACACACACACACACGCATACATCCATACATCCATAAACACATACATACATACATACATACATACATACATACATACATACATACATACATACATACATACATACATACATACATACACACACATACATACATACATACATACATACACACATACATACATACATACATACATACATACATACATACATACATACACACACACATACACACATACACACACATACATACATACATACATACATACATACATACATACATACATACATACATACATACATACATACATACATACATACATACATACATACATACATACATACATACATACATACATACATACATACATACCCGACCCAGAAGTGTGGCAGCTTGGGCTAGTTGGTACGGAATGACGATAGTTATAGCGCGAGAACACAGACGACACAGAGATTCGTGTCCTTTTTGTCTCTGTGTCGTCGTTTTGTTCTCGCGCTATAACTATCGTTCGCCCCAGAAGTCGGGACCCGGAATTCATGAAGGTGGCCGAAGGTGCTCATTAAAATCAGCTGGAAGCTTGACGATTAAAGACGACTTGTTCTTGCGACAAGTAATCCGAAACAAGATACCTCTCGACGTATGATAAGCTTGTATTCTTTTCGTATACTTGCAAGTTTGAGAAAGATCAGGAGGAAGTCTTTCCTGTAATACCTCGAGTAATTACGCAAATCGACCCTTCCGGTCTCGCAGTCACTTAAGGAGATATCGCCATTTGTTTTGCTTGGATTAGGGTGTAGACTTGGCCAATTTTGCTTCACGTTTTATTGGGCTTCACCCCCTCCCCCCCTCTTGTATAATGTGGAATGTCGAACCGTATGCATTCGAGCGCAGGCAAGCGCAGCTAACGGTGTTCTGAGCTCGGTGATGCCAACCACTGTCGGGAGCTTATAATTCCATTGATCAGATTATGCATATCAGCCCACGAATATCTTGATACCAGTACGCATGTCATCAGCTTAGCCAGCTCCAGACAACCACTCTCGTAAAAGATTCAAACGCATATAAATGTGCGTATAAGTTAAGCGGTCCTGCGCCATTCCAATTCTTCTTCCATCCCTTTTTTCCGGCGTGTGAATCCCATCTATAAACTTTATGCGGACTGTTCAGGGCAAGATGTGTTCTCGCTTCTTACAAGTTAGTACGACCATTTCACGGTGTAAGGCACAACTTGATGAAGAGGCACATAGGTAACGTTGCAAGGCCTTTTTTGGTGTATGAGATTGTTTCTACAGAAGAGCGGCGAACTTAACGGTGTGCATGGTAATAAGAAACGTTAAAAATATGCCAAATAAGCAGATTGAAAAAGCTTCGGCAACGCTTTCCGGGCTTAGACCGTGACATGTTAAATGTGCTTTTTTGTTCGAATTGCACATATCGATGCAGCTTCTTCAGGTATGCTGTTTATAACGCTGTTAACGCATATGAGCTCACGTGGAGCGCAGAGCAAGGAGCAACGAATAAATTGATATAGGTGAACTGGTTGGTTAGTTTCATTTTGAAAAATCGGCAGCACTTGATTTTGTTGGCCCCTACCGCACCAGAGATGGCAAAGTCTCATTGCAGCCCCATGCCTTTCCATTACTGTCAGGTTGGTCGAGAGCAAAAGACAACATGCTTCACAATAGAAGAATACAAGAAATGAAGCAATGACGTACAACTCACAATTATGGTTTGCTTGTTGTCCCTAGCTTTCTTGTAGTAACGATGAGAAGTAAACTACTCTTGCAATGCCACATGAGGGGTTTCGGGAAGCCAGTAGCGTCAAAAACTTGCGGCGCCTTAACTGAGCAAATGCATGGGGCGAACTTTTCACCCCGCTTCTATATGACTGGGCAGCGCCCCCTCTCACCTCCCGGTGCATCATTATGTCCTCCCCTCTTGTATTTCCATCTCCCCTCAAGTTTTTTTCTGGTATATATTGTTTTATGTGAATAAAGAAATAAATCTGACTTTAAATCTGCGCTTGTTTGCGTCCCGCTCCTTCTGTGTCACGTTGCTTTGCGCTGCCAAGTTTACAAAATGGAGCAGTAAATACTTACACCGACATTTACGCAGAGAGTCGTCCACCACGCAAGCACGCTTTCGAAAGCACGTAAGCGACCCCATTTACTAACGATCGCTATACGGCTGTCAGCAATGGATCTCAAGACGTCAGCATCATCATCATCTATAATTATGATCATCAGGTTCACCAACACATAGCGCACACGTACTGCCGGACGGACGCGTCTCACAACGATCTCAAATTTGCCCTCTCTTGTACGAGACCAATCCATTTTACGCCTGCACACTTATAGTCGTCAATCGATCCACCCAACCCTTTGCCGCCATCAGCCGCGTATCGATCTCTTGATGTCTATTTCGTTGCTCTATCAACCTTATCTGTCCTATACGTATTATATGGCCAGTCCAAACTCAGACCTTGAAAATGAGAGTACCATTGTTTGCAAACCGAAATATGGCTAGTGTATTTTAAAGAGCGCGCATTGTAGGGAACAAAACTTTATTCAAAACCTGCAGATAAGTGGCCTGGCCTATGTTACCCAGAGGGTCGTGGTAAGGTTTAGGCTTTCCGCTGCTTTCCGGACCTGATGGATGGCCTAAACGTGGTCTTCGAGTTCTGAGCTAGCGATGGCGTCAAAGCGTCTCAAGGACGTCAGGTTGGTTGTCATCGAAAAGCCGTGTAGTGCGTGGGTATTTCCATAGGACATGTTATGTCTGCATATTCATGTTCCCCTAGGTCACAGCCAGCGTCGGGGTTGCGGGGTTGCCTGTGGAAGATGCGGTTGGGGTACACTGCGTTTTGAAGGGTTCTCGTTTGCAAACGTCTGCAATCTCCTTCTTGTTTCATATCTATACTATCCTGTGTGATTATGAATGTATTTTCCTTTGCTTCTTGTAGTGAGTCAACTCGGCGTGGAAGGTGAGAAGTCGATCCTTACGATACTGAGTTTTATTCGTCCCCCTGGGGTCATGTGATGGGTCAGAGGCTAAGTCAGAGCTAGTTGGTACAATGACATTATGAAAGCGGCTAGCACTCGAGGGCGGGAACAAGAAGACGACACAAAGAGCGCTCTGTGTATCGTCTTTTTGTTCCCGTCTTCGTGTGCTTACCGCTTTCATAATGAGATGGGTGTTTCCAGCCGCGTATGGTGCTCATGAGTTCGCGCGCGGCAAGGTGAACCTTCCGATTCAGGTTCAAGGGGCTTCCGGGTCCTCTTCATCTTGACCCATGTGCACCGGGATCCATTTCAAGTATCTAGGTGTAAAGGCTCCATTCTAGAACTCCTCTGCCTTGCTGTTTAGGATCCTGGTGGCTTCACTATAGATATCCACACTCTTGCGTATTTTTCAATTGCCGGTTTAGAGTCGCTGACGATTCTGCTGTCACCTGTGCTCAGTAGCTCTTAAAGCCTTTTGATGCACCAGGTTGTGCGAACAGGAATTGTTGTTTTTGTGGTTGTTGTTGTTTTCCTCTGCACATGGCAAAACAACAACAACAATCAGCATAATAAAAGAGCACGAACTCACTTCATCCCCTTCAACTTGCGCTTCACTTCCGCATGGCGTATACCTTTTTGCTTTCCTTTGCCTCCCTCGCTATTGAGAGCGGAGCTCTCTAAGCTTTTTGTTGCGCCGGATAGTAGACTCTCAAGTCGATTGCGTCACGAGTATGAGCTCCCCGATAGTCACGACAGGCCATGCTGAGGACATCGCACTGTGGATCAGTGGCGTGGTCTTTCACAGCAGGGTCCTCGTCTTCCCGGAATTTGGCAGATAGTTCTTCATACGGTTTCTCAGAGGAAGTTGGTCTACAGATTTCACCAGATAAGTCAGTCGCCTTTTCTTACCATACCAGGCAATGTGCTCGACGAAGCGTGAACTGGCTGTACTGCAGTGGTCGACTCTCATGTCTATAACGACGGAGCGTCGTGCGCTGAACAACACGAGCGACATCTGCAGTCGCAAATACGCCACATCTAAGCATGCACGGCGCCTGTGATGTGTCTGTCTTGCGGTTTCCACCCTTCTTTATCTCCGCGCCCGCAATGACTGCTTTGGCGGTCGAAGCGCTGTCAACGTTATAGCACACACACTCAAAAAGAAACCAGCAATTGCCCGGATAGGTGCCTTTTATAGGCTAAACTTATTTTCGCTTTGTGATATCATGTCACAGTGAGAACGGTTCGCACTTGTTTTTTTTTTTCTTCCCTTATGTTTTTTGCTAAGTCGTTCAGAGCGCTTTCGACGGCCAAAGCGGGCATTACGGCCGCGGAGATAAAGAACGCTGGGAACTGCAAGGAAGGCACATCACTGGCACCGCGCATGCTCAGATGCATGTTTGCGGCTGCAGATGTCGCTCGTGCTGTTCCACGCGCGACGCTCCATCGTCATAGACATGGAGCGTCGCGTTGACCACTGTACATCGGAAATACACGAGTATAGTGGGTGCAACAAGATTATTTCCTGGGCATTACTATTGGTGATCGCCTGTCTTGGCGTCCTGCCGTTACGCCCGGGAGGTGGAAACCACAGTCCTCAGGCGTGTGTCGTCAAAAATATGTGGTCTTGTAGGTATGTGACCCTCAAGTATCAGTTCCTCAAGTATCTGGTTGCCTGCCTTGACTGCTAGGGGCACTGGCCGGAGGAGAACACTACAGGTTTATCAGCCAACTGTATACTATAGATACACTCTTCAGATCGATGTGCGCTTTGCCAGTATCGCCTTTAGTCTGATGTCTCCATTGGAACGGCACCACCGGGTTATCCCATCGAATCATACTTGGTTCACATTGAGACGCGCGATTCGTTCCTACACTCAACGAAGCGCATGAGTCACACCTGATGCTGCAGGTGGACCAGATATCGGTGCGCCGTATCGAGAGCATGCACAGAGCACTAAATGGTGAATCACATATAAGTCGGCTCACTCATTGACCGAAATGGTTGCGTTGTTTATTACTATAGCTGGTATAGTTAAGGATATTCCACTTCGATAAAAACTTTGAAAAATGAAAACAAATGCATCTGACACATGTATGTTTACATTGCCAAGAATAGGCAAGAACTCTGGCTAACCTGTTTTGACACTTTATCAGTTGCACAGAAACCCTTATTTGAAAACTTTGACGCTTATTTTCAAGTATATACGGATGCACGCGTACTCAGTGACAGCCAAGCTGCCTGTGCAGCTTTCTTCTGCCCTTCGACTAACGTCAGACGGGCGTTTCAAATAGCGCACTCATGTTCATCATTTCTAAAACTACAAGTGACTGATGTTGCCCTAAAATATGATCAAAAGGAATTAGAAACAT
The DNA here is from genome assembly GCF_013339725.1 of Rhipicephalus microplus. Classification (NCBI taxonomy): domain Eukaryota; kingdom Metazoa; phylum Arthropoda; class Arachnida; order Ixodida; family Ixodidae; genus Rhipicephalus; species Rhipicephalus microplus. Next base: position 297,327,530 of record NC_051165.1, read on the forward strand.
CGAAGGTTGTCACACTTGCAGACTCCCTTGCTGTCCTTTGCAGACTGTTGAGAAACGATTTAGATGACTCTATTACATGTATTATCGCAAAATCGTCCCCCTAAAATTATTCCTCGTGGGTGTCCCTCATTTGCCGGCGCATATCTTCGCATGTGGGTATTGCTGGGAACAGACGAACAAAACGTAAATGAAAGAAAAATAGGAGGAAAGGGAAGAAGAAAGAAAACAAAACAAATAACGTAGACGTAAACACAAATGAATAGTCTCGAGGGAAAATGTCTATAAGCGTGAGGCCATGTCGGCTTTTTGTTGAACTTAGCGGCACTCGCTGTGCCCGGGGACACCGAGTAACACATCCTCCAGCGGGATCGCCATCATCAAGGGTCGTGCACTGACTCCTGGTTGAGCTAACTGCTCGCTCGCTCGCTCAAATCAATCAATCAATCAATCAATCAATCAATCAATCAATCAATCAATCAATCAATCAATCAATCAATCAATCAATCAATCAATCAATCAATCAATCAATCAATTTGGGGTGCCCAGGAACAACCATAAGGTTTTTGTGCAGGCACACACAAAACTAATATGATAAAAATAAACAATACCATAAAGTCTACAGAAAAAATAAAATAAAGATGGCGAAAAGGCACCGACAAAAACAAATCAGTGCAAAATAGAAAGAATAAAAGACAAGATGAGAATCATGGAATGGCAGTGAAAAATAAAGGGAAATATACACTACTCTGTAGAAGGATAATAATAATAATAATAATAATAATAATAATAATAATAATAATAATAATAATAATAATAATAATAATAATAATAATAATAATAATAATTGCTTGAGTCTAACCAACTATTCTGTCGTAGATGTCACGTACCATGATCGAGGTGGGGCTGGGAACAAGTTACGGCACCGTAGGAAAAAAAAAATAAAACGCAGCGTACGATTTTTATCTCATTCCATGTACAGCACCTCCACGCTTCAGCTGCGATCCCCTCTCCCGCATTCTTTCCTGATCTGCTTCTAGGAGGCAATTTTCCGATTCGTCGCATGAAAACCAAACACGCGATCGGTTCTTTTTTTTTCCCGAGGAGATCTCATCGTTGCTTCGGCGAACACAAACAATTTGCCGTGGCGATGGTGTGTCGTCCTTGGTGTACATTAACTCATGCAAACACGGGGAAACCAAACAAAGGGATAACACCAGGCAACCACCCTTCCTCGACGGCGTACACATCAAGTGATCGCGTCGAAGGAAGGGTGAGAACGATGAAGGAAAAAAAGGAACGAGGACATGCGAGGGAAGATTTTGCGTGTGTGTGCTGTACTTGTCTCTGTGTAGGCGTAAGCCCATCAACTGCAGAAGTGGATGTCGTGCGCGCCATTTTGGCCCTTCCCGGCCCGAGACCGCGCGTTCGTGAAGTACGTAGAGTGATGAACTGCGTGTCGGCCGTCATTTCGTTTGCCGCTTCCGCGACATCGGATGAGAAGCTTCCCGGGAATCCTTGGAGCTGGATGCACAGTTATAATAATATCTTGGGTTCTGCGCAATGATACCTCAATACGGTTATGGGTCTCGGCGTGGTGGAGGACTACGGAAATTTTGTACATCTGGTGTTATTTAACGCGCACTGACGTCGGACTAGCAGGTTAGGCAAGCGGGTTAGGGGGGGACAGAAGGTTAGGGGGGCAGGCGATGAGATTCAGAAGTTTGCGGGTATAAATTGCCAGCAGCAAGCACTGGACCGAGTTAACTGGCAGAACATGGGAGAGGCCTTTGTCCTGCATTGGACGTAGTCAGGCTGATGATGATGATGATGATGATGATGATATCGGACAGTAGAGGTACTGAGCATTGTCCTGCTTTGAAATGCGACCACCACAGCCGGGATCAAATCCGTGACCTTTGGGCCAGCAAGGGAGCACCATAACAACTAGGTGGATGTTGTATACGCATCAGTAACAGCGTGATTACCCTTCTGTGGGGGACAAGCAAAAGCAGCTTCACGCCCACTCGCCTTTTTCGTGTACTATATCTGTTTCTCAAAACTAGCGAAAGATCCTTAGAACATGGCTCACGGTTCTGAGTTTTGTATGTATATAGTTACAGTTGCTACATGAAATTGAAAATAAAAGAAAAGAAATCAAGAAGCCATAGACAACCCCTCCTGGCCTTCTCGGCAGGCCTAGGGGACAGCTGCCTCCTGGCCTCCATTTACACATTGCAAATTTAGCAAACTATGCATGTTGTCAGATTCATTGCCATGTTCACGATAGCACTCCTTAAGCAGGAAGAAAAATTATACACAACCCTGATAAAGCTCGCATATCGCATTTCAACAGAAGGTCCATCGGGATGCGAAGCTCTATAGAAATGCAACACTTGAATAATATTCCCGTGAGTAATATACTGTTACCGCGCAATGTACAAACTAACCTCTTATTGAAATGAAAGCGTAAGCATTTTTTGATTGCGACAAAACAAAGACATCTTGAAGGCCCCAGCGAGCAACGAATGGGCGCGGGCCAGCGTGAGGGCGACGTTGGCGCAGGAAAACTCGCACGCACACATTCCAGGGATATCGCAGCACCACCGCCTTTTCTCGACACATATATAGAGCAGGGCGAGCGTCATCCGATCGAAACTCCGCGGCGTAGTCCTTCTCGGTTTCGCCCGTCGTCTGCTATACAGTTTCTCAACTTCGAGTCCAGAAAGTATAGCGTGCGACCAGACTGGATCGAGTTCGAAAGAAAGCATGTCTGCAAGCAGGGCGGGGCAAATGGGGAGGGCGGGGGTCTCGCAGACGCCTGCAGAAATCTGCTTTCCTAATATTCTCTCTCTCTCTCGTGGGAGCGCACCCTCAACGCTTCTCTCGCCGATATTTGCAGGAGTTCACCATAAATAATCGAGTCAGTGACATTGCACGTTAGTGCACTGCCGTTTCCGAGTTATTACACGGGTCAGAAAAAGGGCTAGCAGCGACCGCGGCAGCACGTGGGGGTCTAGAACGAGAGCCGCGCATATTTTCGTATTGGTTATACAGCGGCCAACGATCATTACTCACAGAAGGCGCGCCGCCCCGCGAGGCCATCAGTAAATGACTCGGCCGGATATCTTGGCGGTCGCTCTATATATCACATGCCTCCAAACAATGACACGCGGTGCGCTTGTCAGCGCATTGGTGACACACTATGTGGCGCCAGTGACTGCACAGCGTTTAGGGGAGAGGGTGTGGTACCATCGCAGCAATCTCTTTGCCCTTGTGTCCATAGAGAAAGAATGAAAGATCTTTTTTTCCCCTCTAAGCTATGTCCGCCTCGGTTCACCGGTCTTCGAGCCACCGCGTTGTGTTTCGTTATTCCGCAAATGCGGATTTGCTTTTACTTTCGTGTTAAGGGTTCATCACAAGGATCATTACACCATTAATATCGCTCGAACGACGAGGATTGATGATAAGTTCCAGCGGCCGTGGACAATCGTGCGTAACGAAAATTCGAAGCAAGAGAGATCGTCGGCAGGTCCTTATCTCAACAGATACTCGTACTTGTACAGGAAACGTGTTGCTGTGCTTGGCAGTTTTCACCGAGAGCTACGGAAACAAAGAAGAAACGTTTTACGTGAGGGTAGCAAAAAAGCTAAACACATGGGATGTCCGGAAGAGAAGTGTAGGTGTTCACGGAACTAAAATTTCTTCAAGAAAATATTTGAGTTTCTTACAACGTGTCTTTCTTCCCTTGGCACCCATGCGGTGAATAGACTATTTATTGACCCTCTGCCAAAGCTTAACATATGAGGTCAACAATGACATATCCAGTTTTATTGATGAACAAAACTCACTCGCTGCAAAAAAAGAAATAGAGAGAGAGAGAGAGCACTAGTATACATTGATATTTCCAAGCCTTACAGACGTGTAATATGAACAAAAAAAAAACATAATTGTATCACTCGCATCCTAATCGTAAGAGACACACTCAACTTCACTGCAAAATATGTGGGCTATGGTGGTATATAGTGCTGACAAAATACGCGAAAACGCGATAACACGGACAGCATGGACGGCGCCAGGATTTTCTTATGAATGGGAGAGGACATCTACGACAAGTGAGTTCCTCCAGGAGAACAGGGAGGTAGGTAACTTACGCATTGTGTTTTGAATATGCTTGCTCTTGAGGCGGGGAGGGGGGACGGGAGCAGCCTTTTTCTGGCACTGCCCCAGACGGGGACTAACTCACCAGCTTTGGTGAACACCGAGGAACCACAGACGTGGTCCAGCTTAATATTTTCTGCTTGAAAATGATGTTCTGTTGTAGATTTTGTTTTTTTTTTCATACTTTTTCTCTTCTAGCATCGCCTCCATCCACTGGTTGTTCTGCCGGAACTGCACACTTGTCTTTACACAAGTGGGTACACAATTGTCTTTACAAAGCCGACGCCGAACATAAATATATAAAAAATACAGCTCCATATCGTCACAAAGCGTCAAAGGGTTTTATCACAGGTGGTCAGGTCGTCACAGGAGACTGTTGAGTGGTACAGGTACAGTCACGTCCTTCGTTGGCGAATTCCTTAGCGCCCGAAAGAAGGATGGTATGCGCGAAAACCAGGACAGGACCCTTTGACGTCATAAAGCGCTTAAATCCGTGCGCAGCTCCGGGGATATCTTCCCGTTTGTCTCCTTCGTGGAGAGAGTGAACACGGTCGAGTGATTTCTGACCGAATTCGGGTAGTGCTTGGTCCCGCCGAAACTGGAGCGGCCGTTCACGAGTTCGCTCTCAGCGACGACGTCTCTACGAAAGGCCATCACGAATCGCTTTCTTTTAGCGTTGGTCTTCTGGAAGCACAGGAAGATGTACGGATTTATGGCGCTGTTTGAGGCCGAGATGACTCCGAAGAGAGCCACAAGGTTACGGTCTAAGGACACGTTGGCACCTCCGAAGGCCAGCACCATCTCTTGGACCATGTATGGAACGTTGGTCACCAGAAACGCCGCGAAAACTGCCGCCGTCAATCTGACAGTTTTCACCTGCGAAAAGGAAAAAAAAATAAAGAAATGCCAAAGTTGAACGTGGTTAAACTAAGCTTGTCAAATGATAGCGAGCAGTAGTAACCGCGGAAAGCATGCCGTCGCGGTGTTCCACGCGTCAGCGCTTTAGCGCAACAAGCAGTGACACGCTTTCTGTATTTACCTTCGTGTTGTCGTTCGGTGCAATAGAGTAACTGTAACATGATAAGAGTTTAGATCTTGTGGTGCACGCACCTGCCGGCTTCCATCTTCCGCCGAGCTACAAAGACAATGGTGCGTGGAAGGGCTGTACCGACACTGCGCACGTTCGTTGCTATGACAACTTACGTGCGAGGTGGAAGTGAACGTTGGTCAAGTTTCAAGGTAAAACGCATGCACAAAGTCGTTCTCTTGGTTTGTACAGGGAAGAGTAGAGACATCGACCTGAAAGCTAACGAAAGGACACGATAGTCAAAGTGCCTGGTGGCGCTCGAGTGAAATCTTGTCACCGCTTAAACGCATAGTTTATGCCGCATTCTGGCTCATGCATGCATACACAGGAAACTTTAAAGAGGGCTGCTCATTGTGCTTCAGAGTAGTTTCGGGCCCCTTCGTACCAGAGTTTGCACTTTGTACTAGTTTTACTATGCGTCGCGTTGTTGTCCCGAAGTCCAGCGGAACATCATCAGTATGTTATGCTCTGAGACGTTTATGCTGTAATATCTTCAATAGGCAGTGCAGTTTTGAATTTTCATACATTTTATCAATATTTAATCATGTTTGTACATAAGACGCTGAAAAATGTGCGATTTCTACGTAAATGATCACGGCTCTATTCCATTTATGGTGACAACAAACGTCCGCCTGCGTTCGCATCAATAGCCAGCAGCTTCTCCGAATAAAGGAATGGTAAAAACAAGTAAAAATGCTTAAACTTAAACTGCCCCACCTTTGCCTTTGGCAAGGACGACGCAGTCTGATGACGATTTCTAAACGCCAAGCTCTGGCTCCAGATCTCCAATAGAATGCGACCGTACAGGCCAACCAGAAGCACAAGCGGGAGCACAAACACTGCGAGGAACACGAATGTCATGTACAGTTGGCGAGGCAGCGTCGAGGCAGTCTTGCGCGCGTAGAACAGCGAGGCGCAATATCGTACGCCCGTGTCGGCTTCAACCACCTGGAACACATACAAGTTGGGCAGTGATGGGACCAGCGCTGCGATCCAGGCGGCCGCCGCAAGGCGCCACGGAGCGGGACACCTGGCGAGAGGGTATACAATGGCGAAGTGCCTGTCCAACGCGATGCTCACAATCATGTAGGTGGATGAGGCCAACGCAAACGTCTGCAAGACCTTGAAGACACGACAGAAGGCGTCGCCGGCAATCCAGACGCGGCCCATGACTTCCCAGACAGTCTGAGAAGTCATCGTCACTGTGGTGACTAGAAGGTCGGCTACGGCCAGGTTTAGGAAAAGGACGTGGGCCTTCTGGTAGCGACGCCGGCGGTGGTTGCGCAACAGGCGCCAGCAGACCACGCTGTTGCCCGAGACCGAGAACGCTATCATGATGAGGATGACCGTGATGCGGACGTGACTGTGGTATTGCGGTCCGAGGACTGACTCCGGGTTTGCACCGACGCCGTTGCTTCGGCTGGTCTGGTGGATCGAGAGGCTTGTGGTAGCATTGGCGAGGACATCCGCTATGGCGGCATGGCTGGGGGCCTGTGTGATGCTGTCGGGCATCGCTCAGGTGTTGCTCGAGTCGCCGACCATGAGGACAGCCACTTCAACTGCGTCCTTGGCTTCGGCGTCTTGAACACTTGACGTCAGATGAAGCCCTGTGAGAAGCAAGGAAGGCGATCGAAATGTCACTCAGACAACAGACTTGTCAGCACATAATACACGATTACTTAACCACAAGATTTTTTTCAGTAATCAGTGGAGCTGCACTACCAAGTAGAGTGCTGATTGAAGTCAATCAGAGAAATGATCTTTGCACAATAGATTAAGTCACTAGCTGCGTCTAGGACTAGTTTACTGACTCCTGCATTTTAATTTGAATGATGCAGCATGTTCATATTGTCAGAAAGTGGACGCGTCACATTCGTCCGTCCATCCGTCCGTACATTCATCGTTCCATCCGCCTACATGTTGATGATATCATGGTTGTCTCCTTATTTTGACGCACACCAACATTTCATGGGAGATCATTAGTCTATGAACAGGTCACTTCATGTATAGTGTGAGATATTTGTCGTGTAAGACATGATACCCTTTCCTTGAGCAACGCTTGGTACATGCTCGTACATCACGGCCCATAAAATGCGGGTAAGAGTCGCAGGTGATTCACAGCTTGTATAGACTCAAGAACGGTAATAAAAGGCTTTGAAAAATTTTATTTAATGCATTGATGGAGCCCCGCCCCATATCGACGAGTCATCTCATGCATAGCTGCGAGAGGACTATAGTAAACCGCGTAGTTATCGAGAGGCACGGCGCTCATGTTTTGGAAAACCGGGACCCTCCCTTGTTGTATAAAGAACAGACAAAACATTTTTACCTGGCGAGGAGACAATAAATACCATCACACAGAAAACTAAGCAGACAGCAGCCTTGACACTCAGGCTCCTTCAAATCGAGGCGTATACCCTAACCCCGCGCTATTGCACAAGATTTATGCCGCAATAATGCCAACTAATACAAATACACAGAGCGATTCTGTCAAAGACCCGGTTTGGGTGATGTAGAGGTTGCAACCATCGCGACCAACTAATACATGTTTCTTCTGCAATGACACAGCTAATTTAGAACGCATGCTTCGGCGTTGCCACACGTTACGCAGTGGGAAGGGGCCATTTACCAGCTGCGAACTCGAACTACAGTTATGAGCAGTCAAACTGGCCCGCGACGCAGCACAGATTTTCATTCTTTCATGCTTTTTTTTCTTTTTCCTTCTTCTTCCTTTCTTTCTTACTTTATTTATTTCTTTCCAACTTTCTTGCTTTCTTGCTTGCTTCCTCTTTCTTTCTGTCTTTTTTCTCTCTCCTTGTTTTTCTCCTTTTGATTCTTCCTCTTTCTGCATTTGTTCCTCTCTATTTTTCTCCTGCTGATTGTGTCTATAGTATGCTTACTCTTTGCCATCCTCTTTTTTCTCTTCCTCGATATCACTTCCCTTTTCACACTCTCGTTTGTTCACCAACATCACCTAAATTCACTTCTTTTCGTTCTTTCTATCTTTCTATACCTTTCATTCTTTGCCTTTTTTGAAATGCGAAGCATTTCTTAGCAAACGTTGGTGACTTTGAGCGTATCTATCTATCTATCTATCTATCTATCTATCTATCTATCTATCTATCTATCTATCTATCTATCTATCTATCTATCTATCTATCTATCTATCTATCTATCTATCTATCTATCTATCTATCTATCTATCTATCTATCTATCTATCCTATCTATCTATCTATCTATCTATCTATCTATCTATCTATCTATCTATCTATCTATCTATCTATCTATCTATCTATCTATCTATCTATCTATCTATCTATCTATCTATCTATCTATCTATCTATCTATCTATCTATCTATCTATCTATCTATCTATCTATCTATCTATCTATCTATCTATCTATCTATCTATCTATCTATCTATCTATCTATCTATCTATCTATCTATCTATCTATCTATCTGGTTACGTTTGAGTGCCCTTGTGGCCACCCCCTTAACTTGACGGGAACCAAAATTAGCATGGGAGGGTAAGATGGTTTGACGAACATGACGCGCTGGTCTAGACATTAATAATCTGACAATCCAGTCGCATACGTCGTCAAACACTTCCCGTCAGACAGCGGCACATATCCACGGGCTGGTATGTGCTGCTGGTATGCGGGTAGGTGCCACAGGTCACTGGCACTTAGTATCTACGTAGAAATGACGAGAACACACATGGGCAATTTAACCCGATATCAATAGCACCGACCCAACAATGGTATAAAATAAATTTCAGTGTTAAGCGAAACCTAACATAGGCAGCATCGACCCCCCGACAAATAATAAATTTAAGGGTTCCAACAGAAAATGAATCCAAGCAATTTGCGTGGCAGTCAAGCATTCTACCGCAGAGCAATGCTAGGTCCCATAACTACTTTTCAAATAGACGCTAATCTTCGTGAAACGTCACTGGTGGTTGTAGTGCTGCTTACATAATTTTACAAAAATTACATATGCACTCCTTTGATACAGCCGTCACGTCGGGTTAATGTCGGTGGTAGTTAGGTGCCGTGCGCTGAAGCTGATTTATGTAGCAGTGTCCAGGGCCAGTATCTTCGCGAGAATCAGCGCTTCACATCAGCTTCTGGTGTTGCTAATACGAATTTTCCGGTTGACATCGTTGCGCAAGTGTGAACAAGTGATTATATAAACATATGCAACTATTCAACATATGTCAATGCGTACAACATTTGTACATATAGTTAGCGTCATTTCACGACGTGTCGCACAATAATAAAAAAAAAAAAACGCTACTAGGTCACCTTCCCTCCGCATGCTTCGCATAACGTCGATTCCCACGTACGTGAGTTATGCCGAATTTTTTCTTTCTCTTTCTCGCTTGCTTCCTTTCTATGCATATCTTTATCTCTCTTTCTATTCTTTCCCTCCTTCTTTCTTTGATATTTTCTCTTTCTCTTTTTTTCTTTCTCTATATCCCTCTCTATGTCATTCTCTTTATGCTATGCTCCACTCTTACTACCCCCTTTCCTTTCTCTTTCGCTTCCCATCTCTCCTCCTCACTCTCAGAGCTCGATGGCTGACCCGCAGTCTCGGGGCCGAGTTCCGACCGCAGCGGCCGCATCTTTGGTAGAAGCAATAATGCCCGTGGCCCGTGTACTCAGATTTGTGTACGTTAAAGCACACCAGGTGGTCGAAATTTCCGGAGCCCTCCACGACGGCGCCTCTCAATGTGGTTTTGGGACGCTAAACCCAAGTAGCAATAATAATAATAATAATAATAATAATAATAATAATAATAATAATAATAATAATAATAATAATAATAATAATAATAATAATAATAATAATAATAATAATAATAATAATAATAATAATAATCATAATAATAATAATAATAATAATAATAATTATTTCCACGTTTGATGAGGCATCTAATCCTTTCGCATTAAAATACAAACAGAAATCGGAACCTTCTTACGCATTGTTCATGGAAAGGTGATATGAGCGCATGTACGGCCATCATTCCTAAGATTTGTACTGCAAGTAATGACATCTTATTAAAAAAAGGTGAACAAAAATTTTACTGATCTCCTGTCACAGGCAGTGCTCATCTAATAATAGGCCTTTGCTATCCTCTCATTGACCATCACTTCAACATTTTTTCTTAGCGACCACGAGAGGCCTTTCGGTTAGGACATACGCTATTTCGCTCAAACCGTTTGTGTACGTCAGCGTGACTACAGCATTGCAAAAAAGCTAAACAAAGAAAGAAGGGGGCAATTCCCTATTGTGTGATACGTATTGTGTGAAACATAGCAATTCCGCTTTGTGTGAAAAATAGGAGCATGATACTCATGCTCCTATTATTATTATTATTATTATTATTCAGAATACCCCTAAGGGCCCTCTCACAGGAGGGTATTACATAGGGGGGGGGGGCTATAACACATACAGGTACATGAAATGATTAATAGAACCAGAAAACACGCAAACTAAACACCATACAGCTACTAAATACATTAGAATAAATATAAGGTCAATATTCTTACCGCATAATCTTAAATAATCAGAAGAAATAATATGAGTCAAACAATAATAAAACTAAAAAAATATTTTAAAATTGAACTACACAAAGAAGGAAATAGAGTCACAACAGTACAATAAAACGCAATCGAGCTTACTACAAGCACACGCGCCATTAAGCATAAAGGAATGGCAACATCACCAAAAACACGTGTGAATAACTGAATTAGGCAAACACAGCAATAAATAACACGAACCATGAACATACGCAGTTCCTACAAAAAACACGGTTTGCAGAAAAAAGAAAAAAGAGGGGGAATACTGCAAAAGGTTCACACGCTTGCACTCATGTTTAGTAGGTTCTGAAGTTCAGTGATATCGGTGACGGTTGCAATGTTTGAAGGTAAGTCATTCCACTCGGTTATTGAGCGCGGTATGAAGGATCTAGCATAATGAAAAGTGCGACAAGGGAAGCGTTCGATTTTAAAGGGATGATCGCGGCGCGGAAAGATGGCAGGGGGTGGCCTAAAGAAGTCCTCGTGAAGTGATGTGTGATGGTAGAGCTTATGAAGTAGTGATAAGCGAGCAATTTTACGGCGACGTGATAAGAGTTCCAGTTCGGCACGAAGTTTCAATGAAGTGACGCTGGTGTGACGTGAATAATCAGAAAAAATAAAACGTACAGCACGGTTCTGCAGGGCTTCGATGTTTTCAATAATGTAGTCTTGATCGGGATCCCGCATGGCTGACGCATATTCTATTTTAGGACGGATTAGGGTGATATAAGCCAGTTTACGCAAGTGCGAGGGGGTGTGTTTCAAATTACGTTTAAGGAACCCGAGTGAGCGATTTGCTGAAGCAAGGGTGACGTTAATGTGGTGATGCCATGACAGGTCAGACTGAATGTTAACCCCAAGGTATTTATAAGAATTCGTAAGCTCCACTGAAGTATTATTTAGTAAGTAAGACGTTGGAATACGGGACGCTTTTTTTAGTAAAACACATTAGCTTAGTCTTTGAAGGATTTAGTGTCATTTGCCATGCTGTGCACCACGAAGTTAAAGAGACAAGATCAAATTGTAGAGATTGTCGATCAGTTTCAGATGAAATGGTACGGTAAATGACACAATCGTCAGCGAAAAGCCTAACTTTAGAATTGACTGAGGAGGGTAAGTCGTTAATATAAATAAGGAAAAGCAAGGGACCAATCACACTTCCTTGGGGAACTCCAGATGAGACTTCAACAAAAGGAGAGTTAAAGTTATTGTCAGACGTGAATTGTTTTCTACTGGAAAGAAAGGCTTGTAGCCAGGCGAGAACAAGTGGGTGAATATTAAGCTGCCTAAGTTTTAGTAAGTGTATGTTGCTGTACTTTCTTGTATACTTTTTTTTTGTCGTCATTATATTCCGGCTCCTTGCTTTGGCAAACAACGCTGCAAAGGAAAGCTAGCCTAAACTTTGGATCCGTACTTACTTGTTTTATTGTATAGCGCTTTTTAATCTTTTATTGATGCTCTCTCCGTCGAGGCATATTTCTCGAGCAAAAATTTAGAAGCTTAAGCAATAATTTTGTCATGCTTGCTGAATGGGCTCCTGTTCTGGATATTGCCAAAACTATAAACCTAAAAAAAAATCCTTGTCGCTACAATGGCACTTCGCTTATATTCAAGTTCGTAGCCGTTCTGGCCACATGTCTGAACTCAGCACGGATGCTCTCCTTGCTCGCTTATCGGCAGGGCCGCTTCTTAGATTTTTCATGCATGGCTTATTTTTTCTAGTTTTTTTTACTGACTGTCTTCCTCTATCGAAACCTGATTTTAAATAAGAAAAGCGTATGAACGAAACGAGAAAAAAAAAAACAAGAACGGTAACTTGTTTAAAACACCGAATTAGTTGAGTTGTAAAAAGGTCACAAACAAAGTGTAACTCGAAAAATTGTGGATGGGATATGATTAAAAAAGCCTTGCTTTCTCGTTGGACTTGGTCAGAGTGTTCAGTTAACTTTTCTCTCTGTTCTTTTTCAGAGTACGCAGAAAGCACCCGGTTTAACCTCAGTTTCCGAGTTGCACCTGAGGAACCCGCATATTGGAATGGAGAACGGGATTTGCAAGAGAGAAAAAATATAACTAACACCTAATGCAGCAAAGAATAAAAAAAAAACCCACAAAAATAATCGCCTGCTTGTCGAATTCAGTAGATGTCTTCTTCGCGAGTGCAATCCACCAACACTGACAACAGCTTGGTCGTCGTGCGTCACGTACTATTGAGAAAAAGTTGCTGCTATGCGACGTTTTCAAAAACCAGAAGATATGGTGCAACACTCGAGAAGCCATTCACGACAAACTCTACGCTATAGAAAATAAGCGCGTCTCTACGCTTTGCTTCATATTTCACTCGAACACAGAGCGAGACAGTTTCATACATCTTTTATGTCCATATCTGCGTGACATATGTTCTTGCATCACCCTGCGACATAAAGCTGCGCGAAGAAACAGGCTTCACAGGCCGACAACAGCTTCCCATTCAATGAGTTCAGCTAAAACATGCATCAAAGAGCCCTTGGAGAGTACCATCTTGTATATACGGGAAAACCTGCGCGCTTGACTACGATTTGATCTTGCTGAGCAGGTACGCCATAGACCTGTGGATTCTTCTTTTCGCTTACCGTATCTTCTCGTACAATCCTGTTTGCATAACGCTGTTGCAGCCAGTGTATGTAGACGCTGTGCCTATTCGTCACCTAAACATGGGCGAACTGAAAACGTAGATGTGGTCCGCAGTTTTCGAGTAAAGCTTGGTCTCAAAGACAGAGGCCGTGATTTCGTATTGCAACGTTTATGACAGGACACCGCGCCGACGCCTTCGAGTATGGGAGAAAGAGGCAAGGCTCTTGAAATGTGGGCCACTGTTACGAAATAGAAAATTTGGCTCTTTCCGGCGCACTCAGTATCTCACTAATAATGCATGCGTCCAGCGAATATAGGCGCAGTGAATATATGCGCATATATATGCACATATATGTTGAATATGTTGAATATATAGAATATATGCGCATATATGTTGCGTGGTAGCACACAAAAGATGAACATGCGTCGCACGTCCACGTCATTTCAAATGAATTCTTGTATGCTTTTCACTTTTTAACTTTCCTCGCCAAAAGGATTATGAAATAACCACCCCGGCCCCAAAACTCGGCAGACGAGTGAAAATGGCAAAAAAAAAAAACATAGGATTTCTGGGAGTTGAAATAATTCACCAGAGAGCTATAGGTAACCAGAGGCTCTGCCGTGGTGGTCTAGTGTCTAAAATACTCGGCTGCTGACCCGCTGGCCGCGGTATCAAATCCCGGCTGTGGCGGCTGCAGTTTCGATTGAGGCGACAATGCTATAGGCCAGTGTGCTCAGATTTGGGTGCACGTTAAAAAATCACAGGTGGTCGAAATTTGCGGAGCCCTCCACTACGGCGTCTCTCATAATCGTATGGTCGTTTTGGGATGTTAAACAACACATATTAATCAATCAAATCTAGGTAACCATATATAAGAATTGCTTAAGCTCTTTGAATGAAGGAAATAAGTGTACATTTAAGGGCTCATTTTAAGTCTTTCAGACCCTTTTCGTATGCGTAATTATCAAGCGCTAGCTCAGTTTCTTTCAGAAAAGAATCCAGGTTGATGTAAAGCTTTTAGTGTAGATATTGAAGATTTTTATTACTCCTTGCTGCATGAGAACTTGTTAAAATGCGTTAATGAGTGTATTAACGAACAAGGGCACGAGGCTGCTTTTACTAACAAATGTGGCGTTTCTACGGAGGCTTTTTAAAGAAATTCTTTCCCCGTATTTGAACTCGACGCTGGTAGGTTGGAGGAAAGCGTCTATAGACAGAAATCAGAGATACGTATTGGTTGTAAGGTTGCTCCGTTCTTCAGTGATTGATACCTTATCAAGATTGATAAACGCTTGGAAAACTCTTTGGAAGATTCATTATTAAAGTTTTTCATTATGTACATGGTTGCTTGATTTTTTGTAGAGGTGATAACTTTGAAACCACGGTAACCGTAGTGAGAGAGAAATTTGAATGAAATGGAGGAGGGCTGAACTTTACTAGACAATTGCCTCAGAACAGTGGAATGCAATTTCTAGATATTTCGTTAACGTTTTGAAAGAAGCCCGTAGGCTGGCAGTATTCACCAAGATCACAAAAACCACTCTTAAACTTCTCGTCAAAATACTCGAAGGTTGTAACCATTGAAGCGCCATGTCTTGCCTTAAGTCGGCCCCCACGAAGTCATGTTAGCACAAAACGAGTGATAGCTTTAACGCATTGGCTATGCGTCTATTAGATTGATTGATTGATATGTGGGGTTTAACGTCCCAAAACCACTATATGATTATGAGAGATGCCGTAGTGGAGGGCTCCGGAAATTTAGACCACCTGGGGTTCTTTAACGTGCACCCAAATCTGAGCACACGGGCCTACAACATTTCCGCCTCCATCGGAAATGCAGCCGCCGCAGCCGGGATTCGAACCCGCGCCCTACGGATCAGCAGCCGAGTACCTTAGCCACTAGACCACCGCGGCGGGGCCGTCTATTAGATGTAGGTTATGTTGTTTTTACAGTTGCCACAGTCACTTAACGCTTAAAAAAGTCCGTTATGTTAAGCTCGAGTGCGGCTGCAGAAAGCGAAAGGAGGAAAGACGTCGTAGGTATACTATACAGCACCTTCATTACGTATCTCACAGGCTAAGGAAAGTACGAAGCAGATACGGTATTACTGTTGTTTTTACGGCTGCCAGCGAGCACAGGGAAGATTTGTTCCACAGTTCAGAGAAAGAATTAGCGAGAGAAAAAAAAAAGCCAAGAAGCTGGACCGATATTTGTTTTGTAAAGTGCACCAAGAAATTTACTGATTGCCATCTAAGTGTAGTGTACAAGGTCCCTTTCAGCTGTGGTCGCTTTTGCATCAGACAGATGGGACGTCGCACTAGCGAATTATTATTGGAACCAGAGTCTCACCTCCTAATCTTTTTTTTTGCGTTATCGAGAGTGTAAGTGGGGGCCAAAGCTCGATGATAAGCAGTTAAGTACCTGTACAGGAACGAAGAAGCGTGCCTGATAGTTGAGGCATGACACATCGATAATAACGGTAACGCATGCCGGATCAAACTGTCGATTAACTTGCATTAAGATGAAATCAAATGCTTTAACAGTTATCTTTCACGTAGATCCCCACAGGTGCTAGATTTATAGGTTCGCATATTGCACGGGCATGCGCAGATAAGTTTCTTGGCTCCTTTTTTTCTCCCCCGCTGTGTGGCTTCCTCAGTTAGTAGTCGTTCGTGATGTCTTGACTTGCTTCTTTTGTACGTCTTTGCACGCCCTCTCTCTTTTAGAAAGCCAATGAAAAAACAAAAAGCAATAAAATGTCTGCTGTTGGACTGAATGTGATAGCTGACGGAAATACCGAGCAGTGATTCACCTGCCCATCAGTGACGCTCGCGTTCACGGGAAAACGCACTCTGGCTTGCCAAGCGTGCAGCCTGCTCGGTGTCCATGACGGGAAAGGATACCTTTATTTGCGACGAAATGGTGCTATTCGCCCTCCTCCTTTTTCTCCTGCTCACGTTCACTTCCCTTTACCACTTCATTGGTATGCCGTACAATACACGACCATGTTGTGATTTATCCTCCCCTCCTCCTTTCCACCTCCATCAGCCTCACATCCCTACACCTCACGCTTGCGGCTCTTCCGCACGCCTTGCCATACCGTATCATGCACAACTGTGCTACTCTCTCCCACTCTTCTGCTCTTTTTCCTGCTCCTTGCTCTCACTGCTCTTTCCAACCTATTGCTACACCTTACGGCTCATGGCTATGCTGTGTCATACCTATACTATACGTATACTCTACTATACATGACCATGTCATGCTTCGCCCTCCCTCACGCTCCTCATCACGTTCCCGACTCCTTCTTACTTTCACTGCTCTTTCCAACACCTTGCTACACTTTACGACTAACCGCTATGCTATATCATACCTGTACTATGCATATGCTCTACTATACATGGTCATGTCATACTTCACCCTCCCCTCTTTGCGCTTACTTTCTTAGATATACTGTGCTACACTTGCCTATGCTATACTCTTCTCTTCCTCTCTTCTTGTTCCTATAGAGTTAGATCAATGCTCTTCACCCTCACTTTCCTTTGTTACCACGTGCTATAATATAGAACACATGGCTATGCTGCCCCACCGCGGCGGTCTAGTGGCTAACGTACTCGGCTGCCAACCCGCCGGTCGCGGGATCGAATCACAGCTGTGGCGGCTGAATTTTCGATGGAGGCGAAAATGCCGTGTTCAGATTTGGGTGCTCGACGAAGAACCTCAAGTGGTCAAAATTTCACGTGACCTTCACTACGGCGTCTCTCAAAATCATATGTTGTTTTCAAATTCAAATCAAATTTTATTTTCTACAGGTACAATCTCACAGTTGAAGGATAACGAAAAAAAAAGCTGCGGAGATGCGGCTTAGAAGTTTTGGAACGTTAAACACCCCATATCAATCAATCAATCAATCAATCAATCAATCAATCAATCAATCAATCAATCAATCAATCAATCAATCAATCAATCAATCAATCAATCAATCAATCAATCAATAACATGGCTATGCTATACTTTGTAGGCTATGCTGTGCTTTACCTTGTACCTTCCTCATTCCCATCCTCCTCACCTTATATTCCATGTCCCACCCCTTTGCTATGCTATACTGTACAGGGCTGTGCTATACAGCGGTGAGCAATGTTACACTGAACACGCCAGTGCGTGGCCAACAGCACTGTGAGCGCCGCTTAACAACCATCCTGGAAACATTGCACATGAGCAGCACGTGCTCGGCTATGTACTCTTTGCACCACGCGCACCACGTCATGCACACGCTTGTTCATCGTCAGCTAGCCGCATTTTTGTCGGCTAATCTAGCGCATCTTGCCTTTCAAGGTCCATCTGGATTAAACATTCGTGCGTGAATGCAAAAATGAGTATAAAACAGTGCACATTTGAACAATTCATAAAAGACAACTGCAAAGAGGGAAATAACTTAAAATGTAGGATGCATAAGCTTAGCAGGCAAAAATGCGGATAGCACAGGACGAACAAGCGTATCTATGACGCGGTGTGCGCGGTGGATAGAGCGTTTGCAGCGCACAGGCTCCCCATGTGCAATGTTTCCAACGATGGCTGTAACGCGGCGCTGATAGTGCCGCGGCCGTCAACTCCCGTGTTCACCCTAAAAGTGCTCACCACTGTACATAATATTGCCTGCGTGATGCCATACGTGGCTATGCTACGATTTAGCTTCTCCCCTCTTTTCCCTCTTCACCCTCACTTTCCTTTCCAGCACCCTTACTATACCATACTAAAACAATAAATGGCTATGACATGCTATCCCTCAAGAGGAAGGTATGTAACAGCTGTATCTTGCCCATACTTAGCTACGGAGCAGAAACCTGGAGACTTACAAAGAGGGTTCAGCTTTAATTGAGGACGACGCAGCGAGCAATGTAAAGAAAAATGGTAGGTGTAACCTTACGAGACAAGAAGAGAGGTGAGTGGATTAGGGAACAAATGGGGGTTAAGGATATCATAGTTGAAATCAAGAAGAGGAAACGGACATGGGTCGGGCATGTAGCGCATAGAAAGCATAACCGCTGGTAATTAAGGGTAACTAACTGGATTCCCAGAGAAGGAAAGCGGGTTAGGGGGAGACAGATGGTTAGGTGGGCAGATGAGATTAATTAGTTTGCGGGTATAAATTGGCGGTAGCAAGCACGGGACCGAGTTAACTGGCGGAACATGGGAGATGACTTGACTTTGTTCTGCAGTGGACGTAGTCAGGCTTATAATAATAATAATAATAATAATAATAATAATAATAATAATAATAATAATAATAATAATAATAATAATAATAATAATAATAATAATAATAATAATAATAATAATAATAATAATAATGATATGCTGATGATGATGACATATATGTGCAAGCTGGTTTTGTCTGCGTCATACCATGCGATACAAGATGGCAGCACACGATGACAGCATGCGACAGCCCGAGAGAGAGAGAGAGACAGACAGACAGAGAGAGAGAGAGAGAGAGAGAGAGAAAGAGAGAGAAAGAGAGAGAATAAAAATGAAAGAAAGGCAGGGAGGTTAACCATGGCTGTACGACAGCCTGGATCCCTAATGTGCTCTGCACTTAAAAACGTGGACTCGGGTAATACACGCTACTGCTGCGAAAGCATTCGCAGCGACAGCGTCGGCTTTCTTTCATCCTTCTCGTTTATTTTTTTTTCTAGTCGCTTTTCCAACTACCGACCACGTTGCTGATTTTCGGCTGAGTTTCAGGAACCGTCGAAACCAATTTCTGGCCTTATAACGTGGGAACACTTTACTGTAACAAAACGCTGCTTGCGTGGGCTTTACTTGGCCTATTTTTAGGCTGGTCTGTCAATTTATATCCGTGGGGACAGCTCTGACTATAGACGTGGCTTTCATGGCCTCGACGTACAATATGAGAGTAAAAGCTGCCTTACAGTGAGGCTTGCTGTAATTATCGTTAAAGAAGAGAGCAAGCTCGAGCTTCGCCTTCAAGGATCGAACACAATTGCATAATCAGTGCCCGTTCGAATCGTTTTCGTATTCGATTGCCATGCTTCACTTCTGGTGGACATCTCTATCGTACCGCGAGGGAAAGAACATTTGCGCACATTAGGTGGACTGCTTTGAAATATATATCCTAGAATGCCCTCTGGAAGTACTACATTTGCCAAGTGCCCCGCACACCATGATTTATCGATTAACGAATTGGCGAAGTACTCTCAGTGCGAACGTAAGGTAATAAGCGGACCGACGCATTTGCACACTGTGCTGATACTGTGACTGATGATGGCGATCAATAACGCCTGAGATTTTTGTAATGGTGGGGCTTCTAAAGTACACACTCATTGAGCGATTCGCTTGGTGCGACGCCTAGTGCGATTCTACGCTTCCACCACGTATAGTTACGTGTGTTAGCGTGTCCCTTCGTCCTGACACCTATCTAGGGCCCTTCTCTAAAGCAGGCTCGAGCGCTGGCTCGGCTGTGTACGCGTGAGTGCCACGCAGAACCCCTGAATTCGATTGCGGTTAGAATTCCTAATTTTCATTCTTTGCATCCATCGCGAGTTTCGCTCGCAACCAACGTCACCGACGCCGGTGTTTTAACAACTCAGTCTCTTCAACTCCATCACGTGAGAACGCATTAACACGGTTCATCTGCGTTATACGGCGCTTATATCCCGGAGACTCGTACCCTGCGAAATGTGACGCGAGTACCGGATGAATGACGGTACCTTTTTCAGTCTGCAGCATGCTGACAATCTGCGTGCACTGCCGTTTAATCACACCTACACACGCACACCTACCTGGCCACCCACTCACCTACACCTAACCCCCCCCCCCCTCCCCACGCGCACAGATGCACGTACACTAAAAAGAACAACCAAAATCTACGCATATCGACGAAGTGAATGATGACTAGTAGGTGAAGCTAGGTTTTAAGGTTCATGTATGTTGAAGACGCCGACTAGTGTAAAGGGCGGACGGATGAACAGACAGATGCACGGACGGACGTCGAAGGTTATCATGTACTTCATTTTTTTGCCATATACTTGATTGTTGTACAAACAAAGTCGGTCTTTCGACAGATCTCTTCGTTTTTCGTTGTGCAGGTGTCCAGTTTCTATTTCGACTTTGTGTAGTGCAATGGACGCCGACAAAGCTATACAGGCCCTAAGAAGCTTCGCCCTTGAAAACAAACTTGGGCGACACACTGTGGAACAGCTGCCGGCGTGTGGTAAACACTTCATCCGAATCGAAGGAGTCTGTTTTGCTGTCGAGCCCCATTGCGAAACGCTGTTCACGGGCTAGAAATAAAAACAGTTTTTCCCCCAACCCAGTTCTGGTAAACATGTTTGCCTGGTTTACGTGGTCAGGAGTGTCAGTGACGTGAATCGCACAAGAGCACCTTTCAAGCTTTGACCACACACGGTGCCACGATGGTGTAGTCGGCCTGATGCCTCTGTTCTAATCCATTTCCGAAGAACGTCTCACCCAAATCTGCCTGCCTTCCCGGAGATTAGAGTGACTGTAATCGAGATCAAGGCGCTTGTAGCGGACGCTGATCCTGTTGTTTATAACGGTCGCCAATAATGGCTAAACATAGAAATGTTAGTATATAAAAAGTGAGTGTTGAAAGGCTATAAAGGCAGAATAAGAACGCCAAGCCTGCGCGGAAGGCGTCCCACAGTCACAGTGAAAGATGGACGAGCGGTATTTCATTGTCAACTCTCTTGGGATACGAGTACCCACTATAAGCCATAAATCGTACTTTTGTCAAGTTAGGAAGCCCCCTTATTCGTCATACTGTGGAGAAGCGTGGTACAGGGGCTGTCGAAAATTCCCGCCTAAGGCCCGTCGCCTTGGGATTACATGAGATAGTGGCCTGGGAACTTTTTACGGCCCCTTTAGCTGCTGCAGATCTGTAAAACATTATGTGCTCTTTGATAAGTAACGGATTAGAAGCATTCAACGATCCAAGTGTTCACTGGTGAAAAGAAAGTCGATAAGCGGAGATTTCACCCCCTTCCCCGCCCCTCTCGTTATTTTTATTTCGCGCTGCCTGAGGTACGCAGACTATATTGGCATGCCTGCGATAATTTTGAAGAAAGTGGTGCAGATCGCTAGTCTCGTCACGACGATGGTAATGCTGTCATTAAAAATCGATTCTTTCTAGTAGATACCATGCTTCTAGGCTAAATAATAACAATATCCGAGATGCACAACAATAAATATCTCGAAAAAAAAACGATAGACAAAACGTGGGTGAGCTACACAGGACAAGCGCTGGAATTATACGCGCCACAACTGCGGCATGATTATGATAAAAAAAAAACCGTAGTAGAGGACTCCGGATTAATATCGACAACCTGGGGTGACGCTCCGTTGCTGTATAAGTTTTTGTGACCCCACGGGACCGCTTTATGCTCTCCTGTAGTAGGGTACTTCATGCTCTAAATTGTTAACAACTTATTCTAAACACTTAGGTGCTCACCTGCTCTACGTGCTTTTCCAAAAATGGCTCGTAAAACAGAAGAAAAAGAAAACAACCACACTATCACATAAGGCGGGACATCTAAATTTGTCGGGGCCTCTATTACAGTGATCCGGTGGCCCTTGTCATCATCTCTGCTTTTTTGGACTAGCCAAATCTGATTCGCAAAGGCCGAGATGGACGGCCGTACCTCCCATGCTCCTCTGTGTTGTTCATGTTGTGGTGTTCATGCTCACGTTGAGGTGTTGTTCACTGCGCAGCGTGCTCCCCCAAGCAATGTGAAACAAAGTATGTGTAGTCGCGCACCACGGACATATATCTCTGTATGCCGTGTGGTAGATTACGTGTAGCTTTTGCAAGTTCGCGTATGTGTTTGTCTGGAATCTGCAAAGCTGTAGATATCGTTGCTGTGCGACTTTCGTCTAATGCTGGATACACAATTATATTATCCCTGGAATATTGCATATTTGTTGTGTAGTTAGGTTGTAGTGGCGCTGGGCCCTCATATTCTGTGTCCGTGGAGGTTTGGTGATTTGTGAAACCTTGAGCCCCCTCTTCCGTAAACAGTTTCCCGGTGATACCCTCACGCCATGGCGCCCGGATTCCATCCAATCTATGATGCGCTTAATTGTCTACCTTCCGGCCGCATATTGAGGACACCCGCACAAGATATGCTGAATAGCGTCTGACATGTCATACACCACTGGGAGGGTTTTTCTCCTGTCCAATGTTACTACAAGTATCGTCGTGTGTACGTTACCAGCAGCGGTAATCTGTGCTGCAGTGTTTCTTGGTCTCCTCTATAGAGCTGCTACTGGTGATAGTTAGCGACATTCCATAATAGTGTCATGCAAGTTTTCATAAAGCTGGACAGCAAGAAGTTGACTCAATGCCACCTATCGCAGTTTAAAGCGGTTAAGTGAGACAGGTTGATACGCTTCTCTCTAGAGCATGTGCAATGGCGTAAAACTTTTGTGCGTAGGGCATGCACTGCACACGTGTGTACTGTTCCCAATTGTACTGTACCATAGTCCCTGCTATCACACCTCTCTATTTCTGCTTCCCTTCCTTTTCCCTTTAGCCCGGGGAGGAGTAGGATGTTTAAGACATGCTCTCCAGGCCAAAATCTGCTCCTTTTTTCTCATTAAACATTATAAACTCTCTCTGTCCCTCAAGCTAAGAACATCATAGAGGAATTCAGGTCCTCATTGAAAATGAAAAGAAACAACAGACAGGCGGATAGATAAACAAATATATATATATATATATATATATATATATATTATATATATTATATATATATATATATATATATATATATATATATATATATATATATATATATATATATATATATATATATATATATATATATATATATATATATATATATATGCATAGATAGATCCGCCATTACAGCGACTGGTGCAGGTCAGGTTAAGGCTCCCGAGGCTACCTTTCGGATGTCGGGACATTATATCTAAGCAAAACACCACTTTCGAAACAGATATCTATCCTACGAAATTTGTGGTACGATATGTGTTGGCGTTGCAGTAACGATTTCCAGAGAGCATTGTTCCTTCAGTGGCACACGACTTTTCCCAGTGCCAACGGCGATAGTTCTTACCTTATCGCTGAAACGAAACGATAAAGCAGGAAGCCATTCATTACTCCCCCTGTGATGCCCGTACCACGGACAGGAGAGAACGCAGCGTATGCTTCTAGCTTACGCCGTGACTTATAGCATACGTGTCTTAAGGTCGCTAATGCTGTAATGGTCGCTAATGCTGTAATGCTTAAGGTCGCTAACGCAAAAGTAATGGTTTCACCAAATCCTGAAATTGGAGCCTCGTATGGATTTGAAACAAGGCTACTTTCGCACGTGAGACGTACTGAATTTAGGGACAGAGCACAGCTTCTTTGAGAAGGCAGTAGTGCAACTGCAGAGGATATAAGAGGGATTTGTGTTCGACATCTTTTGCTCAAATCCTGACTGCTTCCTGATGAGGAAATAAGGAGCGGGTTTTTTTCTAACGTGCGTTGCTTCGCGTGTAGTGAAAGTGAAAGCGAAACAATGCAGGGCGGTGTTCGTCGTCAGAGGCGATCGAAAGTTTCTGCGCGCCACATAAACATGGGTGTCGACAGGATCTTGCCACCGTGGGTGGACAATTGTGTGGTATTGCTGTGGAAAGAAATAGGTATAGCGTTAGTCTGACTTTGGATTGGGAGGAAATGCCCCTTTTGCACCCAAACTTGGTACGGAAAAGGGAGTTAACAGAAAAACTTGGTATGGAAAAGGAAGTTAACAGGCAGACCTGAGATGGTTTGCCTAATCGATGGTTCGGTTCGGATGCTTCCTGAAGCTGAGGTTGAGGTTGTAACTCTCTACTTCAGCGGGAAGGTTACTGCCCTCTGTATGATGACCGCTCTGTACGACCTCATCATCGGAAACATCGGGGCACGAGGGCTAAGCGATCCCGAACGTTTAGGGAAAGACCCGAAGATGGAGCCCTCGCCGACACAGGGACCACGAGATACAGTAGAGGAGCATCCCGCGATGCATTTCACCCGAGCTCAAGGTGAAGTCCGGTTAAAAAAGACAGCTAATCGGGTGATGATCGTGTTGAACGAGAAAACGTGCCGTATAGCTGGACTTGCGGCGGAACGACCTTAACCGGCCAACAGTGAAAAGATGACGGAGTCGGCCAGCCAGGCCCATAGTCGTGACGTGAAAAAGCTGGTGAATAACCAGACAGGATCGGTTGAACGTTATGACCCGTTAACGGTGTCGAAAGTGTCAACGATGGCTGAGACGCCGCCTCAGATACCGTCGTTTGAAAGGGTTCATCGGAACAGAAACAAGATCAATAAGAAGATATCGAGCGAGAACCGCAAGCAGGTGTGCTACACAAAGAGATTTGGTTGGATTTAAATGCGTGTGGCAGTGTTGAGTGCAATATGTTGTTTTATTATTGTTTACCCTGCGTTGTGTATGTCGAGTGAGTCAAAGTGTTCTTGCGGGGACGTGATGTGATCAATATGACTGTACAAATGTTGTAAAAGTTGAACTTTGTACGTTTGTATTGTTGTAAATGTACCATGGACTTTGGATGTACCAGGACTTTGGACTGAATAAGTTTTCGAATGCTAGTTTTTAATGTCTTGGTTGTTTGATGCACGTGTTTGCATTGTAGCGCGTATTGTTGTTTGTGTCCGTTGTTTTGAGTGTAGATGATTGTTTCGGATAGTCCATTATATGATTGGTGAAATATTGTACGGAACTATTGCCGAGCGTGCATGTTTGTGTGTCGTTTGATCTGCCATACTTGAGAATATAATTTTCTTTTGTTTATCAACTCTCCACTCTGACTCGTTCTTTGGACCACAGCCGGCATCTATTAGCGCGCCAAATAGTACCACTTCTGAATTGTCCGCACTTTCGTGGTCCGGTTCGGGGGGGGGGGGGGGGCAATACCTCGGCCCTTGGAAATAGCCTGGTTATCGCCTCCCTAATTAACGGGACCTGTGACACTAGAAGAGAACATTCATACATGTTAAACAATGTGTCGGAATATCTTTTGGCTTATGCGATGAATATACAAACTAGACTACTACTAACGGTTACTTATTCAACCCAATAGTTACGTCGATCATACTCCCACTTTCAAGTGCTCGTCTGCAGCAAATCCTTTTCGCATATTTTATATACGAGCTGCACTTTGACTAGCCTGTGTGACGCTGTCGCTCCGTGCGTCCATACGAACGTGCTGCAATGCGCTTCCTTCGCCGCAGGAGTTGAAGCGGTACCAAGTAGATCACAGCACAGCTTCACGTTGTCGTCACTCTCTTCCTCGCCTGCTGACGTCACTCTCCGTCGCAGTGCCCGCAGCTGCCACCACCATCGCTCGCTCCGCTACCACGACCACCGCTAGCGAATAGGGAGTTTTAGAATAAAGTTTGCAGGGGCTGCAGGCGTTGCGGGCATAGCGGGTGCCATGTGAGTTTGAGAATAGCGCTTGCTCCCCCTAGAGAGAAGTCTAGGGGCTTTTGCCCCGACTGCAAACCCAAATGCACGAAGCTACTCACAGCATTTTGCGGGCCTCGCGGGCCGCGATCACCACACTCTATTTCGGATTTTCTGCGTGCGGGCCGCGAACGCGGACGGCGGCTCGCGTTACGACGCGTGCGCAGTGGCAGCGCCCACACCACCAGGGCTCGCGGTGCGCTATTCTAAAACTCCCTAATCTTCCAGCACTCACCGCAGCACCCGCGTTAGCGCCGTTGAACCCGTGACGCCATACGTGCACAAAGCTGCTGCTTCCCATCCCATCAGGATTCTCTTATGAAAGATGGTGTGGATTTTTTTCTCTGAATACAACTTACTGGTCCTCTTGAGTTTGAGTGCAATTGAAAGTTTTGCTAGTGCTTGTACGAGAACCAGAGCCCCGGGTATCACGCGCCCTCTGGGCTGTATGAGACTGGAGCCAACGGCTTATCGTGTGAGTCGTTCTCTATAATGCGATGTATACGAACACTAATATTGTCTTTCGGGTTTTATAGGCAGCTTACTTCAACGGAGACAGCGTGGCTCATGCCGCAATAGAGGTGAACCTTCTCGCGACCTATCACCGAGAGCAGTTTGCGAAGGGCTCGGAGGTAAGTGTGCTCTGCGTAGTCTTTGAAACAGACGTAATGTTCCGGCACAGCTTGTCTCCATTGCAAAGAAATGAGACGACAGTGCTTTTATTTGCGCTCGCGTGAAATAGAAGTCATCAGGGATTCCAGTTTACCCGAGGCGAAGCTTCAACAGTACGAACGGTGAATCTTGGTTGGAAGCCCGAGGCACCTTAAGAAAATTTCCTGCAAGGATGTCTCGAAAGTGGTTTTGTAGTTTTACGATTTCTGTCCTGCAGACGTGACCTGACGTTGCACCCGCGGATAGAAGCAAATACTTCACGAATGGCTTACTATAGGCTGGCAACACAAAGTAACGATTGCACACTGTACAGAGCATGAGCCAGAATTTATAGGCACACAGGACACTCTCGAAAGCGCAATAACATGGTGACCTTCCTATAACTTCGTTCAACAGGGAGGAAATCGCTGTATTCCAGATACCATCTCCAACTCTCACTTGTTATGTTTGAATAATGGGCTCATGACACGTGCCAGAAATTGAATGATACGGGTACCTAATACTATCTAGAGTTTTACGTCCTGAAACCTCGATATAATTATGAAGGACGCTTCAGTAGAGGGCTCCGTCGATTTCGACCACCTGGTGTTTTTTAACGTACACTGACTTCGCACAGTACCCGGACCTCTACCATATTGTCACCATCGAAATGCAACCGTAGCGACCGAGATCGTAGTGACGCGATCTTCGCGTCAGCAGTCAAGCACCGTATAACCATTTCACAACCTCGGCGGACTGGTGCCTAGCATATATCAGACCGGTGGTCGAACCAAATGGCTAAATTGAAGTCCTCCCTTCGAAGTGCCCCTTGCCATTAGAGATTAAATAAGGCAGCCTCTGACAATTTATGCAGATTTATGGAATTCCACTGAATTAGACCGAAAAGGAGGTTCAACTTACGCAACTACCATATATGTATACCTCAGCAGACGGCTAGAATAACATCGCTGTTGCACAATCTTACGAAATATGAGAATGAATAACTACGTTATTTGTGTGACCGACAGCAAATAAATTTAATTGAAGCCCTCGTAGAAAAGAAGTCTGAATGAATAAGACACCGGAGAGCTTGGCGTGTAGAGGAACATATATTTATGGTGACCTCACATTCTTTACACTGGGCGCGTATATACGGGACCGTTTAGAACAGAGATCTCAAAAACGCGACCCGCTGACCTCTCGCTAGCTGCCCACAGCAGGCTCATATCATCATCCAATACACTTAAGAATATTTTAATGAGTATGTTTATGAGCAAACCATGCTTCATTGGTCTTAAGCGTTTCTCCCCTCCCAGCGGTTACCGCGTTTTTACACATAACCCTACAACAAAACTCAAAGTTGGCGTCAAGATTTTAGTAATTTTAGAGATCAAGATCGGTATCGATTAGTTGTTCGTATCCTGGCACCAAATCTTCAGAATGAATCGTATACAATAAATGTGAAGGGCCTGTCAAGTGGGAACGTTAGCTGAAATTTTCACAAAGTACCCTTGTCACACAAGTCCCGTTAGTTAGGGAGGCGATCGCCGGGCTAATTCCAAGGGCCGAGGTATCGGCCCCCCGAACCGCACCACGAAAGCGTGGACAATTTAGAAGTGGTCCTATTTGGCGCGCTAGCGAACGCCGGCTGTGGCCCAAAGAACAAGTCAGAGCCGAGAGTTGATAAACAAACGAAATTATATTCTAAATAATGGCAGATCATAACAACACACAAGTATGCACACTCCACAACAGTTGAGTACAATATGTCACCAAACAAACAACGCACTACACAGTACAATCATCCACACTCGAAACAACGGACACAGACAACAATACGCACTACAATGCAGTCGCATGCATTGAACAACCAAGACACTTAAAGACTAAAGAGATAGGAAACCTATTCAGTCTAAAGTTCTTGGAACAAAAGTCTGGATGATACTCTTCCGAGAATCACTCATTCAAAGTCCAGCGTTGTTGTCGTTCCGCTGCCTTCGAAGTTTCTCTTCCAGGAAACCTCGCCGAAGTTTCTCTTCCAGGAAACCTCGCGTCTTCAATTGGCCACTCTCCAAGCTTCAAGCTTCTTCGCCGGAAACACGCCGGCTTCACACACGCAGCTGTTGCCACGCGTCTTCAATCGATAGCGGTAAACACACACACTCTTGCCTGTAGCTCGAGTCGTCACCCCTCAAGTGGAAATCATATTCTTCTCCCGCTTTGTATCTAAGGACAAAACCTTCGCCGACTACACGGTGGGATACCCTACGCACTCTGGCGCTAACTTCCGTCTTCTCCTCCGAAGTTTCTCTTCCAGGAAACCTCACGTCTTCTCCTGCTTTGTTTCTACGGACAAAACCTTCGCCGATTACACGGCGGAATCCCTACGCGCTCTGGCGCTAACTTCCGTCTTCTCCTCTGAAGTTTCTTTTCCAGGAAACCTCACGTCTTCTCCTGCTTTGTCCCTACGGACAAAACCTTCGCCGACTACACGGCTGAATCCCTACGCGCTCTGGCGCTAACTTCCATCTTCTCCTGATCTCTCGTCTCGGCTGCTCGATTAAATACCCTCCGCGCGAGTTTCCTGAAAGTTCTCGTCATTTCGTCGGCGCGATACGCAGCGAAGGCTGGGGAGAGGGCGAGACGGCTCGAAGGCCGTCCGCGATGGATGACTCAACCCGGCCTCACCACGCCCCTTTCCATCTAGAAAGTTCGAGTGCTTGCTCGGCCGCCGTTGTCGGGTGAGGAGGTTCGTCGGCGAATCTACGCTTCCGAGGGAGAGAGTCGCGCCCGGGGAGTCTGGATGTTTTTTTTTATCGTTGACCTCGCGGCGTCACTCCGGCGCTTCGCCGCGAGGAGCCGGTGGCGCGCTCCCCCTGAGCACTCGTTCTGTGACAACCCTCATCTCTTCGGCTGCCCTCTTCTGGCCCTTGCCGGAGTAAATGTGACTGCAGACTGCTGTTCGTGATGAGTGTGATACCCATGACTTAAAAGGTACAACTATATACCACATTTGACTATATAGTGCTGGTGACTGTATTTCAAGCGAAGCTTTCATAACTCTAGTCAAAATTTTAATCAATTTGCAATATCCACTTACTCCCGGGTTCGACATATTTGTATAGTCATCTCAAGTTGTCTACCGCTGCAGTAAAGGTAACTATGAAGGCATTGAGCAAATATCATATGCTTGTTACTTTTGAGAATTTCCGGTCCCATTTTTTGAAACAGCCTGGAAGAGGTCCTCTAAATATATGAGGGGAAAGATTTGATCAGCCGCTAGAAGTACATGTACTACCTCAATCTTTCGCTGCTTCTACGCGTTTTCTGAGCACGAAGGGCATTCCTTGGTGCCGTATGCATATTCAGGGTTCTCCATATGTAAGGGCGAACAACCAACGCAGCCCCCCATTGTTGTTGCTCCCATGCTTGGTGCTCCTGCCAATGCTCATTGTTTCCCAAGGGAACAAAGTTGCGTATGCAACCTACATTTGGTTATAAAGCCGCGTGCGGGGATATTCCTCCTCGCGCTGGCTGGAGCCAAACTTGGCACACCGGTTCAAGCGTGCAAACATCATGCGTTGAATAGCTGAGCATTCTGGTGCCACAAATTTCCCACTCTCTGCGAACAACAGAGGGGGGAGGTTGAAGCTTGTGCCGCAGCGCTGATGTTCCGCCTTGTTGGTATGACATAACTACAAAACGCTTGAAGGACAGGGACACAGGATGAACACAAAAATAGCGCTATGTTTTTTTCTTTCCGCTTCCTTGTCCTTCAGCTGATTTACTGTTATGTCACGTCACGCCGTCGAGTTCGCAAAGCTGTTGGTTTCTTTGAGCAGCTGATGTCATTTAGCGCCACACGCAATAAAACTCGTAATACGTAGCGTGAGCGTGAGAACACTAGGCGAGTATAAGGACACCAGGAAGAATAGGCGGGCCCAACGTTACTCTATTTGTGAGCATAGCACAGGGGGCATGAGCGTTCCTCACTCAGCATGTCAGATTACGACGCCGGTTATTCTATTCCGTTTCACAAAAGTGAATGGCCAGAGTGCTTTATGTTCGCCAGTGTGGTAATAGATCAGGAGTATCTGTATTTCACCGTGGCCGTTCCTTAGTGAAATACGCTGATTAGGGCTGTCAATGAAGTTCAAGGGGGTAAGCGAAGTCTCTTCGCAATTCAATTACTGATGACTCTGCTGTTTTCCACTGTAAGTGAGTGAGCAAGAGTGAATGAGAGAGAGAGAAAAGGAAAAGAGAAAGAGAGGGAGGAGCGCCTAATGTACTTAAAGGCGGAAAGGTCGGCCAGTGAAGCATAGCCGCAGGCCTGCTACACCACACTCTAAGTAGAGTTTTGTTGGATGCTTCGCGGAGCTGCGACTAATTTGACAGCTGGGCCCGCGTGGAAAAGAAAATACCTGCTTTTAAGCTCGAGAAAAGAGTGCATGTTTGCAGGGAATCGAGGTTACGACTCGTCCTAGTCGTATAGAGTGCAGTGAGCTGTTAAACTTGGCCTTATTTGTGATAGCCTCGGGCGCCGTCGGGACACGATTGAACGACTCAGAGCTGCAAGGAGACTCTCTAGGGTTCGTTATAGGTTGTGTCAAATTGCTGAATTTTTGTGCCGAACATAAAAAAAAAACGTCCGTGTTATCTCAAGCACTTCCCCACGAAATTAAAGCTGTCTGAGCGCTAACGAGTTCACGCGGGATAATCATCACAATCGTTACCATTTATACTGAAGCGTAATTTGAGAGCGCTGCACTATTTAGGCTAATTTAACGTGATAGTCTGGTTTGTATGCACTAACTAACCACCGATTACATGAAGTGCTGACAGAGGGCTTAATTGTTACCATAGCGAACTTGCTCTGAACAAATTACCCGTTCTCGCGTTTCTAGCTGCAAAAAAAAAAAAAATCCTATAGGAATAAGTATGCATTGTGTTTGTCTTTGTAGTTTTCTTCTTTTACACTGTTTTGTGCTGCATGCTTGCAATTACGAAAGGGCTATCTGATTTCCCGTACAGGGGAAGATGCCATACTTATCTTGACAACCTGGAGTCTTAAAACCTGCTCGGAATGCTCCGTTATAGCAGTGCTTCTTAAAAGAGAAGTTTTAAATTATAATTTTAGTTATTGCCTTTACTTTTCTGACTCTTCGGAATGCCTAACTTTCTTGACTAGAAGCGCCAGCCTCTAAATTTATTTCCCAACAATCTTTTCTCTCTCTACTATCACGAAGCAGCCGATCAGCTAGTTATTGAAGTGAGGTAATTAGTTAGTTGTTTATTTTGTTGTTGAGCGCAAGCACGCTTTATACTTGTGAAGTGGAATGCAAATCGTTTTCCCTGGGTTCAAAACACAATGTCTCAAATAAAAAAAATAAGCAAAATAAGCTTTCATACGAGGCATAAAATATGGCGCCGCCTTCATCACTGTGATGTAAGTGCTTCTGGTGGAGGTAATGATTACTTTAATTATTCGGTACTATTGCACTCCCTCGGCCTAGTAATGAGCAATGCAAGATCACGAATAACAAACGCTGCAATTTTTCCGGTGGCCGACATGCAACCGTCTAAATGCTTGTGTTTTCAGCGCACTGGCGTAGACGATTTCACAATCACGCAAGCTGGTGAATACTAACCAACGCGATGGTGCAATTTTAATTGATCTTCTAACGAGCAGCCACTGCGTTATTGCATTACTTAGAAAACGCCGGGATAAGAAAGGAAAACCGGCTTTAGCGATTGCGAGAGTCATAGAGAGACCCTTTAAAGTCCGCAGAGCTCTGTGGCCCTGCAAGTAGAAATTGACAGATTAAGTAATTAGTTTCTTACGTTGCGGCTGTGTAAGGTATCGACTCTGACCACAGTCATACAGAATCCGAGGCGCCAATTCTTTCTTCGTAGTTTACGTTTGTTTATTACATTGAGAGAAAGTTAGGTAGAAAGTACCGAATCTACTTTTGCTCTAGCTTCAATATGTTATGCGCAAGAGCTGCTACGGTAAGCAGTCGGCGACGGTGAGACGTTTAATTAATGATAGAGTACCTCGTTGCTTAACTACGTCTGCGCGACGGGAAGTTTTCCGCTGACCAAATCGGAATAGCGGCAGTTATTCAGGTTCGTGGACTGGATACGGATATATTGGTTTAGATATCTGTGTTCGCGATAGCACAAAACCGAGGCGTTCCATTCAAAGATTAAGTTAACACTGTAATTACCCCGTCATCCAAGAAACCTCTACGATAGTTTCAATCAACAGGGCTGCCTTAACGAGCTCTTTTTAATCCACTAACATCGAAAGGAAGCTGCCGAAGGCGGCACTGCACCTACGACCTCGATGTGGACATCACGAAACCATAACGGTGAAGCACTCATAAAAATGTGTTTGCTACTATGATTGCGCTGAAGCCCACGCTACAAAAACACAATAAATATTCGCCGCCGAACTTATATGCCAGCCGGCATGCTTAGAAATTCACAAATATGGTTTCCGTTAAGCTAAATCATCAATGAATTCAAATGTGTATTGAATACGTCGCCCAACAATTTATGTGGCGAAATCGTACACGGGGAGTATGTTTCATCATAACCATGTACAGCACAACATTGTAATAGGTGGGAAACGAAAGAGGGTACAAGGCAGTGGTATGTGAGGGTTAGGAGGAGGAAACAGGAAATTGAAAAACAGAAGACAGCAGTAGAAGAGGTTTAAAATTAAGAGAGAAAGAAGATGAAAAATAAAGAACACAGTCTGCGTTTTCCTGGTGGCGGCGCTTTCATGCCAGTTCAGCTGTTTACAGAGTTGACACAGGAGTGGAACTGACGTTTTTTATTGTCCCATTGTGGGATATTATCATGAGTAATGTGAGTTATTTAGCTTTGAGACCCATGCATGATTCATTTGTGCTTCTCTAGCCTGATGAGATGCTTTCGCCAAATTAACGTGCACTTGCCATGTCAGAAGCGAAGTGAATTTATTGAAGCTTTGCTTATTTACGTGAAGAAATACCCCTTAGACATTTCACATAACGAGACGTTTTTATTAAAGCAATTAACCAGCACGTCGACAGACAGACAGACAGACAGACAGACAGACAGACAGACAGACAGACAGACAGACAGACAGACAGACAGACAGACAGACAGACAGACAGACAGACAGACAGACAGACAGACAGACAGATAGGTAGATAGATAAATAGATAGATAGATAGATAGATAGATAGATAGATAGATAGATAGATAGATAGATAGATAGATAGATAGATAGATCTAACATGGGTGTTCAAACTACTGTTCCACTATGCAAACCTTGTGGTTGTGGGGGCGACGTAACTTTCGAGATGGCGGGATAGCATCGGTGCCACACAAATGAATTCCCTGAAGAGTGATGGGCCACTTAGTAACATGTAACAGCGTGCAACAGCGTGCATGAGAATGGCATCTGGTCGTCTTGATATTGGCTGAACTCTCAGACAATTCCGGGCAACCAGGTCACGTAACTGCGACGTGCCAGGGCGCAAGCCGGGAATAATTATGACCCGACAGCGTAATTTCGAGCACGGTATAATTAATACCTTCTAGTGCACAAGATCAACTTTTATCGCTGTATTTGTTTCACTTCAGAGGGAACCAATTGGTACTTATTGTCTAACAAAGTTCAAGCATTTGAGAGACCGCAAAACAGTCGCGGTGTGGTTTTTGACTGTAAAGCGTGCTTTTTGGCAATGAGAAATTAGTAGCGGTAAAACAAACCTTTTATTAGTTGAATTGTTTTTGGGAATTGTTGGCTTTCAGTTTTCGGTCACTTTTATTGCGATAACAATTATATGGGCACTCTCGGCTGAATTTAGCCGCCGGCGTTGGAGACGACGTAAACGTCGACGCCGATGTCATGCACCGTATATATACGTATCTATATATATGAAAACGCAAGAAAGAAACATTCCAGAAAAAAAGACTCCAGCGCGCGGAATCGACCGTGGGACCTCCGCGTCGTCAATGCGAGGCGTTAACCACTGAGCCACCGAAGGGTACTTTCTCGAACGTCCAAACGGCAACCTATTCATATCTACCACTTACCGCTGTTGGCGGGCATCTCGGGGTGTGTGTGTGTGGGGGGGGGGGGGGAGGTATCGTGTTTTCAGCATTACAAGCACGATGGCGCAGTGAGTGCGTGGTGGCTCTCGTCTCTCACGCGTACTTTGTTCTGCGTAACGAATTAGAGGGTGTACGCTCTATCGCGCGCCCTTATCTTGCAGTGGGGAGAATCGCACGTCTTGGCTAGCCTTTGGGTTTCATGGGAACGATTCTGCTGTAGTTACCGGGCACACAAAGGTCACTGCACTCGCTGCACTGTCTCCGTTTGTGAAACGGGGCACTTTTTCAGACACAGCGAAGTAACAAATGAGACGCTCATTCGCGTTCATCTGTACCTGTGAGTACGTTTTGTGCGTCATTTGTGCGTGAAAAACGCGGGGCACGTTTCGATCTGCTTGTCGTTCTCCACGTGACCTTACAATTTGTTGCTATCGCGTTCATTGCTTCGCATTTTTGTTGCTTCTTGTAAGCATGATCAAATTGTAAAAGTTGGTTACTGAGTGTGCTTACATAACACACTCAAATTCGAAGGTATTAGTTTTGTGAAGCGACATTTTGCAGGAAAATTTGGTATTGAAGTCTTCATATAAGCCAACTGGAAATTTCCGAATGCTACAAGACAAACCGAAAAGAAAGAAAACTGTTTTTGCCCGAAAAAAATTCCTATTTTACGCATTGTGCAAGTTTTGTGTTCGAAAACACTTTTGCCGCTGCAATCGCTTGTAAGAGAGAATGCGAGCCTATCTTTCATCCTATGTTTGGTGCTAGAGAACACGACTGGAAAATAGAAAATAGCATTTGCGAAAAAATTATTTAGAAATGTTTTTTTACTCACTTAAGTCACCAGGGTTTATACCCTTTCATTTGGATGCAACAAACGTAATCAATATCGATCCAGTGCTTTGGGCGAGCTTCTGCTGTGAGGTGTTCTCTTAATTAAGTCGGTGCCCTCGCTTTCATGCAGTTTAGAACATGTGTGTTTTGTGCTGCCCACACAAACTTTCTACGTAGTGTGAATGGTATAAAACGTAAAGCGCACTCAGTAAGTGCGGACAACATTCAAAACACAACAGCATCACATACCAGAAGGAAACGCTGGTTTTGTTTTACCGCAATCAGTTCTGCGTCAGACGACACAGAAAGACAGATAAAATAATTACCATCAATGTTCGAAAACCTTCCTTTAGTTTGAAGAAACATGTGACTGATTATTAAATTGTTCGGTTCTTACGCATTCTAAGTCAGTCTAAATGAATCTGCTTTTCGCCTCAAAGCGTGCTTTCTTGCATATTGAGGAGTGTTTTAACG
Source organism: Rhipicephalus microplus (assembly GCF_013339725.1). Taxonomy (NCBI): domain Eukaryota; kingdom Metazoa; phylum Arthropoda; class Arachnida; order Ixodida; family Ixodidae; genus Rhipicephalus; species Rhipicephalus microplus. The sequence goes on from NC_051165.1 coordinate 297,363,551, forward strand.
GCAAAGCAAACTACTTGTTCTTATATGCTATTTTTTAAGTTGTCATATATTTTACAAGTAATCCCCCCACGTACAGCCCGAACAATTCACTATGACCACTTGGCATTGCAGTTTTTGTTTTTTTAAATGTTGCCAGCAGCGTTCGTTTACCGGAAAACTTCACGACGGTAGTAATGTGCCCTTTGTGAGGTTTTCTTTGTATGCCGTGGAGGACGATAGAAGAAGAAGAGGAAGAAGAAGAAGAAGAAGAAGAAGAAGAAGAAGAAGAAGAAGAAGAAGAAGAAGAAGAAGAAGAAGAAGAAGAAGAAGCCAACGAAGCTAAAGAGGACATTTTGTGAGTCACTCAGACAACTGGGGAAAAAAGCGATACCAATTAAATTTTTCATAAGGAGAAGTGGCCTCTTAGGTTTACGATAATCCTTATATTTTATTACATACGTGAACAACATTTCAGGTACTTCGTCTTCATTCTTAAAACTGGTCAAAAGTCAGGTTTAAATAAAGAAGTCCGATAGGAGAAAGAGAGAAAGAGAAATATAAACCTACATGGAGAGGTTAGCCAGGTTAACGGCTTGGCCGACAATTGCCCACCGAAATGGTATAAGATCGAAAAAAAAAACTGCCCTTGGTGCAGAGAAAGTATAAAAGAACACGTTTTCAACTCACGAGTTCTTGCGTCAGGGAGAGGCTACATCGAGCACGATTTTAGAAATCCTGATTTTGGTTTTGAAGTTGCATTTCTAACCAGGAAGAAATACCTGAATGTAGGAATGGTTTCAAGTTTGCGTCTGAGTTTGCTCGTCGAATGAAAGACTCAGAAGAATCGCTTCCGACAGTCGTACAAAACAAGCGGCGTGGTTCGGGGGTTCGTGTTCTTTATCTGGCCGAACCTAATGAAACTAACAAACAGCAAGCAAAGGAGTGTGTAGGGGAGATAATTATTATACTTTAACTGTAGTGAAACAAATATAAAATAAGTTGAACGAGAGTACGTGGGCTAAACATCCAATTGCCAGATGCACGGACAACGAGGCGGGAGGACACCGGGGCCATAAAAAGCGATGACAGACGCCTGCTGGGATAAGACACTAGAAAAATTTTTTTATTAACCCCCCCCCCCCCCCACACACACACACACGAAACCACAAAAAATACTTGGTTACCTGCCTTTAATACGTCTCACAGAGACTCCCGAATGTGAGCTGCGCCGCGTGATTTATTCTATAAAATATGCATCACCCGACTCCCCCGTGTAGGGAGAAGACCGACAAAAATTGACTGACAACTTCGCCCCCTTCGGCCACCAACCGTTGTCTGAAACACTATAATAGGCTCCGGACGTGACTGAAATCTAGATTCTGTGCCATTATGGCCTTGCTTGACTTCATGTTCTTTTAAAGCACGGTACTGGGCTCTGAAATTACGAGTAGCCACATACGAAAGATGTTTTGCATCTACATTGTATCGTTAACGTCATTGATAATGGTGCTCCTAAAATGCGTGTGTATACAAACAGCTGCGTGGTGGTGGGCGTGACTTCGTTTCGCATGCACCACTTTTGCTCGAGCTCCAACGCACCATGTTGCTCTCCGATACGACCGGCTATTACCACTCTTCCGTACGCACGTTTGAGTGGAACTTCTGGAAGCCGAGAAAAGCTACGCCGGTGGCAAGTTCCGTTGTTACTACAACCATGCGCGACTCGTGGAAGCGGCACATAATTTAACGTGGCAGTGTTAAAAAGCTCGATTCACAGAAATACCGTGTTGTACGTTGGTTGTGAAAAAAAAAAGAGAAACGTCAGCGTTGAAGTGACGAAGAAATCAATAAACATGCAAATAAGAAGAATGATAAAAGTGGCCTAGTCGTTATGGTGTTCAACGGCTCAACCGCAGGTCGTGGGATCGAATCCCGGCCGCGACGGCTGCATTTTCAATGAAGGCGAAAATGCTGAGACCCATGCGCTTACATTTAGGTGCACGTTAAAAAATCCAGGTAGTCAAAGTTTCCGGAGCCCTCCACAATGGCGTCTCTCATAGTCGTATTTCAGTGTTTGGAGTCGAACGTCAAACCGCAAAATTATTATTGAAAGTATTCATCAGATTTCTCTCACGAGATGGGAAGATCCAACTGCTACGTGCTGCCTACCTGGTAAAGGTAAAACAAGCGTCGTTACCTTCACCGCCAGTGTGCCACCGCCGAATTGAGTGCACGGTGGATTCAACAAGGAAACCCTGCCGCATAACGGTAAATGTAATGAGCTAGAACTTTACAAGCGAGTAAAAAGATGTGGTTACGAGTGTGAAAGGACGCGCACGTGTTCTTTGATGTCTCGACACAAGACGCTCAACAGCAGACGGTGCGGCGATGCAGTTTTATCTGATTAGGATTGTCTCTTGCCCGTCTAGACGGGCTTTGCTTACTTGTGTACTTGCAGCTGGCAGCCTAAGCTAGCTTAAGCGGTCAATGGTACGTGTGCAGACCCTCGTTTTAGGGGTGAAGCTCCTTAGTGTGTGGGTCTGTCCTTCCGCCGTTGGTCTATGTAGCCACCTTGCAAACATACCACAACACCCCATCACCTATCCACCACTTCATCGACCATAAAGTCAGTACCGCTGAGAAGTAGCCATTATGAAATGCAGGATAGACGTGTACATGTATCCAGGTGCGTTCTAAATAACCATAGACTTTCCCACTGTGTCCATCTCTTATTTCTACGTGACCGCCTATAGTTCCTGACCTTTGCAAACTGTCCCCTACTTAGTCCTCGCAAACATCCCGCTACGTCCCATCACCCATCCATCACTTCACCGACCGTAAAGCTTTTCTATTGAAGGGGGAACGGAAGCGACATATAGCTACCACTTACCAATAATAAAATTTCTTTTATAAATACAGACAGTGTTTGTCACGTCTTTGATAATGTAGTGGGTGATATTCGCGGATGGTTCACAGTTTAGCGATGAAACCCTCCAGCGCTTCGCCCCACTCATCATGATTCACTCCGTGGATATGCTGTGATTTTTCTTGTGGCACTGTTGAGGTATGTGCTGAGAACCGAAGCCAGGTTAGCTATTCATAAAGTGCGTGGGGCCCCATCACTATATCACGTTCTGCTCTTGAAGGCGGAGATCAAGCGTCCTCTTAGTTCTTTTCTTTTCTCCAGCGGCCCTCTACGAGCTAGCTCACGGCACGACAGACCTGAGTGACTTTACAGTGGAAGCTGTTATGAGACCAGTACAAAGGTTGCATGGGCCATGTTTGTCCGCTGCCGCCCTTGTCTGTAACCACTATCGCACGAAATAAAGAAACACAATGGATTCAAAACACAAGAAGACACAATGGAATTCGCGCTCGGGTCCCCTGCATGCAAGCCAAGTATTTTACCACAGTGCCACACCGGTACTTTCGAACTCCGTTACAAACTGGCCTTAGGCAGGCTTGATGTCGGGAAGGGAATTGCGTTAATAGGAGTAACAAAACGTTTTAGAACAGCAAAGGCACAATCAGGCATCACGCAATGCAAATTGAGTCACCTGTGGGTCGTCGAATGCTCCAACCTCCATTACAAAAGCTTCAGGCATAATTCTTCGTCGTCATCAGCCACAGCAGAAAAACAAAATGCAGATATTTTCTTGCAAGTGTGCATTGGGTAGCACGCTCCTCTTAAGAATGACGAAGGATGGCATATTGAAAGCCTGATTACTACAGAGAAAAATATGATTATTGTGGTCATTTGGTACATCCATCCTCTTCATCTTTACAATATCATCATTATCAAGTGTTGCTCATGCATCCTCATCGCGGTCACGTAGCATCATCCTCTTCGTGCATGGCGATTCACCAATAGGTGGAACGCAAGTCGAGGCTCGAAAAGAATTCAGCACCTTGTAAGGAATCTAGGGCGTTGTTGATGCGTGGCAGGGGTATACGTCCTTCCTAGTGATCTTATTGAGTGCTCGGTAATCGTCACAAAATCGTATGGAACCGTCTTTTTTACGGACCAGAACGATGGGCGACGACCAAGGACTGGTTGAGTGTCGGATTACCTCCCGTTGGAGCATATCGTCTACATTTTCTTCAATAATTTTTCGTTCGGCTAGAGAGACGCGGTGCGGACGGCGGTGCACAATGGATGTTCCGTCGGTCTGAATACGATTTGCTGTAGCGGTTGTCTGGCCCAGGGTGGATGAATGAACGTCAAAGGAGTTTGCATGCTTTTCCAACAAATCAAGCAGCTGCTGCTTCTGTGAGTCTGTCAAGTCTTCGTTGATGGCTGCTGTAAAGGCCGAGGAAGCAGCATGATCGCAGGATAGCCTTTAGAGGAGACAGGGGTAAGAGGCACGACACACACAGGCTCCAGATCGGCAACGCAGGCGACAGTAGAGCCCCGCGGCAGTAAAATTTTATCTGGTGTGGTGTTTGCAGCAGCGAGGACAGCTGATCTATTGTTGAAGCGAGCCGGACCTCATGCGAGAGCTATGTCTTTAATAAGGCAACAGGGCGACGGAGTGACCAAAATGTCACCAGAGTCGACGTCGTTTGACAAAACTGAGACTAATTGCTGTTCGTGCGGTGGTAGCTAGATGTCTTCAGCCGCGATGAGTCGAAGTGGCCTGTAGGTTTCATCGCTGTGCAAGTGGTCTGTGTCAGTAAGATGGACGACACGTTGTGCACAACAAATAGCCGCGGAAGCAGAGAGAGAAAAGTCCCAGCCTAAAATGAGTTCATGGGAGCACGGGGATAGCACAGCGAATTTTATATGGTGAGGAATGTGTTCGATTAGCACACGGGCAGTACAGAAGAGCGGAAGGGCGATTCATTGTTGCCTGGGCTGTAACCAGTGTTGGTCCATGCCCACTATATTTATAATGTAGTGGGTAACTTGCAAGTATGCTTGTAGCAGTTACCCGAATAGTGTTTAAGAAATGTTATGAACGATCACTCTTCCAGCTTTCGCTGTGACTATGCTGCACGTTCCACTTATGCCTGGCGGTTTTTTCCATACCATACCACACTTCGGTTATTGGAAAATTTTTTGGGCCCAGTTTTCTTGAACGTTTGCAATGTCCCAATTTAAAACTAAAAACAAACAAACAAACAAGCAGGCAAGCAAACGAATAAACGAAAAACAGGTCTGTTTGCTGCAGATGCTTTCGATATGTTAAGAGCCATAGATTGTGCTCGAAGAATTGCTTTTCTCGTCGAACTTTCCCGTTTGCACAAAAACAAGTGACTGGATTAGATTGTATTTTTTACTTTTGTTTATATTCTTGTATTTCACCCTTAACCAGCAAGGGAAAGTATATTCGAGACAACGGAAAAGAAAGGAAGGAAAGAAGAACGAAAGAACAAATAAATAAATAAAGTAAGAAAATAAATAAATAAAGAAATAAAAAAAACAAAGAAAGAAAAAAAAGAATTAAAGAACAAAACTAAATTGAAGGATGTCGCTGAACAATCGAAGCCGTGACCGCGGGGAGCCAGTGCTTGCAATACATTTCTTTTTCTCAGCCTTACTGCAGGCTTTCAGAGGCACAGTTCCTATTACTAATATTTTTTCTGTGCCCCAGTTGGCAGGTGAAATAATAAAACGCGTCATTATTTGTTATTTCACTTTAGGTTGTTCTCATTCGCCAGGCCACCTTTTCTCGGCCTTTTTAAAAAAATGCTAACTTTCGACAAAGTAGAAATGAAATTCGATATAAGATCATTACTGGTTTTACACTTTTTTTTACATTCAGGTTGCCTTTTGACGCTGAGTATAAATCCGACAAATCGCAGCCATTTATTTTAAGGCACGCTTTACGACTTCTATACTTGAGCTTCGCTAGATTAAATAAATCTAGAATATTTTTGTGAGTTACTTCTGTGATAATGTGCTTAAGGGACAAAAAAATATTTTCAATCCGTAGCAACCTCAATGTAAAACCACAAAGGGTGTCACACAGTCTTAATTATTGCAGAGTTTATGTAGAGCTTTGTAAGAGCGCACCTCACAGAGTGTATGAGAACTCGTAAACATGTTGCGTATACTCCAGCCGACGTTTCGACAAGCAGACTTGCCTTCTGGAAGGTCGCAGCTTGAAGAACACGATTCGCAGCTTTTATATGTAATCATGCACGCTTGTCGAAACGTCGGCTGGAGTATTCACAACATGTTTACGAGCTTTTTATCGCAAGTTATCATCGCAAGTTACTTTTCCCTTCCGGCCTCTTTAACGTTAACGCGTTAAAGAGGCCGGAACGCTATAGTGTAAAGCGATAGCGGTAAAGGGTTCGTTTGGCAGTGATTCTGGCGTCAGCGTCGTTGCTTCTGAGCGAAAAATCATCTGGTGCGTGGCCACAAAATTGACAAAGATGGATGTAAAATAAATCATGAACACATTCTGGCTCTGAATGGGGATCGAACCCGGGTCGCTTGCGTGGCATGCGGGGGTTCTAGCACACAGCCACTTTGTCCGCTTGCGAACGCCGTGAAAATGACATCATCTGCTCGAAAATGGAGCGAAAGTAACTTTCATGCTTTACGAGCCCATGCGCCCTGTATGCATGCTTCACAAGAAAACATGAACTGTTGCAGTGATAAGGGGGTGGTACACGTGTACATAGCTATCGGGCGACAGAAAATGGGATTATCATAGTGACTTCACGGTTTAAAGCCGGCCATCCACTACAGAAGGCACACACGCTACTGCGCCTGTTCTCTTGAGGCCACGTATATAGTGGGTGCACAGCAAGTTCGAAAATTTTTCATTTATAACGTGTTAGAAGTATGCGCTAAGGACAGGATATTGCTTTTGGCGTTCAACTCTTAAAGGCGGAGCTTAAGGGTCCTCCAATTTTTTTTGCATTTGATTGTACTCTGCCATATCCGTAAAATGAAAAAAAAGTAACAGGTTTAAAAGTAACAGAAGCTCACTTTGTCTATGCATTATGTATTTTTCGAGTTTCATCGTGTTCGATATCTGTTGTATGCATTCGATATTTACCTCACCCCGTCTAAATTTGGTAAATGAGATAGACTTACCACGAGCGCTCACCATTAGCTGCTTCTGAGCACTCAGACATTGGCACATTTTGCACTCGGGGACCTGTTCGCCTCTTCAGTGAGACATGAACGTTCACAGAAGTATTCGAGTATAAGCTGCTGTGGGAGTGCGAGGAGTCTGCATTGAAGAACAGGCATCACATGACTGGGTAGGTAAAACTGCAAAGCGAATTCGCAATGCGCTGATGGTGGAGGGGGTATTTCTGTCGGTTTAATAAGAACCCAACGTGCACAGAGTAACGGAAGTTGCCTAAGGACTCCATTGCGGATGGGTTGTACCGCCACATTAGACTGTGACCATGCCATCTGGTATTTTCAAAAAACAAAAGTAACAATGCCACAACAGGCAGCATATGAATGAAAATTGTTGTTTGGGCGTGTTAGACGTTTCATGGCTTTATTAATTAGAGTAGTGAGATACGTAATTAAGAAAAACATTCCTTTAACAGGGTAAAAGGTGGCTCCTGTTTGTCTTATGCGCGATCGTCGATGCTCGAATGGTAAACATTAATATGCTCTACGAGACAACCTGAAAGAACTTTGAGGCGTGCTGTGTAGCGTCTGAAGTTGAGCTGCTTCGCCTTGTCAGTGGCGTCACTATTCTACATTTCTTCGACATCGGTCTGGATGAATGAGGACTGTTGCGTTATGACACACTCCCCTTCGAACTGCGCCGTGCGTCTGTTGTTGCGATTCTTCGTTGCATTTTTTATCGACTCACTAAACCTACGCCTGCATTCAGTGGTTACCAGTGATGACGTGCCAGTTTTAATATAAAAATGGCGAGCACCGCTGACACCACCCTGGCAAAAAAGGAAATGTAAGTTCCTGTGTGTATTTGGAGACACGGTCGTATAAGGACGTCAAAATTGCGAGTTGCGTAAGCGAGCAGCCGAACTGGAGAGGCGAAAAAAAAAAAAACACGCGTCAATAACGTTAACGTGGGTATCCCTATAACCCACGTTTTTACGTAACGTCAGTTGCAAATGCGGTAACATAAATGTCCGGGAACGTTATACCGGGAGACCTCGAAAGAAATGCATGGGTTTATGAATTGGCGCCCAGGCCGCGCCTTTTCAAACGAGCGTCAGTCTCTAAGAGGCAATCATCAGGGTCGTCGGTTGGTGTACGTTGTCTCAACTCAGCTCGCCTATACGTTGCGTTTGGTTGTCAAGTCGGTGGAGAGGGACGCTGTTACTGCAGCACGCCTCAGCTGAAGCACGAGTGGATGATAATCCAAAGTACTGCATGTGCCGTGCAATGGCGGGCGGCTCTCCCAATGTACTCTAGCAGTTTATAGCCATTGCAACACCCACGGCTAGCAATTACGTGACTGCTGTGAAAAGAGATGAAGTCATACAATCAAACGCCCAACTTACAATAGCCCGCAACACATTTTACGGGGGTCAACAAGGGCCACTATTCCCCTCGCCGAACCTTACCTACTTATTTCAATTTCTTTGTGTGTGTTGTGGCGCGAAGGCATTATTGTTGTGACTGCAGTGCTATACGTAACTGTTAATGGACGGTGGACGCGCGAACATTAGGTTTTCACGAGTTAGACTGCTTAGTTCAGCTTGACAGTCGGCAGCTCAACAAGAACAGCAACTGCGGCTATAAGGCGATAATTTGTACATTTAGCCGTTTCCTGTCAACTGTGCTGGTGATTGCTACAATCGATTTTGCACTCGTGGCACCTTTTAAAATGGGCAGGGGGCAGGAAGTAAAATCGCGCTGAAGAGGCTCATAACACACAATTTCGTTGCCTTACAATGCAATTCACAACGTAATTTCCATACATGTGTGCGTTGTGTTGTTCCTGATTTGTAGAAACGCGCCTCGTATCTCGGCGCATGGTGTATGATATATTTGTTTTATAGGCTTGTTTAAAATACCCACAATTAAACCTGCCCTGCTTAACGACTTTGCTCACAGCTGCGCCATGTCTTTCCGCTTGCGTTTGCTGAGGCCATGAGCAGTTACAACAGCGCACATTTATGTTCGATGGAGCAGTCGCTTTGAACCAATAACCAAGCATTCTATCAGCGCTAAGCTTTGAGAATGCGTTTATTGTAACGGCGGGTCCAATGTGTCAGATGCGCCAGTCATTTAGTTTTCGCCAATATGAAGTGCATGTCCCAAGCAAATGTCTGCTTTCTCTACCTGACCGTGACAAGAACGTGCTCTGGAAAATAAGTTTTCATATAAAGTTATACCAAGACCGGCTCGCAGCATTCGACTCCTGAGATGGTGTACTGAGGTGAAAGGTTTTTCTATTCTAACTTTATTCATTCTCGTCCTAGGGCAGTAGTGAGGGTGGGGTTCCGTTCAACTTATCATCAAGGGCGGCAGACCATGCATGGAGGTTGGTAACAAAGAATGAGTCGAGGAAACAGAATCTTCACGTTGTATCGGGCAATGTCTACACGTCGCTATATATATCTGTAGAAACATGCATAGACGTCGTCACCGTATACACGCACTACATGGAATGGTATTTTGTTTGCGCATGAGGCGAATTGCTGTCTACTCATGCAACGCTTCGCGGAATATGAACTAAACGGATAGCATATATTGTATTCGTCACACCTGTGGTCAAGTATTTCAATGTGTGAGCAAAAAAGAAGAAAAAGGAATTATAGTAGTAGTAGAACTAACTTTCATTACTTTCAGCTATTGTGCTCTAGCTAGTTCACATCTGCATTGTACTAGTGACCAAACCAAACCGGTACAAGAACGTTAGCAAAACTAGAAATAAAGAAGACTTATAAGGATGTATGTAGTCACGCACCTTTGTGGATATCTCAGAGTTAATTTTCGCATTCACAACTAATATCTGGTTAACCACCTGGCCTTCCTCTTAGTCTCTCCCATTATCTCACATTCACAAAGTCACAGAGGCACGCGTAAGAATGCTTGTGGTAAGAACACCCGTGTTAATATATGCTTTTTCACTTGGAGTAGAACAGAGGAATCCATAAAAATAATTTAGAAGACTGGACTAGCTTTTACTTAATTAGACAAATCTAGAAATCACGAAAGGTGGCATATGTAAAAAATCACCGCCATATCCACAAAGTGAATGATGTTTGAGGAGCTTGCTCAGAGATGTCCGGGTAACCCTCGAAAATCCGTACACATCTCCAGTCATCATATATAGATGCGACAACGTTGGTATATATACATTACATACATACTATTTATAAATTTACATTCGCATGCATTATAAACATTTTGGATCAACTATATACTTTTTATATACACAAGACATGTTATTTTGTAAAGTAAAAGAAGAGCGTCGCTCAATAAGCTCAAGGACTCAGTCGCTTTCTTATAAAAATTATTGCTTTATGATGCGTGCACTACATACATTATATATACACCGAAGGCCATGGGTAGCTTTGGCCACCCACGGCTCTTGGGTCATAAAAACCCACTATTCATCATCATAAAGTACTAGAGGAGCGTCCCTCCATGGACTCGTTTCTTTTTAAAGATTATTTCTTTATGATCACTGAAGTATGTTGCCGAGGGATCATCGATGACGAGACGCAATGAAAAGTTCGAGAAGGCAACATCGATGCAGGTGCCCCTGATGGTGGTGGGACGTTTGCAATCGTATTACATGCATCGGACAGCGTAACATGACATCATGTGTTGGACTAGCCAATCGCTTTGCATGATGTCAACGTTCAAATCTCCGAAGAGTACTAAGGGACTGTGTTTGAACTCGGTCCTGTATCGATGCATAGCCTTCTCGGTGTACTTGGTGACGTCTACTTCTGACAACTTCGGTGCCAAGTACAGGGCCATAACTGCTATCCCGGATGACAACTTCACAGCGGCGTGCTCCCTGTTATGGCTCTGGCTGATTATTGGCAATGCGAGATATTCAGCCGCATCAGGACGTAGATCCCAACACCGCCGAGAGGACGCTCCGCTTTCCTGGTGCACATGACTGGCACAAACCTATTGATGTACAAGTTTTCGGCGTTTCATGTCTCCGTGAAGCGGAATACGTCAGTTGTGGTCAGGACGGGATCATGTTTGATGTCATGAACAAGTGCGGTGAGGGACCGCACGGTCAGAAGAGCAAGGGCGAACTTGGTTGAACGGAAAACTGACGCCTTGGGCGGCGGCGTGCCATGGTGGAATCGCCCGAGAGCATGCTGTCAGCGCCGACCAGAGAAGTGTACACTGGCAACACTGGTGCACACGCCGGTGGCCACCGGACAAGGCGCGAGCATTAGAAGCTTCCCGAGCAAGCTCTCAAAAGAAATACATAATCAAGGGATCTTTGTTTTCTGGTTCATTTTTACGCAGGACCTAAATGCACATGTGCATTAATGATATGCGTACGTAGCTCTTTACCATCCCCCTACAATTGCGACGGAGCTATGCATGGAACGTCATCCATGGTTTTAGTGCATGCTACTCCTGATTTCCCCCGTGGTTACTGTCAGGGTGATATGAAAAGGACTATGCTTTCTGGCCAGGGTTGACGCTGGCTCGGTTAATAACGAACGTTGCGCAAGGCCCTTCTTTGACTTGTGCTCGTTCATATACCATCTTCGTGAAGCCAGATAAATTATTATTAACCATGTAATTTTGTTACAAACCGAACAAAGTGAAACGTATAAGTCCACCGATGCGTAGAGAATTGTTTACAATATTTTCCGGCTTATTTAACGTCGGTGTAAAGTATGCCACGTACACAAACAAATTACCACACTTGAGTTGAAAGGACAACAGTGTAAAGATACCTGCGCCTCGCCAACTACAGAAATCGAGGGAACAAACTATATAGACGCCAATGTACATATGAAGCCTCCTCTAATACCTATAGGGTTCGCGTTCGTGGAACAGAATCAAGTGAGCAATGCACAGCTGGAGACTATTTTCTCTACGCATAGCTTACAAGACTCTCTGAAACTTGAAAATCGGACTAATAGCGAGCCGTGTATACTTTGAAGGCACAGAAGTACACACGGTGGTTTTTACTTTAAAAGGCTTCATTTGTGAATATCGATGAAAGCGCACCTCAGAGGTCTGTGACTCCGAAATAATTTTCCATCCCAAAAATTTACTGCTGGTCGACGTCACTAATAACATCCTTAACTAGACACAGACTGACTGCAACCGTCGTAACTGGAACTGAACAAGCGACCTCAAGGTAAGTTGCAAAAGTGCATATTCTTAGAACTTCCAAGGTATGTGACTGGCACGCAGCTGAGAGCATTTTACATAGCTGATAAAGTACAAGCATGGCACACATGTACGACACGTCACATGCTCATGTTATGTGCGCACAACATTGGAATATTACAGACGCATCGAGATTAAGTGAACACAAAATTTTGAAGTTTACGTTTGCTGGCAGCTAACAATCTGTACGTGTGCTTCTAAAGAAGCAGTTTGCTTCTTTAGTAATAAACAATTTTATTTCATTTCACTATTTCATTTCGTCGTACTATTTCAAATTTTCGAGCATCTGGAAGCCACTGCTGAACGACATGCAGAAGGACCTAGACGAGAGACATATGAGAAGTTGTAGTTGACAACTCTGACGATATTACAGTCTACTGCACAATACTCAACAACACATAACAAAGGCTGAGCGAGAATTGTGGAGGAAGATAAGGAGGTTAACCAGACGTTAATATCGAGTATGCTGCTCTTCAGGGGTGTGGGGCAACGGCTTCGAAAAAGGGCGAGAGAGAGATAGAGGGACAAAGTAAATAAAAAGGAAAAAAAAAGCAGTCAAACATATACCAGGCTGCTCAAATGAGAGCCATTCAGAAAGGCTAGTATATCGCAGGAAGCCTAGTACCGCGCTTAAACGGCTACCAAGTCACTGTTAGTCTGTCGGCAATAAACGGACCACTCAAACCGCCCATTCAGCCCACGCATGAGGCCATAAATTATTGACGTCGCTTTCTAGGACAGAAGCTACACGGAAGATGCGCGTGTTTTCTCATCAATGCATCCCGTCTTCATAGAGCTGCATGGCCGCATTTAACCTACGTAGGATTATACTGAATCTGTCGAACCTTAAGCGTTAGACTTGCGTGAAGACTCTGCCAAAGTGATATTACTCTTCTACGTAGGTTACGGTTTGGTTTCTCATTACCCTGCGCGTATGCGTTCCCCATAGTGATGACTGTCACTACAGCCTGTGATCACTTTGGTGAGGAATAAACCGTTGCACATGTTCCACGCAACTGCCTGCAGAATAACTAAACAGACGAAATAGCTTTGCAATGCGCTAAATGGAATAACAAAATTTTCGAGGCACTGTGTTGGCGGCCAGTCCGAGCTGTGGATGTCACGTGCTGGAGTCTCACTTGTTTTCCCTCTTGTCTTATTTCGCGATCTGCGTCCTACAGAACACGCTCCAACACAACGTCCGATTTAAGCAATTCTAAAATTCTAAAAAAAGTATGCACGTAATCTATAGATTCTCACTTAAGTCTGTGATTGACTGGGAATGAAAATAATGCCTTATTAATGTTTATCAGGAATGAAGAATAAAACAAACAACAGACAAAAAGAAAGCTCGCACTATTTCTACAGGTGACTGGTTCCATTCGAAACAAATGAATATTATTTGATTTTTTTTTCGCTGAAAGTTGACCTCGTCTTTTGCTGCGATAGACACTCAACCGCAGCTATTTGCGACATTGCAATATTGTACTAGCAATAAAATTTTATTTCTTAAACCCCAAGATTTTTTTTCAGGTTGAAAATCGTGCTGATGGTATGGACGACCCCTTTGACGTTAAGATTGTGTCTTGTAACTATTTCAAATGTCTTTTACCTTCTGATTCTTACATTATGGTTAGACAGTAACTAATCCATGAAAACATATAAACACCTTTGCCATTTTGTTTACAGGCAAACGAAACAGAATAACGTTTAGCGACATGAGAAGATATGTAACTCACGCGAGTAAAAAAAAAAGAAAAATCTTGGCGAATGTACTTGCGACAGAGGGACGTTGCGCAGATGAGGCTGAATAGTGCAATGCTCACTATACGATGACCGTCTGGCGTCGCAAATAACGCGCTCTACAGCATATACACGAAACCACTCTAGCTCGCACTACCCGTTTCAGAATTACATCTAAGTTCTACGAGTTCAAAGTGCTAGCGACATAAAAGAGAGGCATAAGGAACTCACCTGCCTTCAACAAGCGCTGGTCTCTAGGTCCTCCAGGAGGCTCGAAGATCACCACCAGACGCCAGATATATGTCGCACCACTCTCCTCGGCGACGCCTCGAGAAGAGAGAGAGAGAAAAAAAAAGGAAACAGGGAATGCGACAGGGAAGACTCAAATCCCGTACTCGGCTCAGCGGTCCAGCCGACTTCACGAGTTCGTCCCGTACCGGGCTCACTCAAAACTCCGTCTCGGAGCAAACTCTTTCGGAACGCGGTTCATTCGCATCCGAGGAGCGGGCAGCGAGTGGCGCGCGGGATAGCGGCGCGCAGCGGCGGCGTCTGGCGCGCTGCTCTTCGCCGCGCATTTCCCGAGATGGTGATTGCGTCATTCCGTTGGCGTTCCTCTCTCCTCCCCTCCTCTCTGGGAGCACCACGTGACGCAGGGATCGTTTGATGGTTGGGCGCGAGCCTCTGGTCCGGCCAAGGCGAAGTAGCTGCACTAAGGTGTTGCATCGAGGAACCGCTCGACATGACTCCATTAGGTAACGAATTACTAAATTTTCGAAGCAATCACCCATTAATGATCGGAAAGCTGTACACTCAGAGACAGATTTTCGATAACGCACATGACGCTTCGGCTGAACTCTAAGGGGTATCGGTGTCTTAATATAGCGCAGCTGCTTTGGGAGTGAGCTACGGCTGATTAACTTCTTTGGATTGGTTAAGTAAATGTATCACTCGCAAATAACTCGCACCGTTTTTAGATCTTTTTCAATGTTACAGATTAGAAGCTATCAACTACAGAAAATAAACGAAGTTATGCGTAATCGTTTAATATCGAATTGCTGATCGCATAAATAAATCACTTAAAATCACTGAATGATGGTGTCTGAGAAATGTACACACGCGCAAAATTTATGAAAATGAATCCAACCTTGGCTGAGTGTTGGCCTGTACTTGTCTTAGTGGAGCAGAGCCGAGCTCAGGATGCGATAGAAGTTCTTCGCTAAATAGTACATCATCCAAGTTCACAAATTTAACGTAGAGAAGGAAGTTAAGCAAGGCTTGCAATCCCAACGATGTAGAAAGCACAGTACTATTTGTAGAAAGTTTTATTTGTAGAAAGCACAGGGAATCGTCTCTATTTATTCTTTCACAATATTTCTAAAAGGGAAAGACGGAGTACGTAAATAAAAGAAGGATATTTCTGTCGAACGAGGCTCTTATGTACTCGTGAGATCCAATAAACCATCGACTACGGTTTTCAATTACCTTGTGACTTGATTGAAAATATTTTCTGGAATGGTTCGACGGAAAGCAAGTAGAGAACTAAATTGTCCAAGATCCGGGCGAAGGAAACAAGAATCTGTAATTAGTAGCGACCTTTCTAAAGCCGTGGAAAATGAAGTCCAACGTAGCTGATGGCTGTGGGACTGAAATAGTGAGTAATGAAATTTTGTTCTAGATGAATAAAAGTAGATTGCTGGCCATATGACAGCGGACAGGAGAGGATGAGGGGAGACAGTGCGAAACTTGTACCGACGCCTTATATTTTATTCGCTAAAATAAATTGTGCATGTGCCGAGAAGTCTGCAAGCAATGACTAAAGCGCAGATGGTTGGAAGACAACGAAGAAACTTGAGTAATTCACAACTGTGCATCGAATGATAGAACGAAAGCAATTAGCTAACACTATATATATATATATATATATATATATATATATATATATATATATATATATATATATATATATATATATATATATATATATATATATATATAAACGATGGCGTGGATTATAAAACGGTTGGTATACCTGGTTTTGTAGCCGACATTGCGTTATCAAAGATAAACCACACGTAATTAGTTGCTGTAAATAAATAGGAAGAAAAACATCTATTAGCACATTGAAGAACTCGTTATTATGAAAGAAGCTTTTGAAGTTTTCCTCTTATGCTGAATTGGGTAGAAAGCGCACCAAAATATGACGAAAAAAAGGGTACAGTGCACGCAAGCAGAGTGGTTCATTTGAAACACGTGTTTGTGCTTCCAACTTGCGAATATCATCGAAACAATTCCTAGAACCTCCATTTATAACATTAACGCGGTTGCATGAAAATGTGAAAGCAACTGTGAAAGGTGAAAGAGTTTTGTGCACGTTCTGAAAATGCGCCGCAACTGCAAATGAAGCCTTACAGCCTGTAAATGAACGATTTACTGAAACATAGCGCGTGCCCGCGGCTGGCGACCTAAGCAGGAAGAGCGCCGGCTGCCAAAACTAAGACATGTATGGTCGCGAGCTAAATTTTAGAGACAACGAGAGTGCATGACAAACTGCACACCTTGCGCCTTCTGACGGCTTCGCGGCTGAGTTCGAGAGCTTTTTAACAGTGCAGTTGTTTAAGGACGATATTAATTCTCCCGGAGAGTAAAGTCACAGAAAAGGGACAAGCCCTAGTACTAACCCTTTCTGTCCACTAAACGTTAAGAGCAAAGTCAATCAACGAAATAGCAATATGTTGCCACCCGCTCCAATGTTTTTCCAGTTTTCTCGTCAGTAAAGCTTGGTCCAAATGTCTACCGGACAGTCTGCTCGTTTGCTCGCTTCAACTGAGCGTGTACTTCCTTGCGCCATAATACACCACACACCATCACTGTGCGTGCACTGAAATACGCGAGAGAGCCGAAGGTGACACCAGTGACACTTCTGCAATCGACGTGGAAGCGCCGAGCAAATATATCGTGACGAATACAATTAATTTGTGCAAACAAGTTATTTTCGTCACGATATCATCGATCGAGTGCTTACCCGCGACTGTGAAAATGGCAGCTTGCGCTTCGTCCCATGCACAGGTGTTTTCGCGGTTGAAGCGACTGAGCGAAGGTGCAGGACGGTATGAAATAACGTGCGTGCACAGAACGCAGACTCAATGTTATTCGTCAGAAGGTGCGCGCAGCAACGCAGATTCAAACATGCTTCAGTAGTGTACACAATTTTCGTTCGTGACTAGTCAGTGGCGTCCCCTGTTAGGGGGGACAAATGGCTCAGCATGGCCATGCACCCCAGAGCCCCGTTGCTGCCGTCGTGGCCGTGCACCAAGGCGTAGCGGCACATGCCCACACAGACACACGGGAGATACTACATAGCTCGAGCGCGCCTCTCCTTAGAAGCTAGGCGCCGGTCTTGCTTGGCTGAACTTGGTCGCTTGGATTCTATGTCCGGCCACGTCGGATGCACTATAGCACTCCGAAGATCACTGCCATGCTCAGCCGTGTTCACCTTCAGGGACGCCTCTGTAGAAACGAGTGCTGCAGACAGCTGCTCCATTTACGTGTGATGCTGTATTCTCCGTACTATAAATGGCAGTCAGCGCTGTGAAAGGTATATATAAAAAGTTCGGTTAACAAAATGCTTAAATCCGCATGTTTCGAAGCTACGTTTTAACGTTGTGAGTGATCGTGCAATTAAAGCAAGGGCACGCACGTGAAGTGTCGCGTCATTTTAAATTTAAAACAAGAAAACGAAGGCAACGAAACGTTAAGAGAATAGAACAATATATTCACATCTCTAAGCCAAGAGACCTATAAGTTATTACTCCGCGTAAAATAGGAAGAAAACCACATCGTGGGTGCCAAACAAAAACTATTTTCTAGAGAAAACACATCTACTGCAAGAAATCTCGCGATATCCTCCACGGAATTGACTTCTATGCATGAAACGGCGTATAGAAAAGAGGCAGCGCCACTATATGTATAAGCGACGAGTGAAAGACGAATGACCAACGATGAAGCAGAGCTCACGCGAGACGTTCAACGCACCGGGGCTCACCTATCGGAAGCAGCGTCTCACATTTGATATGCGCTTTCCAAGCGATATGCTACGTAGGATGATCGTCCATACCATAACCACGGGTGGGCGCCGGGTTTCACAATGAAGAGGGGCAGGCAACTCTCACCGTACCTTCTTTTCATCTACCCTTGGTTGTTTGAGTTCTCAAGTAAACGAGCTCCGCAACAGGTGCAAAGACTGAAAATGGCACGATGACAGTACTTGTCGCAAAGGCATGCCATTGGTTGTCGGGTTTCCGGACTAGAGGTAGATATCGGTTTTTTGAGTGCGGCATCGTATGTTCTGGCCGTTGTTATCGTAAAAAAAATATCTGCGTAGGCATAACTCGGTCCATATAAAAGTAAGATGAAAGGCCCAGCTGAGTAAATGTGAGGGGCAAAATGGACGCCCCACTAGAGTAATTATCGGGAGGGGAGTGGGCACTTTTCTAGCGCACGCCTACGACCATACAGATTTTTTTTTTTCAGAACATGCAGCATTAGCCGCTCAGTGCCGGAGTTTACATAATAACTGCTCAGCCTGTCGTTACAGAGTACGAGCTCCTGTAGGCGTCGTACCGAATCACCAGATTGGTTACCCCGAGTAACGGGAGGTTGTTCTTCTGAATTGGTAAAAAAAAAAAAAGCCTCTAAATTTAGATAATATCCTCCAAATTCAACGGACTTCGGTGAAGATATTTAATTTCTGAAAGGGCGCTCAAAAGATTTCATATACGAAGGACGTGTCTCCAAATAATGACTAAATTTAGGCGTGTAATCTGTTTACGCATGCGTTCCGTACGGTAAAAGTATATAGGGGGCTATCCTTTTTTATTATTAAATGGGAAGACTAATTGAATGAGCCATGTGTTTGCATATGGTACGTTCGGCACGGCGAAAGTGTGCATGTGGGCTGTACGTTTTTGTTTTAAACCTGAAGCCTTCATTAGCGAAGCAAAGACATTTTTACCGCATCCATCCATCCATCCATTCGTCCATCCATCCGTCTATCTATCTATCTATCTATCTATCTATCTATCTATCTATCTATCTATCTATCTATCTATCTATCTATCTATCTATCTATCTATCTATCTATCTATCTATCTATCTATCTATCTATCTATCTATCTATCTATCTATCTATCTATCTATCTATCTATCTATCTATCTATCTATCTATCTATCTATCTATCTATCTATCTATCTATCTATCTATCTATCTATCTATCTATCTATCTATCTATCTATCTATCTATCTATCTATCTATCTATCTATCTATCTATCTATCTATCTATCTATCTATCTATCTATCTATCCATCATCCATCCATCCATCCATCCATCCATCCATCCATCCATCCATCCATCCATCCATCCATCCATCCATCCTATCTATCTATCTATCTATCTATCTATCTATCTATCTATCTATCTATCTATCTATCTATCTATCTATCTATCTATCTATCTATCTATCTATCTATCTATCTATCTATCTATCTATCTATCTATCTATCTATCTATCTATCTATCTATCTATCTATCTATCTATCTATCTATCTATCTATCTATCTATCTATCTATCTATCTATCTATCTATCTATCTATCTATGGTCATATTCTGTAGGGCAGGTTGCAAAATGTAGTCAATTGCGAAGTAATTTTCCCAAAGATTAATTGAACCATTACAACTGTCATAAAAAATGGCCATTTAAATTTCGCTGGAATGACTAATTCGGAATGACAAGCGCATTTGATGACCTGGTGGATGGGACCAAACAATCAGTATCAATATGCATTTGATTCAAGCTCGTCTCACGTAAGAATAGCAGCATTCTCGTTTTAAAGGTATTCGCGATTGTTTCGTATCGTTTATCCCCGAAATTTGTGCCACCTGCCTCAAGGACTGCACCTTTCTGTTCCGACATGAGGGCGGCCCGCCACGCTCTAGAGCACGTCTTGAATTGACCACAACAACGTTTTCGTCCATTCATACATCCAGCAGCAAAACACTCGCGCGTGTAGATATTTGAAAGGTCGAAACAGAGCAAGCAAACGTCTCCTGAAAGACGAGAAAAAAATATATATATATTTGCCCTGAAAGATGTGTGGCGTCAATGGTTGACCGAGGCTTTTGAAGAAGCTGCTACGAGAAAAGATTCTGAAGGAGCCACTTTGCTGAAACGGCCTCAAAGCGTTGTAAAATGGTCTTTCACCTTTGTGTGCATTTTTTTCTCGGGGCCTAACATCGCGACTTCATCATTTTTTTTACGGTCTCCTAAAGAAATACAGCTTCATTTTATATGCGCTTCCTTCCGCGGGCGGGGGGACCAGTTCTGCCGTGGATCGAACAACTAACGTGATCAACGTATGCAAGTGCACTTGTTATCGGGAGGTTGTTTCCCGGAAGAAATCATGCGTTCTCCGGGAGAAAAAAAAAAAAAAAAACGCTGTTTACGCCAGTCGCTGAAGGTCGTTTGTTGTCTCAGGAATAAAACGGGCCGCTAATTTATTCGCTTAGTTAATGCAATGGTGAAGCTTAACTGAACAATAAGAAAGCGTCGGGGGACAATGAACTACAAATTGCGAGACAATGCTCTTCGTACACCGCATATTTATAGAAGATTTCCGTTGACATATCGAATATCCGCCGCTGTCAACAGCGGTGTCGGTAAATATTGCCGCGCAAGGCCAATACGACGTGCTACTCCTCCTGTTCGAGGGAAGAACCGAACGCTTCATATGCAAACAACCTAGTATTAGGGCTCGCTCGAATGATCTATGGAAGGGCTGGGCTGCTACGCGTACATCACTCTCTTGGCCGATTAGAATAAACAGAAGAAACCGTTTAAGAAAAAAGAAAAAAAAGAAAGGGGAAAGAAAGAACGAGCCAAGTAAATAATAAATAAATAAATAAATAAATAAATAAATAAATAAATAAATAAATAAAACAATAAAAAATGAATAATTATTTGAAAACGAACAAATGAAAGAAATGAACAAGGAAATACAAATAAAGAAAGACAGGAAGAAAGACAGACAGACAGAAAAGAAGAAAGAAGGAAACAAATGAAAGCTATCACACATCCTCTGATTTGTAAAAGAAATATTTTTCCCGAGAAGGCCTGACACATTTACGTCAGTGCGTCCGTGTTTCAGTGGGGCTCGAATACGGTATCCTATAGTGACTACACACCTCCCTACACCCTCCCACCGTAACTACATGAAAGGCTTGCAATGATGAGACAACCACCACTTTTCGAGATTGGTTTCGCTACAAAGCACTAGTTCTCTTTATTTTTTGGGGTGGGGGGGGGGACGCAACCACTACTATGCATATAAAGAACTATTCACTTGTCACACATGGAAGTTTGCGTTAGTATTTTTGCGCTATACAACTGAAGCGCTCAGTTTGGTTTAGCTTAACGCCGCCGCTGGCATGGCTGACTGAGGTTTAACGTAAGCCTTTCATCATATTTAGAGATAACTCGGATATGTAAAGAAGATGATACTCGAATGAGCGGTACAATTCACCCAGCGCGTGCGAATGTTTGAAACTTTCATACAACTATGCGGACATTACTATAAAAAGCCCGGTCCTCGAATTGAATAGTGAGATAGACAAAGAGAAATGACGGGGTCATTAACCAGATGAGATTCCTGGTACATGTCTTGATTGTGTCAATGTATAAATAAATAAAAAAAGCCCTTTCCGATGCACCCTCCCATTAGTTTCGCTTAATTCACCGTGTATATTTGAAAGTAACAGCTCTTTCTGGTGTACGGGCAGACCAGTGTCCAATGAATTCTTTTGCTGCATGCGGGATTCTGTCCAGCTGGCCTTTTGCAAGCACTGATTTTATGCGTAAGCACGCATGCCCCATTTTCATTCGGAGTTGTGGAGTGTGTCCAAGCAGCGTAACGGCGAATGAAGATATTTCACTCAGTTACCCAATATTGGAATTGAACAGAGGCATCTCTGTTCTGCATGCCTTATTCATAAAATAAAAAAAAGTGAATGAATGAATGAGGCGTTCTACGTGACAATCAAGTGTTCCAACACACAACCACTCAACAACTCGAAACCACTTTGCAGAAAAAAAAAAAAAACACCCATCTCTACATACGCCCGTCGGACGACAAAACTCGCCAGAAGACTTAATACTGCGTGACAGAATCGCGCAATTGTACAAGGAGAATCGCGAATTGAGCAACGAGTGGGCAGTTGAAGCATCCCATACAATACGAAGGAGCTCTGTCGCAATCCATAACGATCGTCAGCAAGGGCACGAACAAAGTGCTCAGCTTTCATAGCGTGAGAATTTTCTCGACGACGCATAGTGGGTAATTCGCAAATGGGTGAATTATGGCGTAGGGAGTATACTTCACAGCTTTACTTGCAGTAGGCCCTTCAAGAGAGCTTACAACGCACAAAGGCGTACCTTTTAGCACGACATGGTTCAGGTACCTACGGAGAAGTGAATCATGACGAGCTAGCAAAAGGGTGATGGTAGCGGGGCCCGATAACGATGCCACATTATATTTTGTCAATCTAGAGAGTTGATGCATCGGCGCGACTTGGCGGAGTGATAACTCAGTCGGGAACGAGCCAGCGGAAAGCAGCTGTCACGCCCTGTAGGCAGGAGCACGGTAAGTTAACTGCGCATCTAGAATTAACTAATCGGAGTGTGACCCAATTTGCTGGTTTGACGTAGACTTTGCGGAACAGGAACAAAGCGTTTAGCACATATTGCAACGTGCTTCATGCACTCCATCGAAACACGGAGGACTACAGACACATCCTGGTTAAACTGGATACATTCTGCTGGCAATGCCCAAGGGCGAGCC
The DNA here is from genome assembly GCF_013339725.1 of Rhipicephalus microplus. NCBI lineage: Eukaryota > Metazoa > Arthropoda > Arachnida > Ixodida > Ixodidae > Rhipicephalus > Rhipicephalus microplus. The sequence goes on from NC_051165.1 coordinate 297,386,442, forward strand.
TAGTTTTGTTTGCGCCTGGCCCGCATTCACGGAGTGAAACGTTGGTGCATATTCTTTTTTGTGGTTAAAAAAACCCATTCGGAAGTTCCACGATTGTGTTGATGAACCATACTATTACTCTTTGAAAAGATTAATAAACATGGTGGTGACAATGACAGTCTTTAAATTATCGCGGCTAGCTTTCCCAAAAGGCAATGAAATTCGTCTTTATTCTGCAAAAGCTAATCACGAGCCTGCTGACATAGACCATTTAGACGAGCTCAACCTTTTAAAACCAGACACGACACCCACGACATCGAACACATGAAAATTAGTGCGAAAAGGTTGACACAGCAAAGCTCTAGGAACCTTGATTAAGAAACGCCGTGCTTCAGTTACACAACAAACTTAGTGCATAATTCCACGGATTACTTACTTGGCAACAAGTCCACGCTTCGATCGGACTGCGTAACTTGCGTGATTGTTTGACGGGAAAGCTTGCCGAGAGCGTTGCCACTGATTTCAAGAGATAATCTCGCGCATTCAAGTGAGTCTTGATTACTGCTTCAGCGAAATCCACTTTTATGGAATGAGAACTGCATTTCTCAGTACTTGCGAGGTAAAACGCTCAATTTTTTTTTTCAAAAAGCACTGCAACGTGAGCTCATGCAACGAGTCGGGTAGAGCTGGCGCTTTCAGTGTAATGTGACGGCAGCAGTGCTTTGACTCTGTGAATACACGAAGCACAACAGCCGTGACATTCGCTAATGAACACGTGGGCAGACCGCATACGAAAGGGGGACAAGCGTTGCTGTTTCATTTCTTCGGAACCCTTTCACGAACAGCGTGAAAGGAATGATGACGTGCGCGTGTATGTAGCTCAGTGTTACAAGCTTAAAGGTCCACCTTTTTGCCTGCCTCCGCCCTCCTTCTATGTCCTAGAAAAAAAAAAAAGAAACATCAGGAGCTCACGTGTACTATCGGGAAAGTGGGGGCAAGCGAAGTTGATGTGTGTGTCCCTGACGTGCTAACTTTCTTTCTTTCTTTCTTTCTTTCTTTCTTTCTTTCTTTCTTTCTTTCTTTCTTTCTTTCTTTCTTTCTTTCTTTCTTTCTTTCTTTCTTTCTTTCTTTCTTTCTTTCTTTCTTTCTTTCTTTCTTTCTTTCTTTCTTTCTTTGTTTCTTTCTCTTTCTTCCTGCCTTTATTTCATACTTTCTCCTTTACTTTCTCTCTTTCTCACTGTCTTCTTTTCTTTCTTTTTCTCTCTTTCTTTATTTTTATATTTCTTCTGCATGGCGCAATGCCCTCTCGTGACTCTTTCGCTTCTCGATGTCGCGAAATGCACCCTCATGCACAGTCCCTGAAATACTTTACAGAGTAACACTTCGGTTGCTATAGGCAACAGCGAGGGTGATGCGCTCATATGCAAACAACGATGCCCCGATGCAAAATCACCAGTGACCTCGATAACAGGTCATAACAGGGGTAAGATCGGGACGACAGCATGTAATTGTAAACGGCACATAGAATTACGCACGTGACCAGTGGCCCTTGCAGGCCCACGGTATTGTATGCTCGCCGGCGCGGGGTTTTTCGCGTGCGATGCTGAAGTCTGTGAGTTATAGAAGATACGAAACATGTTATTTGTGGCACAATGCTTGAAACTTGAAGAAAGGGCGGGAAACAGGCACCGATGAACGCCCTTCTCTGTCTCTTCTCTGTCATTTTTTTGTCATTTCTCCTTTTTTCAAGCATTGCTATACAGCATTAACATGTTGAGCAAACTTCGGCCCCGATTCGGCAAGGAACAAGTTCTTATAAAAAATGGTTTCGCACAATGTGTTGACAGGGTAGTTGGTGCTTGCCCATAGTAACTATACGCAACAAACGTTACCAGAACGCCAAGACACGGCTTGTCCTGTAATCTTTCATGCGTTTTTGTAGTGATTGCTGCTCCGAACGCTGGAGCGCCTAACAGCCGGCGCCAGCGTTTCGACTCCGCTTCTATATTCCGCAAGTGGGTGTCTAACTCGAGACACTAGCGTTTCACTGTCACTTCACTGGTTCGGACAGACGAATTAGTCTCTCGGTGGCATAGGTATTCACGGGCAAGCAAGCGCTGCCTTTGCAAACGTGCAGCCGGCTCAATTAATGTGTACCAAACGTGAGACTAGCGGGATGCCGACGCGAGACATGACAGCACGATAGGGCGGTCTTTTAAAACAAAACAAAGCATGTAGCCAAGAGCACTTGTTAACAATAAGCAATGCCAGCAATGATTTTTATGCACTGACTTGACGTGTTTGCGTCATTCTCGAGTGCTCCAGAAATTGCAGTTTGGCGAGTGAAGCATCGTTCTGGTTTTCCTTCTCGGTGATAGGCCCGAAATATTCGCTAATGATGGTGCCATACATCCGAAGCATGATTGTTCGAAAAAAGGAAATCTTCGACGAGCACGTAAACCCTCCCGTTCGTTACATGGAGTGTGTAAGTCCTCCCATTCGTTACAAGAAACCACGTGTTTAGGTTAAATAATGATAATTATGAGTTCTGTGTACTTCAGCATTAGAGAGCCCGTCCCAGTTAAAGTTTCGCTTTACATTAAAAGAAGCCATTTGATGTTTACGAAAAGTTTATTTACACTTTGTAGAATAAAGAAAAACTTGTATAACAATCTAATAATAAGGAGAACTATAGACATTAGAACATCTATGTGCCATGACAAACATCGCTGTGTGTGTTTGGAAAAAAATGGTGAACAATTCTAGAGTGCTTGGTACTCTACTAGGGGAGAGGAGAAAGCCGTCCCGTGAGCCTCAGTCTACTCAAAACACCACAAGAATTATACAGTCACCAAGAGAGGGAAAGAGAGAAAGAGAGATATGGTGTGAAGAAAGACAGGGAGGTTAACCAGAACGCAAGTGTCTGGTTTGCTACCCCGCACTGAAGCTTTCATGACAGTTTCCCACATGTAGTATCGGATGTTTTCCACTGTAAAAAAGAGCCCTATGCCCCCTTCCGCCTCTTCACATGCGCATTACCAGTGCTACTTTTCGTGACCCTATACAAGAAGCTTTTTGTACATGCAGCGCATACCACAAGCATATGTAAATTACTGTTTCTACAGATTCAACAACTTCATTGGGAATACCAATCTCACGCCAGGATCAGTTCTACACAGGAACGTTCTGCGCACCATTTACTAACCAAGCATCCTTGTGCAATTGACCGCGTGGTTTGTTCAGTAAGCGTAGCCCATGACTCGGCGCTAGGGGTACACGTGACAAATAATTATGTTTGTGCGCTGCATCAATGTTAAGTTTGTGGTTAGCTGTGATATCTCCTTATTTAACAGTGACATGTAACCCACTGATAAACAACATTGTGATGTCTCGAGACCCTTTGATTGTGAATATTTCACTATGATGTATGTCTTTTGTACTTCGCATGCCCATGTGATACGTGTTCTTTCTAAGCTTTGACACAGAACAACGAGACTCGCAAGTCACTGAGAAGTACCCAGTGGACAGGTTCTGACTGTCAATATCTGAAGCGCAAAACGGAACGTACGGCATAAAGTACGCCAGCGTAGAGCTTAGTTTCCAACAAGATTGATTGATTTGTAGGGTTTAACGTCCCAAAACCACGATATGATTATGAGAGACGCCGTAGTGGAGGGTTCCGGAAATTTTGACCACCTGGGGTTCTTTAACGTGCACCCAAATCTGAGCACACGGGCCTACAACATTTCCGCCTCCATCGGAAATGCAGCCGCCGCAGCCGGGATTCGAACCCGCGCCCTGCGGGTCAGCAGCCGAGTACCTTAGCCACTAGACCACCGCGGCGGGGCTTCCAACAAGACTCATCAGAGTATACGTTAAAACGATGCGAGTATTTTCTGCTAAGACGTGCTAAACATTATTGTTTTGTTGCAATGATGATCACGTCGCACATTGAGGTAATCTCCTGGTACCGAAGTAAACATTCTTGGAATTTAGAGTCACCATGGGGGATGAGCTGCGCATGCAGGAGAGAACTCGTGAGTATACTGAGTAAGTCTTTATACAACAGTGTAATTCATGCATGCTTGCGATGGTGCTATCCTGAGCTGATATGCATGACGGGTGTTTAGCCTGTTGTATTGCCACACGAAAGTCGTCTCGACAGTGTCTGTGTAAATTTCAGGGCAAAGAAAAGTCTTTGACAGAACTCGGTAATTGCCAGCGCACTGGCTGATGCTCGTGGTACTCCACGAAGGTTTCGCGGTGGCAACCTTTGGATTGCTTCTGTTAGTTTACGCGATATTCCACGTAGCAGATTAAGCTACTCTGTATACTGCAGATTACACGGGTAATAAAGAACACGAACTAGTTCACCTCATTCCAGCAAATTGGTGAAGAATCCTAATAGTAACAATATACGGCGTTTCACGCCCCGATACCATGGCTCCACATGATAAACAAATACGCCGTAGTGGAGGTCTCCAGACATTATGAGCATCTGGTGTTCTTCAACGCGCACTCACATCGCACAGTATACAGGTCTGTACAATTTACTTCCATCGAAAAGCGACCGCCACGGCTGGAATCAAACCGCGACCTTTGGGCCAGTTGCTGAGTATTGTATACCCTCTGTTACACCGAGGTGGACGATGAAGAGTGTTGAATAGGAAGTTGATCTTCTCCACCGCTGTGGTGGTGGTTTAGTTTGCGAAGCTCATGACGTCTGTCTGTCTGAAAGAACACCCAAGTACTCGCGCTCTTGCACAAGTTGTGAATGCTGAGAATTTATCTCTAGCTTGAACGCAAAGGAAGGCGTGGGGCTAATTGGTGATGCACATTTTTCTCTTCAAAAGATATCAAGCGGTAAAGTTCTGACGGAAGCTCACGTCTATCACGTCGTGTGCAGCTTGAGTTTTTTTACTTAGTTGGAGTGCAGGGCCCGTTTCATCGTGCCTTCCAGCGTGCTTCTACCTAAGCTTTAGCACTGAACACTTTTCGAAAAGAAAAAAAAAAATAAATAAATTGAGGTGCTTTCTTTTTAATGGGAGTTCAGAAGTTTTCTCGTGGGAAAGAAACATAGTTTCGCTTTGCATAAACTCATTAATTATTGATAGGCCAGCTTGTAGCTACCACTGGCATGTCGCCAGGGTATAGTGAAGAATTCAAAGTGACACGCAAAGCCTCAGCCGTAAGGTAGTTAAAAAGATATGAACTGAGTATATAATCTTTTGGAACACTTTGATTGATGTCATACTTTTCTCTTGTCCTCAGTAGTCTCAACAAAAATATTTACTTTCTCATAACAAATCTGCAATTCGTCTCAATGTACTGCCAACTTAGTCCAACTTAATTAAACCACTTAATGTGAATGAAGCTGGTCATGTCAAATGCCGCTTTATATCTATCTAAAGACACGACAACGGTGATTTATCACATCTCCCCTCGTGATTTATTAAAGCGAAGAAATCTAAAATAGAATTCATCGTAGATGAATGCCTGCAGTCTTCTATCACATTTTGGAGGATTACGTTGCCACCTCCAATTCATCAATGAAGCCTAACACCATTAGCTTGTTCGAAAGGTTTACACGGGCTTATAGCCAGGCTGACAGGGGGAGTGGGGTTGAAGTTATTTCAAAACCTATCGATGCTTCTCCTCGGTCAGCGGAGTTAAAGTACTCAGATACGTTCCCTGCTGTAGTGAGGCATGTAATGAGCTCGCAAAACTAAATTTTAGTTGTTATTTTTATTACTATCTTGACTAAAGCTAAGACCCCAAACGTTAGTTAGTGCGCTACTGCTCTCTTAAGCTGCGCAGAAGATTCCAGAGTTATATAACTGTGCTGAAACAGGGTAAGCGAAGTACAGGATTCTCGCCAGCACCTGGTACTTAGATGCTCCGGCCAGCGAGATTTTTTTTCTGGAATTCTCGGCATTCTTCAAGAAGACTTGTGCGTCGGTATAGTTTCAGCTCTGCAACAAATGGCTCTGCAACACATGGCTCTTGTCAACTCCAGCGTAACATTTAGGAAACTTAATAAACCTCCAACAGAGCTTTAATTTGTCTTATGTTAGAAATACTACAGTCTGTGTCAATGAAAGTACCAGCTTGACTTTTAATGTGATGCCAAAAACCCTTCTACTTTGTTATCTTCGTACCGCACCTGCAGGTCGAACAGCGTAGTCTAGGATGCTTTAATAGGATGGAGGACGGAAGTTTAAACATCCGTTCTCCACGCAGTTCCCCATGCATTATCGTTTGAGCAGCGTGCGAATAATTAGGTAGCCCGAGTAATTAAAACTCCGTAGGAATGCCCCTTCTGACTGGCAGCAGCAGGTGCGGTTTACGGCGTTGGCTTAGTGTTGAAACGAAGCCGCGAAGGGCGTCAAGCCACGCACTGACGTGCATTAGCGTGAATAGGATGTTTAAGCACGGCAATTGAGATTGCTCTTACAAAGCACCTGCGGTTCTTCATTGCTTCGAAGAACAAACTTTTGCAAGGGCGAATAGACTAAGCTCAAACGCAGTCATCGGTTGTTTGCTGTTAAAGAAAGCAATAATATTGATTGATTGATATGTGGGGTTTAACGTCCCAAAACCACCATATGATTATGAGAGACGCCGTAGTGGAGGGCTCCGGAAATTTAGACCACCTGGGGTTCTTTAACGTGCACCCAAATCTGAGCACACGGGCCTACAACATTTCCGCCTCCATCGGAAATGCAGCCGCCGCAGCCGGGATATTAGATTAACCATAAAACCAGAGAGAGTGATATGACGTCACACTATGCCCTGGAAGCAATATCAACATATTAGCCATCTTTCAGACAATTGGGATCATTCATCTTGTATAACCTCTGATTGTGGAACTGAACACAAAGCAAACGTTAACCATATCATTCGTTCATGTAACAGACATGAAAAACTGGAAATATACTAATGTCATTATAGAAGTACATTTTTTTAAATTTATTTCCTTCTGGGATATAGTAAGGTTAAGCATACTATGACTGCATGACGCTACATTATCCAAGCTTTCGGAATGGGAAGCATTTCTTAGAAAAGGAAAGGCCACCTTGACCCTATCTATCTGTCTATCTATCTATCTATCTATCTATCTATCTATCTATCTATCTATCTATCTATCTATCTATCTATCTATCTATCTATCTATCTATCTATCTATCTATCTATCTATTCTATCATCTATCTATCTATCTATCTATCTATCTATCTATCTATCTATCTATCTATCTATCTATCTATCTATCTATCTATCTATCTATCTATCTATCTATCTATCTATCTATCTATCTATCTATCTATCTATCTATCTATCTATCTATCTATCTATCTATCTATCTATCTATCTATCTATCTATCTGTCTATCTATCTATCTGTCTGTCTGTCTGTCTGTCTGTCTGTCTGTCTGTCTGTCTGTCTGTCTTTCTGTCTGTCTATCTGTCTATCTGTCCTATCTGTCTATCTGTCTATCTGTCTGTCTGTCTGTCTGTCTGTCTGTCTGTCTGTCTGTCTTTCTATCTATCATCTATCTATCTATCTATCTATCTATCTATCTATCTATCTATCTATCTATCTATCTATCTATCTATCTATCTATCTATCTATCTATCTATCTATCTATCTATCTATCTATCTATCTATCTATCTATCTATCTATCTATTCTATCTATCTATCTATCTATTCTATCTATCTATCTATCTATCTATCTATCTATCTATCTATCTATCTATCTATCTATCTATCTATCTGTCTATCTGTCTATCTGTCTATCTATCTATCTGTCTGTCTGTCTATCTATCTATCTATCTATCTATCTATCTATCTATCTATCTATCTATCTATCTATCTATCTATCTATCTATCTATCTATCTATCTATCTATCTATCTATCTATCTATCTATCTATCTATCTATCTATCTGTCTATCTATCTATCTATCTATCTATCTATCTATCTATCTATCTATCTATCTATCTATCTATCTATCTATCTGATAATTCAAACTCCATATAAATCCACGCACCGCAAGCATATACTTTGAAAACCTTGAAGATATATTTTTAGAGAACCCAGCCACAGAAAATTCAGTGCAGACGCCCGTGGCATTGTCGATGAATAGAAAAGCTCGATGGACGTTAAGAATAAAAATCACGGATCGAGCCGGAATTGAACCCACGCATTGAGTCATGCCAGTGCTTGAAAAATGCGTTGCAAGAACTGCATGCGGAAGCGTCACGTCGGGGAAATATCATTCGTGGTTGCCGCATTGGCTATCCACCTTTATTTCAATGCAATAAAGATTACGTAATCACTAGTATGACTATATAATAAAGAGATGCGTGATCGAAGAGCAAGCAATACGTCGACGACAGTTACATATTACATGCACATCATCGCGTCACAGCTTGCACTTCATTTGGACAAAAGTGATGCCTGTGCTCCAATGTGTGCGCCGACGTTACGTCAGACCATCGGGTTCCCTTCAGGCGCCAGTGGTACCGACAAGCTTGGTAAGCCAACGATGTGCGCGTAGACGGAATTTATGCAACGACGTCAATATGTGTCGAAACAATTTGTTCAAACCAATAATATCTGGGCTTGGTAGCTCCTCGCTGACTGCTTCGCATGAAATCTACTCCCACGATCGGCGGGCTCTGCTGAAATTTTTTTTTTCTCTTTCTGTTAGCCCTCAGCTCACATGCATGCAACAGCTGTATGGCTATTTCTTCATATAGACATGTCGATCAACTTCTGCGATTGAAAAATACAGTGGCGTATACCAGCAGAGGTGTCGTCATAATGCCTCGAGGGGGAAGTGTGACTTGAAAAAAAAAAAATCTGAAAGTGGCAGCATAGTGGTAAAAAGTATCTAAATTACTTTAGAAGACAATTTATCATTTGAAAACGCTACTGCTGTTAATTTTGTGGATATTCTGAGATTGACAAGAGAGGACATGAAGGTTAATGTTGCATCGCTCATTACGGCCCTAAGACTTTGTCACTTCCGGTATGCCACTTCCGGTAGCGATACATAGTGGATCAGTAGCGTATCACTTCCGGTAGCTTATCTCGAGGGATATATTTCTTTGTACTCAGGGCTATAGTTGTCGGTTCAGTCAGCGTACGTGGAAGCCAAGGGGTTAAATATTCACCTCCTCGGCGATTACATGTGGCCTGTTTTACACGTGGCCCATTAGTACATTACCTACACATCATAGTGCAGGGCTCTCAAAATCATTTCAGCTAGAGGGTCGCAGTCACAAATTTTAGTCCTGCTAGGGCCGGACCGTGATGGGCGTAAGAGCGGGGAGCTGTGTGGGCTAGCTTGTACAAAACTTCAGCAACGTTGTCATATGAGAGATGACATTGCTCATATGCAATATATACGCGATTTATGATGAGTATTTCACGTCAGAATTCTAACAACGCATCAATGCCAACTTCCATGCTGACTTAAATCTTGCATGTTTCAGTCAGCATGGACATCGATTATAAAAAATAGAGCTTTGTTTAGATGGTTACGTTTGAATACACAGTGGTCACCTGCCTTACGAAAACAAAATGCCTCTGGCCAATAATGTCTGGGTAGTTCACGAATATACTCATTAGAAGAATGAATATATATATATATATATATATATATATATATATATATATATATAATATATATATATATATATATATATATATACATATATATATATATATATATATATATATATATATATATATATATATATATATATATATATATTATATATATATATATATATATATATATATATATATATATATATATATATATATATAAGGAAACAAGTGTATACTTAAGGACTCGTTTTTCCGTGTTTTTACACAATATTATTGAGATCTAACAGACAATAATGCAAAGGAAAGCATAGGGGAAGGTATCAGACCAAATTGTAATGTAAATATGAAGAAAAGTGGGTGAAAAAATAACTTGCAGTGGGCAGGATCCAAACCTGCGACCTTCGAATGACGCGTTCGATACTCTACCACTGAGCTACCACGACTACCACGACTTTATAGGGTTTATAAGTGAATTAAACGAGGGAGTGTTAGTCAGCGCCACCAGTAGCCATGGCGGCGAGTGTGGCACACTCTTTTGAGCCTGTTTGGCGTCACGTAGCACGTGAACTTGTTACGAGTGGGCAGCTGACCAATAGTCCCTCGTATACAACCTATATATATATATATATATATATATATATATATATATATATATATATATATATATATATATATATATATATATATATATATATATATATATATATATATATATATATATATATAAGGGGAGAAAAGAAGTCTAGCGAGAAGTCAGCGGGCCACATGCTGCCCTTGGGTCTCGTGTGTGAGACCCCTGCCCAAGTGGATCTTCCGAAAGTGCATTTTTTTTCTGACTCGCAAAGCTTCTGACCGTTATGTGGGATTTAACGTCCCAAAACCACCATTTGATTATGAGAGAAGCCATAGTGGAGGGCTCCGGAAATTTTGACCACCTGGGGTTCCTCAATGTGCACCAAAATCTGAGCACACGGGCCTACAGCATTTTCGCTTCCATCGAAAATGCAGCTGCCGCAGCCGGGATTCGATCCCACGACGGGCGGGTCAGCAGCCGAACAAAGCTTCTGATCACGGCAAGCGTGGGGTATTATAGCGCTGAACTTGCCTATACCGTTCAAAAGGTTCGCTTTCTGATTCTTCGAACAACATGCCGCAGAAAATTCTCCCGTACGTTCTAACCAGCCATCGGAGATTTCATCCATGCTGGAAATGCTTGTTTGTCTTTTTATTTGCCGTGCTTTGTGATCTTATGCCGGTGAGTCGTCACTTGAGATACCCGTTCATTTAGTAGCTCGGGACGCATAATGCAGGCCTGCCCGCAGTTGGATAGGAAAGGCTCACTCCTATTGCAGCAAGTGTCATTCAGCAATAGCTAGCCCGGAACTCTGCGTCACGGTGCTTTCTCGTACTTCCACTAATCGCTCTCTCGCTCGCTCGCTCACTCACTCACTCACTCACTCACTCACTCACCCACCCACTCACTCACTCACTCACTCACTCACTCACCAAATCAATCAATAAATAAATAAATAAATAAATAAATAAATAAATAAATAATTAAATAAATAAATAAATCAAGCAATCAATCAACCAAGCAATTTTTGTTTCTTATGCTGTAATGATCTCCAATCTAGTACCTTCACGTGCTCCCCGCATGGGGATTGGAATCAGATGACCAAATAATAATGACTGGAACGAATGCTCTCTCATCTGACAATGACTACAAGGTTCTAAACATACAAAAAAAACTAATACGAACGAACAAATGAACGAATAAACAAACAATGTAATGAACGAACAAACGAGCGAGCTAGCGAGCCAGCCAGCGAATGAACGAAACGAACGAACGAACGGACGGACGGAGGGACGGACGAAATCGCTAATGCGCGAGTGCGAAGCCACTCACTGGTCTCAACCAGGCCATCGAAACAAGCGGATGGGGAAAACAGACTCCAATATCACTTATCGCCTACAGTATAAAATCAGCCGAAGACACGCTAGTGTGCGGCACCGTATGGATAGGAATTTTCTGTCAACAAATTTCTTTAGGATAATTGCATTAAAACGGCAACAAGACAGCAGTGAGTAAGTAGTTACTACGACAGAAAGGAAACAAAGATATTTATGAACATATATGACGGAGGTGGAAATGTTAGGCCCGTGTGCTCAGATTTGGGGGCACGTTAAATAACCCCAGGTGGTCGAAATTTCCGGAGCCCTTCACTACGGCGTCTCACATAATCAAATTGCGGTTTAGGCACGTTAAACCCCACAAATAAATCAATACATATTCTAACAACAAAATACAGGCATGTCAAAAAGTACATCAAACATGACACAAATGCCGGTAGCCTAAATGTGTGAAATAAAACGAACGAGTTATTTGAAGCGCTCCAGTGATAATCTTTTAGTACTCAATGATACATTATTTTACAGCCGAGTAGCTGAGACAGTATATGAGTAGCTGAGACAGCATATGTGAGTATATGTTTCTCATAGTATGTGCATGCAGCAGCATAAGGTTGTTCTTGGAGGGAAATCTAGCAAGGCTAGAGTTGAAAAAAAAAAGGAATTTTATGCAAAGCGCCATGTAGTTACTAAGGTATCGTTACGGTAGGTGAGGGGATTAAAGTTGGTGCGCACTTTAGTCTTCTCAACAAGAAAGCGGTCTCTGTCGTCCTAACTGATGCGCCGCAAAGATGCAGGGTGAGAGCTACTATGCCTTGTACAACCATCCTCTGGTGCACCTGAGATAAGTTCTGCATTTCCACGTATCTTGCAAGAATTGTTCGCCGAGTTCTAGCAGATTAGAGCATGTGTACTTGTTGTTCGTCCCTATAGTCTAAAATTTTCGAATTATGCAAAACAAAAACGCACACTCGCTGAAATGGACGGAAACACGAACGCCACTTTCTGAATATTAAACCAGAAATAGAGAAAGAGAGGAGCGAGAGAGAGAGACAGAAAGAGAAAAATATACCCCTAGGGAAGCGTAGGAGCGTAGCTTGGTTGGTATCTCGACATTGCCGGCAAATTCGAGTGCACTTAGGAAGCCATTTTTATTCGAAGGATAAAAAGAAAATGGGTATAAAACAAGTTATTCGGAGTGGCCAAAACAAAGCCCAATGCAACGCCCTCGGATGCAAATAGACTTGCGTTCCAAAAGAGCGCCGCGGGAGCACGTGGCGCTAGATTTATACCCACGAGTTTAGAAAAGGCTAGCGCGCACGCGTTGCGAGTGGGAAATGCCACGAGTGCGTGAATTCTTTCACCGCTCGAAGCGAACAATACAGCCACGAGTGCTCCGAGAGCGGGCGGTGTCCGTCTTCTACCACCGCATACATTACGACGCCTTTGTGTGTGAATCTTGCGTCAAACTATGCGAAACGTTGGAGGACGTTAATTGTTTAGTCGCTATGCATACGCGCGTACCCCGTCATACGCAACAAAGGCAGCAAGCACTTCACGTTTTGCGCAAGCAGAGCTGCTTTGTAAGCGGTGGCCAACAGCTTGCCTTAGCTGGCTGGCGACTACCGCCTATAAGGGGGCTCTTAGTTCTACGCAGATCGACCATCGATTACACATGCTACTTCTTTTTAAGAGCGAAGCTCCTTAGGCGCGCCCTTCGCCGTCGCAGCTGCCTGCACTGGGCCAACTCGCCGAGCAAACTCGCAGCGGAGCTCACCCACGGTGGCAGATGGCTCGCGCACACCGCTCACTCACTCAGTCAGTCGTTCCCGCTCCCGAGTGCAGCATACGCTCTCCTCCCCCGCTCCCGAGCGCAGCATACGCTCTCCTCCCCCGCTCCCCAGCCAGCAACGATATCAGGCGCACAGTGGTTCGCGTCCCACTTCTTAAGGGCCTTACTCATCGGTTGCATTCGTAGACGGAACAAATGGCAATTTTTAGAAGAGTTCGTTCAGAGGACGGTATTGCCCATGAAGTCTCGCAAGAGTCGAAACTGTCGCTGTAGTACAATTTGTTTTGTATACATAGCTGTAACTTTGGCAAGCTGCATGAAACTGTGACACTAACTGCATTGCCCTGCCATCGGTTCGATACCCTGCCATGGCAGTCGTACTTTTATGGAAGCCGGAATGCAAAAATCACGCGTGTTCTTACGTTTGGTTAAACTGCAAAGAACCGCATGCAGTCAAAATCAATTAAGATTCCCTGTTAACGTCGTCGCTCGTAATGATATTACAGCTTTGATACGCAATAACTCGGGATATTGTTGCGTCTTTTAAAGGGTGGACCGTATTCTCAGTAAAACACTTCATGTGTACCACACCAAACGTGACTCGAAAAAAAAAAAAACAGCAGGAGTTTACAGGTTGACCTTGGGCGTCGTGAAAATTGAGGCAATAGATGCACCTTGTAAGTGATTCGAACGAAGCTTATCCCTTTCAGATGCCCCCATTGAAGAACTGCTTGTAAATGTGCCAAATTGCTACAACGTTACTGCAAAGCCCTCAATATGGTCTCAATAACGAAAATCATCTCAATAATGAAATGATTTTCGAATTTGGGGGCTGTTAGAACAAATCACCTTAATTAGCTTTTAATTGAATATCTCTTTACCCTAAAGTCACAGATGCACACTTTTCACATAAATATAATAAGCTCCCAAGCAAGGAATGCAGTACAAATTTATTTTGTGACGTTCATTTTGAGCACAGAAAAAATTATTCTTTTCACATTGCTCGCAAGAAGAGGCACGTCGCCCAACTCGTCGAACGTGGTAGTGCCTTCAGAAAAATGATCATATGTACCAGCACAGGGCAAAGTGAGGTTCAATAAAGACTAATTTATTAAGCAGGAGGTTCAATTCATCCAAAGTATAAAATATCTTGCTCTTTCTTAGCATCTAATTGATGCAAATAGTGAAGACTAGTAATGTCCACAATTGTGTACATGGCGTTTCAAAGGGTTATTATAAGCGATGAAATTCGGTAACATCGTGTGCGGAAATACCGGCGCCAGCGAGCGCGACGACATGCAGCCCCAAAAGGTGCGCCGGCGGCATGCGTATTAATATGCGCCGTTCTTGAACAATTGCGGCTCTGTCAATATTGGGCGCGCATCAGTGGTAACTAGCTTTTGACATGACAATGGGACGATTTATCTAGGTAGATTGTCTTTTCCCGTTGTCAGATTTTGCTGTGGCTTAGATACGGACGAAAACGAAGAGCTGGGCTAGTTTTGAAGGGTTAACGTTAAAGAAGGCAGAGCAAAAGAAAAATTACACAAGAGAAGAACAAGTAGACGAGACGAGTGTCAACTTGCAAAACAAGTTTTACTCTATCAAAGATCAAAGCACCCCATTGCCGCCGAAGAAAATATGACGGATACAAAAATGAATGTCAGGACGCCACAACACCTTGCCCTTATAACAAAAATGATACACGTGAAAAAAAAAAGCAGTCAAACTCGCTATATTAACACAAAACAGTCGAAATACCAGAAGAATCTTCAGAGACGAGACAATTTTTTTTTTTTTTTTTCACGTGGGAAGCGTAGGTCTCAGGAACTCGCAATGGCTCAGACAAGGCTGGTTAACACATACGAGATCGTTCTTGTGAATCAAAAAGGCTTCCATGATCACTACGAACACCATATTACGGTTCAGGTAAAACCGAGTTGTGTCAGAAAAAAGTTGTTTTTAAACATTTGAAGGCGGCAGCAGTAATGCCAGCGTATGAGTATCCAACTTTCCGAAGCCTGTTCACCTGCTGTTTCTTACTCTGCGCTATAAATGTCCGCAATATTTCTTTAAAGCTGAGCGAATGCAAGGAAAAGCGATGTCTCGATTGACAAGCTTCGCGCTGCATGCCTCGTTCTGTCAAAGCTCTTCTCAGTTATAAGTTCTGCCAGCGAGACATCGCTGTCAAGCGAGCTAATGATGATACAGTTCCAGGCTTGGAGGAAAGAAATAGTGAGGAAGGAGAATAGCGCAACGCGATAGGACGAGTGAAAGAAAGAAAGAAAAAGAAAGGAAGAAAGAAAGAAATAAAGAAAGAAAGAAAGTGAAATGCCAGGAGCGCTTTCTAAGCTTTCCTTGTCGTATTTTCACAGTTGGCCCGGGTCCCCTGAATATTTTAATTTAGAAATTGAACAGGTGTGCCACCGTTATTTTGAAATACAAGGAAATGGTGGTGTTGAATCTCGTAAGTAACCAAAAGAAAAGTTCTATGAGAGGGTGGCACGAAAAAAAAAATCTAGGACATGTTAGACCCAACTGAGCCTGTCCCTTTTCTACCATACTATCGATTTTGCTACATGCATACCACGGGGCCAGTTGGTCGTTAAGAAAAACGGCGGTAGGAATAACACACAAGAACGACATCGAAGATTGTACAAACACAAGCGCTGTCCTAACACTTCTTGCTGTTTGGGTGTTAGTGTTCGCAATTTCGTTACGCGGGTACGTTTGGTAACGTCTTCGTTAGTATCGCTCTCTCAATCACCGATTAGAGAGACCTTATATTTCGACATTGCTGCAATGCATTCGCACGTCAGGCGCATTACGAAACACTGCTAGGCCGCAGTCAGGGGCCTCAAAGTGGTAACTCTAAGCGCCTCAAGCGGACTGCGCAGAACGAACGAAATGGATGTTCGGAGAAGGGAGACAGTGGCTGCCCCCGAGGCACGTTCTGCGCCGTGGCAATCGTTGTTCCTCGAAGCAATGCTGGAAGCACGTGGTGCGTTGAAGTTTCCGAAGTGCGAATTTCTACTTCTTATTCAAGAACCAAAAAAGACCATAGAAAGAAAGAACATAGAAAAAGAAAAAAAGAAAAAAAGAAAAAAGAAAGAAATTGTTAGAGCAAGTTGCGCTTCCTTGGGCATCTGCAGTCGGTGCGGAGGAAACAGCTTTTTCCAATTCCACGCGCACTGCCAGGAACCTAGGAACCGAGGCGAGCTTCAAAGCACGCACGGGATAGAATCTGCGTTCGCTTGTTGTTTCATGTACTTTTTTTTTTCAGAGGCAGCAGTTTTTGGCATGTTCGGCTGAAGGCCTGACTTAAACTTTGAAAACAATTCGAGATTGAGCAGTGACTCAAAAGAAAAACAGGAAAACAAAAGGCAATGTGGTAACAAACTTGTTCCCACTCGAGTTGACAGCGGTAGGACGAACAAAAGTTTCCTTGTTATATCTAAGCTAGACTTGTGTATTCTGTGTTGGGAACAGGCGTGGTGATGCGCAAGAGGACTGTAAGAAACGTTTAGTATTATTAAAACCAGTGGCCCAATCATGCGAACATTTTCGCTCTCAACGTTTATCCCTCTTTCTCATTGGTAAACCGCCTGCCCTATTGATATGGTCAGAACCATAGTCAATAGGGCAGGCGGTTATCTTATTGGTTGTTTTATATGGTTGTTTTATTCTCTTACAAAGTAATTCAAGTGCAAAAGTGATTTGTGAATAGGGACTCGAAGCAGTTTAAATGCAAGAAACCAAAACACGTAAGAATGCATTTGTTCTATGCCCCATTTCACACATTTAATTGTAACACTGCAAAAGTTTTACAAGAATCACATAAAAACAGTGCCAATAACGAGGGACCAAGAAACGAAGGAGACAGACAAGAAGCTCGTTTAAGAAAGTGAATAACTCCGTGTGTCTCGTGGTTACAACAACAACAACAACAACAACAACAACAACAACAACAACAACAACAACAACAACAACAACAACAACAACAACAACAACAACAACAACAACAACAACAACGACGACGACGACGACGACGACGACGACGAACGACGACGACAACAACAACAACAACAACAACAACAACAACAACAACAACAACAACAACAAACGAGAACACGACGGTAAGCGAATCAGCCGTACTATAACAACCGCATAACAGGGTTGCTTAATTTCTAAGGCATAAAAACTGTTTATTTAGCACTTGGCTCTATAGAACAAGAAAAAAATCACAGCATATCCACGGAGTGCAATGATGATGAGTGGGGCAAAGCATTCGTCAGTCCGTCTGCACTGCCGTCCATCCGTTTGTTCTTGCTTCCGTCCGTCCGAGCGTCCATCTGTGTGACCATCCCTCCGTTCGTTCGTGCGTGCGTCCGTCCGTGTATACGTCCGTGCATCCGTTCATCCATGCGGCCATTCGTGCGTGCATCTGTCTGTCTCTCAGTCCTTGCCTCTGTCCATCCGTCAGTCCATCTAGTGAACACTCCAAGTACCGCCATATCGCATTTTTTCATCATATATTCATCATATAGAAGTACCGCGTTCGAGCAGACATTCCAAGGACTAAACGAGAGGCAGCCAGGCCAACCAGAGGAGCGGCACATGTGCACTTTCTTACAACCTGCGCTTCGTGTCTAGTTCCCACTTTTCGCCGCATCTAGTTCATGGAACTGCGGCCCAACACTCGCTAAACCTTGTTAAAACCAAGGAGGTTATGCCCAGCGAGTTCAACGTGGCATCCAGATATTGCTCACAGTGCGTCCTTTTGATACAAATTTTTTATAATAAGCATGAAGTTCAAGGCAAATTTGATTGCATATTACGTCACAGATACCCTTCTCTTTCGGTTATTTAATCAGAAACAATTATCATTTTGTTTATAGTTAACGTGCGCGGGTTTGCTCCTAAATTCAAATGAGTGCGTGCGTGCTGCTCCTCTAGTCTAGGTGGCTACCTACTACTACGACGCACTACTACTACGATGACCGACTGCTATTACTTCTACCTATATCGCGGACGCACGACCCACGGCATAAGGAACTTTGCCCCTAAAGGTGATATCACCGCCCCAGCACTCCGTACAAATGGTTAAACAGCTGAAAGCCGAAACGTGTGGCCCTGGTGTTATGCAGTAGGTTCAACCAAACGTCGTACTAAAACCTTTCACAACTATTGGTTACATTTTCGTGCTTCTTAATGAGGTTAGACGCACGTTTGGGTTGGATTTACCACAGTGTTTGTTTCGCATGCTGCACATTGGGCCTCACATGATCACGGTCACGGACGAGTGTAATAAGCGGTCAAATCCGTTTCGCAATGAATTAATCACAGTAGTTGTTCTAGAACCACAGGTGGTCACAGACGTCGCAGCTGAAGCCAATGTGATGCTGGAAGAAGCTCCCGTCGAGAGAGGGCGCTCGCTCCGGTGAACGCACTCCCGCAATCATCCCATTGACGCCGCAAGGCTGCGTTGTTGCAATAATTTCATATCTCGAGCTAATTCGGTGGCGTCGTTTGCAGGATCCGCCCGCCACCAGCGCTTGCATACTCGTTCGCGATTTAGCGCGGCTGGAAGGTTGCGGATCATAGGTACACATTTTCTGCCGGCACTCGGCCTCCCGGGCCTGTTTTTGGGCCTGGACTACACCATCGTCCTGACAAGTGTGAGCCCTCTCACGTTTCAACTGTCGGCGCTCTGCTAGAGTTGTCCGTGGCATAACAATGGGGAAAGTTTGTGCGCACGCTCGTCTGCGACGGGATGGATGACGTCACTCACAACGCATCGAATGGCGAGCGTGCTTGTGTACGACACTGTGAACGACGTAACTGATAACGCAACCAATGAAGACCACTCGTGACACCACTTGTTTTCCGTTTCTACTAGCCATATACAGCTTTCTGTTCAGTTCTGTTCTGTTTTAACTGTTTTGCTGTGGAGAGGTTGAGGTGCATATTGCCTCGGCTACTCCATATCACGAAGTTCTGCAGTGAAAAAAAAAAAAGAATAATACAGAACAGTTGCCAAAAATTAACAATACGAAAAAAACATAATATCCCACTGAAGCCAGTTCAAATATAATGTCAATACACAGTTTTCTTAGAGCAGTTCACACAGTCATAAACGTTTTACACGCACACCTTCCTTTTCTACTGTCAGTATATGCATAAACGCATTTTATATATATTCATCTCTGGCTGTTTATCATAGGCGCTGGTCCAGTCCGGTCTCCATTAAAAAGTCTGTCAGGGATATTATTGCCTTTTTCTGGAGATGCACCTCAGGCTATGGTCCACGTAGTTTATTTATTTTGAGGGGCCGTCTGTCCAAACTTGCTAATTTGTTCTTTATTTTTCTCTTTCATTCACGTATTTGACGCATTCCAAAAGAATATGGCGAACATTTTCTTCTGCATGACCACAATGACATACAGGTGAGTTGGATCGATGTATCTTGTGCAGGAAGCTGTTTGTGTATGCTACTTTGCTATATATAAAAAAGATCGATTCGGGGTGGTAAAAACACAGAACAATTTCTGGATACGAACGCATCTACTGCAAGACGTATCGCTCGACTCCACAGCATTGTACTCAGTGGTGGGTGAAACACAGTATAATTACCCGTCGGCTTTCATTGCTGCACTTCTAAGTGTATCGCACTCGGTGATTAGTGTTTTGTGTAATTAGTGTGAGCATGGAATTGTTAAAATACTTTACGCAGATGACTAAATAGCAAACTAGGCGGGGAGCGACCACCCTAAGTATTATTCGAATTTCGTCGAAGCCGGTATAGTTTTGTATACATGTCACCTGAGACAAAGAACGATTAAGGTTTCACTTTTTACAGCGAAATTTTTCAGAAGACCACAACTCGGATCTCGCGCAGCGGCGTAGTTGTGGCTGCTGCCGCCGCCGTCGCCGGTGTCCGTAACCACTCCACACGAAATTAGAAGAAAAAAGGCCTAGGAATAATGACACATTAAGTCTCGAACCCGGGTCCACTGGGTGCCAAACCAACTGAGCCATGCCGGTGCTTGGGACTTGGTGGCAAACTTGCCTTAGGCAGGCTTGATGTCGGGAAAGCAATCACGTTAATACGACTTATAAAGCGTTTTAAACCAGCGAAACGACAAGAAGTCGTCACACAATGCGAATAGCGTAACGAGCAGGTCGTCCAATGCTCGAGCCCATTACAAAAACTTGTTTTTTGTTCAGCGATTAACTGTGGCGCATACTCACTTCAGGCATAGTCGTCAGCCGCTGCATGAACAAGTGACACAAAATTCCTCGCAATAGTTTAGCGGATACCATGCTTCTCAGAAGAACGACGAGAAATAACATAGCGAATGCCGGCCTGCTACCCTAGAATTTCTAATATTAATACCGTAGTGGGCATAAAGCAAGTGTGCTTGCAGCAGTTACTCAATGAGTTACTTAATGAGGCCGCCATTCTATTGCTTTCGCTGTGACTGTGCTGCGCCTTCCGTGCTGGCCTGGCGTTTTTTGGCCCGGTGGGTGAACAAAGTATTTTGGAACTAGCCAAAAGGATAGTTTGGTCTCAAGAAGAAGTAGCCACGTTTTTCAAAGGCTCTTAGCCTAATGCCAGCTTCACAACGCTTCTCTTGACCACGATCAGGGCCGGCCAGGATCGGAATTTTTGATCTCAATCAACAATGTGGTCGCTACACGGCACAAGCCAACGCAGATAAAATGTGGCGCGTACGTCAGTCAAATCGAGATCTGGGAATGAGATCGGGATTAGCAGATCGCAATGTTATTGAACCACATTGACCTGATCACGTATGAAGTGACTGCATAGCAGCACCATATACGGTTAGAGCCCAATGCGAATAGATCCGGAATGCGATCGAATTAGCCCGTGTGGAACCGTTACAAGCTTGTTTCTTGAAGAGGTTTTGAATGAAGGTGAAAATCAACGACATTATGTACCTCTCTTAGCTCTCGATTGCCGACGCAAAATAGCATCAAGTCGCAAAGACATCATGCGTGTTGCGTACTATATTAAGCGTATGACTCGGACTCTGAAACTCTCCTTTAACCTGTCAATAAAGATCTACACTCAGGCCTGAATCAGAGCACGCACTATGTAACACGCAGCGGCTTGCAGTGTAGTAGCAATTAAAAAAAAAACTTTTCAGGGCACTTCGACGCTCCGACTGAATATCGACAACTGTGCGTGTATTTCGGAGCAAGCATGACCATATATCGAACAAAAAGAAAGGCATGTACTTCACAACCTGAATTCGAACTGAGAGGATGTCCCTGAATATGTATATTTTTATTCACAGAAAGTGAGCGCTGACGCTAGGTTTTACCCCGTGAAAATGGCACAATCTGTTTCCATGTAATACGTGAAGTTTCTTCGGGAACAGCACTGACCTTATAAATCGCTTGTGACAGGTAGCCTAAAAGCACTCCTCAGTTTCCACTATGTTCCGTGACCTCTTCATACTCGCACTGTTTTTCCCGCGACTTTTTCTTGCAGTACTCACGCTCGCTCTATTGATGTATTGCCACTTTGTCATCAACATTTTGCAACGTTTTGCGGTTTTTTAATCAGATTTATTAAGTGTCAAAGAGCTTAGGGTCATGGCTTGTCGGGGTCTGACGTCGTCATGGTGCGTCGCGTGGTTACGGTCAACATAAACGGGCATGCTTCACAAACGGGCATGCCTCACACTACTTGTCACCGGTCCACCAAAATGAAGGCAATAGTAGTTAGTCCAACAAATAGCCCTCGAACGTTAGCAGAAGTGAAGCACCCTTTTCTTCATGGCGTTACGAAGTGAAACCTGACATGCAAAGAAGAGTGGTAAGTTGCGTGTAGACGTTGAAGCACTTTATCCCCTACGTTTCAAGCGTGAAACTACTATAGTGCCTCATTGCAGAAATATCTCTCAAAATACTGCATGTTTCTTCCCTCCTCGTGTTTCAGTTTAGTTGATTTGAAACACGCTTCTCTACATGGTTCGCTTCTCTCCAGTCTTTTTTTTTTTTGGCTCCTGCAAAGCGAAAATTTTGTCTTCGCAGCATGTTCCTACTGTGACAAAACTTTTCCAACTTCACCGCTAATGCGAAATGAAAGGGTCTATGTTCGCCGCATCGACCTGTTACTTTCTCGAAAAACAAGTTGAGAGATTAAGAATTGCTGAAGGCTCTTATACCGCATTTCTTCTGACAAGTTGAGGATGAGTGTCAGTGAGCCACCGTGACATTAAAACAGAACAAATACGAGAGTAGATGATCCTATCTGTGAATAAACTCCAGAGAACCTCAAATAAGTAATTGGGTAAAAAAAAACAACAGGGTGGTCCGGAAAGCAAATACATTAAGAATTGAAGCTGCTGATGGATGAGAAGTGATGCGGCTTCATGGTAATTCCCTAACCCTTATGTGACATGTTTCGCAATACTTCTCCAGAGTGCAGGCACTTGGATAACGCAAGCAATATTAACGCCTGTCCGAAGCTTTGCCGTCGTAGTGGTGAGCGCGGGGTAAGGACAGCTACTTCCGTAGTTGGTCCATTCTTCCGGCGACGCTGCCGGAAGCACAGAAAAATAACAAAAAAAGAAGGCTTCTAAGGCGCAGGCTGCAAGAAAACCGAAAGCGCAAAATATTGGACGAGCGAGCTACGTTCGGAAGCAGTTTCTTGGTGCCGTTAGCAGACGCCATGTAGGAATGGTGAGGAGCGTTTATTTATTAATACACATATATAGTTTTTTTAGTGACGTCGTATAAGAAAAAAAAAACTAACCAATCCCCGTCACTCTTCTTGCTCTACGAGCACTGTAACAAACAGCCTCATTTCATTTCGACATTTTACTCATGAAAACGCAGTTGGTGTGACCGGTGATTGAAGCATGATAAGTGAGCGTACGGGCAATAAGATTCTTTTTATTGCCCCCTTAAGTTTACAAACAAGGATAAAACCCAGACCTATGATACATAGCGCTTGCATAAGTAGGCAGGTCTACAATTAAGCTGTCGTCAACACCTTCGTGCAACAGGTCTCAGGCCTGGCCCACTACCCGACATTGACCACTCATTCGTGGACCTCAAAAACATTCTTTTCTAGATTTTATACACTAAGCAAACCTGTATGTGTATTTTAGAATAAAACAAATGTCATTCATAGGGGCATACCTTCGAAATAAAAAAATACGCACGAAATAGACGGCAACAACACGAAAGAATTGTCGGTTTTCTATTAAACCTATTGTTACATAACAAAGTAGATTTGAGGGCACCCTTTCGCGCACGTTTAATGTATTCGGAAATCGTTATCACAAGGCGTTGCTTTAGAGTTATAGCGATGTAATTCGGTTCTGCGAAAGACCACACATGACCACTTAGATATCTAGTACGAATCTACGTGTTCCTTTTCTGTAATTTGAAAGGGTTCAATGCCGGGGCAGCAGAACGTTCGGGTATTGCATCATCGGACGCTCACTTTACTTCCACCGCTGGTACGGAGCTGGCATATAGTGCAAATCTATGGGATCGGCCCGCGCAATGGTGCCTACTGAAAGATGTACAACAAAAGACGCTTCAACCGGACGCGCTATCAAACAGCTCGGATATTATGAATATTACAGTCCTGAATTACAAAACCGCAATTGTATTATGAGTCATGCCTCTGTTTGGCAGCCCAGGGTTCATTTCGACAACCTGGCGTACATTAACGTGTACCTAATTCGAAGAATTGACCGGTAACATAGCAGATCCTAACATCTGGTTAACCTCAAGGCATTTCTCTTCTCTTTCTCTCTCTATCGCTCTCTCAATTCGAAGCACAAGTTCGTTTATTGCCCGTGCTGCCTTACCACATAGCCGCTCACGGATGCAGCACACATCCTTTCCCCTGTCACTAGCAGCTTCTGCATACTCGCCTGTAAAGGCAAACGCGCCTCCCGTCCAATTTGCGCGTGCAAACATACTCGATGTGTGTGCAAGCACGATCTTTGCCAAACACGCCAACACACGAACACTAAACAGGAATGACGTCACGTTTTTTTCCCGAAGATTTACGTGACGGCAGAACCAGCATTTAGAGAGCGGCATTCAGTGTCTTTATATTAGAACGCTCACACACATAGTACGCACGCTGAACGGTTTTTACACAAGCTTTACACCGGTTTTACACCAGCTAGAGTGTTTTTATCATTCACGAAACGGTGGCTGCCACATGGGATTGGTATTGTGGCCAATTCTAAAGCATCAAGTCCTACAGACATTTTACAGGCACATTGCCGGGCTCTCTTGGAAACCAAGTGAGCAAGCAAGAAAGAAAAGCGGCAAGACAAGGAAAAAGAAAGTAAAGAAAGAGAAGGAAAGTAAGAAAGGAAGGAAGAAAATCCGGAAGAAAGACAGAAACAAAGAAATAAAAAAAAGAAACATAAAGTGAGATACAAAGATGCAAAGGAAGAAAAGAAAGACAGAAACATTTCCAGCTTCTTAGACTTAGTATTAACATATTGGGGGACACGTCTTCATTCGTAACAGGTGACGAAATGCAACAAAAACAGCCTCTTTGGAAATGTCGACCATCGCGCCCGCAGAAGAAGACCTAGCATCGTTTCTCGTCATTACATTGCGGGTCACGTACTAGGGTTGTCTACATGATACTCTTGTATATATCTAGGAATCCCACACGGGGTTTTTTGTAGCCTTTTGAAGCTAAAGACATCGTCATCCTTCGCCACCAAATCTCGAGGTAAAAAAGAGGGTTGCCGTGCTGTGAAATCAGAATAAGTAAGACGTACCCAGTCTGCGTCGACGAGGTCGTCCACCAGGTTAAAGGCATGTCAGATCGCCCTATAGACGCCATAAATATCACTCGCATCGTACACGGCAAGACACGTGAATGCTTCTGCCGTCGTTGTACTAATAGATGTATACGTTTGGGAGGAATCATATCTTGGTTAGAGAATTTGATTATAGCCGCCCGTCATCAGTCAATGGGCCTGTCAGAAAACCCTGTAAAGACGATGAGCAGCCGCTACTTGGACACCTATAGTTTATAACACCGTTGCGGCGAGAATATATGGGGTTGGGCCATGGTTTGAGGTGCGCTCGATGCCCTTTTGGTGTGGTATGCGCTAAAAAGAAATGGCTGGTAAAGATTGCCTTTTATAGTAGCTGTATTTTATATCGAAAGTTGCTCCGAAGTTTTTCGGATGGTACAGGTACAAGAATAATGGGTGAATGCGAAGACGATCACGTTGTATTTGTTGCATCAGGAAATAGTCGTTAGGGGAGAAAAAAATTGTACTCTTTGCTTTACGGAGGGGCAACTTGAAGTTAAACCATTAAAATATTAATTACCATTTTTTCTCATTGTCATCCCGCTAGTATGCGAAAATTAAAAGTTTGTTTCAAAGATGAAGAAAAGAAAGAAGAAAGAAATAAAAGAAAACGAACTGCTAGCTTTCCGGGCACAACAAGACTGTCCCATAGGACATGTACTTGAACAACATTCTATTGTCAAATTCACATATGTATTGACCAAAGAGTGAAGTAGGTACATTCACAACTCATGACTGTACCGTGGCGAAATTCACACAACCAAGTATTACAAAAGGTAGCTGCCGCTTTGCGTCGGTAGACGTAGCAATGTAACGGTTGCGCGCTTTAACGCGACAGCGTTACAACGCTCGTTTTGCCGAAATTACGGCGTCGGCATCGTTGGTTGTGAGCCAAAAGTCATCATCTTATGCATGACCAAGAAATCAAGAATTATGCAAATGAGTAAATAATAACAAAGAAACTTTGTGTCAGAGGGGGGATCGAAAAGGGTCGTTTCCGTGGCGAGTGGATGTTTTACCACACAGCTACGCGTCTCCTTGCAAATACAGTGAAGATATCCTCTGCTTGGAGGTGCAGTGAAAGTAACTTTCATGCTTTACAAACCCACGTGTTTTGTATAGATGCTCCACATTACAACATAAACTATTTCAGTAAGAATGCCCTCTGTCGGAGCAAAGAATTCTACAATACCGACAAGATGCAACTTCCACAGAAGAAGGCCCTGAAAGCGCTACTACACTTTTTGCGATCGACCGGCCTTACTGAACGGTAGTAGCTAGGACGCCTTTCCTGTGTGTGTTTTCGTTTTCACATGAGTGCGCGGTGCGTTTTTTTTTTCCCTATCTACCCCTTCTTTCTTGCCCCTATTTCCCCGCCCCCAGCGCTGGGTAGCAAACCAGATGCCAATATCTGGTTAACCTTCCGGCCTTTCCTTTTTCTCTCTCTTTCTTTCTCAGTAAGAATGCGTTCTCCAAGCGCCCATTGCCGTCGGGCGTCAGAACATGTGACTTTCATAATGACTTCGTGGTTTAAAGCCGGTCACCCACTACAAAAGGCACACACGCTACTCCGCCTATTCCCTTGAGGCCACGTAGTACGTGCGTATCAAGTTCGAAATAAATTCATGTACTAACTAGGAACAGGATATCTCTATCGCGTTCAACGCTTAAAGTCGAAGCTTTAGAGTTCCCAAACGTTTTTATTCTTGCTTGCAAATATTCATTTTATTGCAACTACATAGCAACTATGCCGACGCCAAGGAAAACATGAAAAAGAAGAAAAGTAGGGAAGAATGATCGCGCCTAGGGCATCAAGCGCGGGACACTGCTTACAAGCAAAAAGCGAAAAATCTTGCTTTGCGTGCCTTGCTACGCAATATGTCGAAGATCATGGTCACGTTGCGTTATTTCGTAGAAAGTACGCATTGCCTCATATGCGATGTGGCATTTCGTGTGTTGGCAGCGTGGGCGTCTTTCTAGACGATGACTGCGAGTGGAATATGCGCTCCCAGCGAAGCGTTGGCGAGGGCAGTATGCTTTTAACGCATTTAACGCATTTTTATCGCCACGTGGCATTGTACAACATGTCACGGTGATGTAGAGGCTATATAAGGCACTCGGATGCTGGCCCGCAGGTCGCGGGTTCGAATTGCGGTCATGGCGAGTACATTTTAGAAAGAGGCGGAAATGCGTGAGGCGCGTGTGCTTAGATTTAGGTGCGTGTGAAAAAAACTTAGGGGGCCGAAATTTCCGGAGCCCTTCACTACGGCGTCTCTCATAGTCATGTTGTGCTTTTTTCTGTTTTTATTCCAACATAGTCTTAATTACTTGCAAAACAAATGTAGCCTCCCATTCATTTTACTTCCCACAATACTCTCGCTTCATGACCTTTGAGGTACTTGCATAAATTTCACTTTGACGTATGACAATGCACAAGGACGAGACTATACTGTGCCTATAGTGTGCCAGATGTGGGCACATATTTCAGTAGGGTTTCAGGAGCCGTTTCAGGAACTCTTCTCCAAAGACTGTTTTGCCCTCTCAGGGGCTGCTAGTTCGACAAAATTAGGCAAATGCCCAAAAAGCACACTCATTATTTACACCAGAAAGCTTTTGTGTAAAGTGCAGACATGTCAAGTGGCTCGCCAGCGAGGTACATATAAAAAAATATATTGAGGTGAAACGATGCTGGCGGTGATTGTGCACTATAGGGAATTTCAATTTTCTGAGGCCCTTGCTGTTATTACTGAAAGCGTCTTGGGCAATACGTTTCCAAGAACTGTATGCCTGAGGTTATACGTATCGACCATTTGAGTGCTTGAACACCAACGGTACGAAGTTTTTATATTTTCTTCTTGTCGTAGTGTCAACAAAGCCGAAAATAACGACCGTTGGAGACAACGGATGCAATCGCCGAGAAAGCGCGCTTACGACGCCGACAACGACCAGTAAGTGACGCCTGCCGGACAGGCGCTAGGGCGGTGCAGGGAGAAGCTCAACGTTGCTCATAAGGGTATCAGTTCTGTATTCGGTAGTGTGTCGTTTGTATCGGCGTGAAACGTTGTTTATGCTATTACCATCTGTAAGATGCTTCGCTCACATTCTGTGCTTCTACTCCTCCTTTTCACTCGTTATGTTTACTCTCTATAGAGTAGGGTAATTAACCGAGCAAGCTTCGATTACCCCTTAACATTTTCATTATGCTTCACTATGTCTTCCTGCCCCCCCCCCCCACACACAATCACTCACTCGCTCGCTCACTCCTCATACACATACATTCACTCAATCACACACATACACACACTCGCTCACTCGTTACTCACTAACCCACGCACACACACAATAACTCTATGACTCGCTCGCTCGCTCGCTCGCTCACACACACACACACACACACACACACACACACACACACACACACACACACACACACACACACACACACACACACACACACACACACACACACACACACACACACACACACACACACACACACACACACACACACTCACTCACTCACTCACTCACTCGCATACTCACTCACTCACACACACACACTCACACACTCACACACACACTCACTCGCTGTCTCACTCACTTACTCACTCACTCGCTAACTTACTCACACACACCCTCACTCACTCACTCATTCGCTCGCTCACTCTCTGACACACACACGCTCCCCCTCACTCACTCATTCACTCACTCACTCCCACACAGTCACACACACTCACTCACTCACACACTCACACACGCACTCACTCGCTATATCGCTCACTCACTCGCTTATTCACTCACTCACTCATTCGCTCACTCACTCACTCACTCACTCACGCACTGTTTCTCATGCTGTGGTGATCTCCAATTTATTACGCTTAGACGCCTGCCTGACTCGAAATGGAATCAGATAACGGCAAAAACGCGTGCTCTCTCACCCGACAAGGACTGAGGTCTGACACTAACTAACTAACTAACTAACTAACTAACTAACTAACTAACTAACTAACTAACTAACTAACTAACTAACTAACTAACTAACTAACTAACTAACTAACTAACTAACTAACTAACGATGAGCGCGTGCGAAGCACCTCACTGATCTCAGCCAGGCCATCGAAACAAGCGTTTGCGAAAAACAGACCACGATATGACTTATCGCCTCCAGGATAACATCAACCGACGACACGCTAGTGAGCCTCACCGCATTCATTTGGGAGTTGTCTTCACTTGAATCTTATGCGCCCCTAATCGGCCGTGCGGATAGCCCGAGCTGTGAACGGGCCAAGCGCGCGTAACTTTAGCCCATATATTTTATGAGTGCCCAATATATGTGACACAAAGCAAGACGCTAACGTCAACTATGGCAGGCATCGGAGTAATAACAATCACTGAATATTACTGGACTGGATACTCAGCTGTAGGCCAATCACTGTGATAAGTGGCTAATGTACATACGCACCACCTCTTTCTGTGTCCACCATCACCCTTCATTTCTCTTTTAACACGAAAGTGTTTTATGCCTGGGCCCACACTGTCAAGATTGCTGAGAGTATCGCAGAAGTAAAACGTTCCATTTACTCTTCAGAGTATTCTACTCTCGCCAGGTATCGGATAGAGTGAAATGAATTTTCACTCTTTTTGAAAGGAGAGAACGTGGGAAAGAGTGAAATCATTTTATACTCCACCTCTCGTTGAGTTTCTTAAAATTAACTAGAAGGGGCTTTCGCGCTGCGATCTTTCAGCGACCATGGGAATGATGGGTTTTCGTACTTGTGGGCAGCAAATCGCACTTGTAGCTTCGTTTATTGCTGTGTTTTGGTTGTGTTTCGAAGGAAAGAGGGAACACTTTTGACCTTTGTGACCTGATTTGAAATAGTAAGCCTAGAAGAATAGGTCGGTGAAGCGCGACCGCCGAATATTTGCAGAGTTTTGTTTTGTAAAAAAACAACTCCAAGCCACATGAACACACATGGCGCCAGAAGTAAAACGAATAGAAAAAATCCATGCACTACCCATCATTCCCATGCTCGCTGAAGCGCCGTGTGTTGCAGCTCTCATAGACACTAGCGCCAGAGTTCCCTTTAGTATACATTTAAGAAAGTTGAAGCCACCTCTCTCGGAGAGGGTGGCATTCCTATATGACCACACATGCTACTTTATTCCTAGGTTTCATAGGGCCAGCTCATTGCAAGTGTAGATAGTGCTTCGCGCAAATCACGCCAGAATGTTTGGGAGTATTCCAGATTATCTTCGTATCTTTGCTGAGGCTTGAGCGCGCTAACACGAACACCTGAGTCGATTCCAGAGCAAACGTGGCCACTAGTGATAACGCTTGAATCTTCAACGCTGCACGTTTATATGCCGACGTACCTTGCGCGAATAACTTGATCGATGGCAGACGCTCAGTTCACCGTTGTGAGTGTCAGTGCGTACTGCTGTAAACTTGACTTTGCGTTTACTGACCGTAAGTTCGTCATAATGAACAGTTTCATTTGAACATGCTGTCTCTGTCTTCATCAACGTCACGACCACGTGGGAGCATACTCTCCAGGAATGGGACAGCGAAACATCGTAATACTCTCTCAGGATCTGTATATAGATGTGACACACCACGAGCGACGACGACTACTTATAATTACACATATATGTAGTATAGATTCTCGCACTTCTTTGTGGTGGTTTTTCAGACCAGTATGAAGAGCAACTCTTCCAGCGCCTCCCGGTGAATGTAGGCGCAACAGAAGACACTTGAAACTCTTAATATCCGCGTTCTTAGCTGTGGATTTGTGTAGCTAAATAAGCGAATATGACCTCAGTGAATCAGTCATGATTGAAACTATAACTTCAAGAGGTTATTTCCTTTTTCCTATATCAATATTTATGTTTTTCGCTGCGAAAATCACTCCCCGAGGATGTTGCCGTAAGCCTAATGAACGGTAGGGCGACAGGCCAGTATTACGACTGTAGTCGCGGAACATGAACAATAATGACGAAAATATGTTCAAAGCGGTTACCAGAACAGAATTGAACGTGTCAGATAGACGCTATGAACTCGCAAAGCACAAAGGAAACATATGAACTAAGTCCGTTTGCTTGCTGCAGATGTGGAGACCCTTAAATCTGCACCAAATATGCACCAAACAACATTGTGCAAGCTCTGTTATATCAATCTACTTTAGTCCCCTTTCCATCCATATACAGAGTAGCAAGCCAGTGACACAGAGACACCGGCAAAAATTTGTTTTTCTAATGAAAAGTCTCTCTCTATTCATGCATTCTACTTCATCTAGAAGGACACGTTTTGTTTTCATTATATGACAGAGTAAGAGAGAGAGCGATAGAGAGAGAAGTTATTTTTGCCTAACGCGGAACGTTACAAATAGTCGGACCCATATTCCAGGGCTCCGCTGGCCCTCGCCATCGTCTCTGCTCGTTGGACCAGCTAAAGGTGATCGTCAAAGGCTGAGCTGGACAGAAGTACTTCTCATTTCTCCTCTGTGTTGTGTGTTTCTGCCTTCTAACAAAGTTTCACTCACCCGTGAGCTCAACAAGAATTGGTCGTGAAAAAGTCGCACGATGCATTTCAACTATTCAGGCTTTGCCAGTAACCGAAAAGACTACAGGCACCTAATGGCGCGTCTTTTGTTTAACGTACACCAGACATTAAGTGCACTGGCGCGCACACACGCGCGCATTTATTGCTCCTGCGTGCGCATGCGCTCACCTAAGTGAAGTCTACCGCTGGTCTCCAATAGCCTGCGGCGCTGCCTACTCGAAAACCAGACACAGCGCTCCACTTGCAGAACACGAGTGTTAGCTTGTTCCCACGGCCTCCTCGTAGACAGTACCCTTCTCCCGAGATCGTCAGCGGTTACCACCTGCACATTCGAGCTGCCACCACCACTACTTGAGGCGTCTTCAGTAACGTTCGCGGATCGGATTAGAGACTCCTAATGACCGCCCTGTTCTCGCGTTGCAGTGGAGGTCATTATCGTCCGCTCACTACTCTTTCTTTTTGTGTCCGACCCTTCATGGCTCGACGTCGACGCTTAACGCGCCGCGCAATTAGCGATGTCTTTGTAGATTGCTAGCGCATTTGCGGTATGGGCCTTGCAAGGGAGTTTCCTCGCCCGCGCCTTGCGGTGAAGCTTGCACCGTATAGTGACATTAACGGAAGTGCAGAAGTCTAGAGTTAAAACAAAAACCTTCGAGGAACATTAAGGGACGTGGTACAAATATGGCCAATAGAGCGCTGGCAGAGAAAAAAAGTGCATACAAGGCAGTAAGGGTAGTCTGTCCTTGTATGCAAATTAGCAGATAATACGCAGACTCCTTGTTGCTAACGACGATGTTTGTGACGGACAAGGATTAAACTGTACACGCCTTAAAACTGCACGTGCCTAACAGATGTACACGCCTAACAGACGCCTACAGTTTGCTGCCTCGACAAACGAAAAAAATCCTTGACAAGAGGAAGGCACTAATGCACTGTTGATAAATTAACGCACTGTCAATAAATTAATGCTGTTTTTATGTACTTAAGTATGTTCTGGTATCCAGCAGCAACCCAGGTATTATTTCAGCAGCTTATGAACAAGGGCTGTCCTCTGTCGCGCCGTAGTCACCGCAAGTACGGCGCATGCAAGAAACCCTCCATACGTCATGTCGATGATGATAACAATGATGATGACGCTGATGATGAGAAAAAACATGTAGAAGAACAGGATGATGATGATGATGATGACAAATGACGGACATGTGCCGTATATGACGTCTCGATGTGTTCTATGATGCATTTTGTACAACTGGAAGGAACCGACAACCGCCTAGGGAACGTTACCATACCTCGTGTTTGCTAATAACTTCAGGAGAAATTCGGCACCACAAAGCAGTAATAACGAAGGCAAAACGAAATTCGGAACTCATCACGACAGACCGTTTATGACCAGTAGACACTGTATATAACTGTGTACCCTTTGTCACTCATTTACGTGCGTGAGTTGTCAGTGTCACGGGTGATTTACGGTAACACCAAACGATTCTAAAGCTTCACCCACTCATCATCACTCACTCCGTGGATATGCATAAGTTTTTTTTTCTGAAGAAAGATTTCATGCCTTTGTTCTGCCTAATAGTTCAAGCCTAACAAACACGGCATATTTAACGTGGATGCCTCTAGCCCTCACAATGGCGGATGGTACACGGCTGCAGTCATCCACCAAAATGTCGTGGTGAATGGCCTTACATTCAAAGCACAGGACACAACATATGCGGAGAAAGTCGCCATCGCACTAGCTGCCGCAGACCTGGACTCGCGCGTCATCATTACAGACTCGAGAGGGGCCTGCCGAAATATTCAACGCGAGTATGTCCCACACCTGCCGTACCGTATCTTACAAAACAGCGATTACGTCGGAGCCCCCGCGTACCGAAGGATCATATGGGCTCCCGCTCACACGGGCCTCGAAGGCAATCAAATGGCTGACGCCGTCGCCCGTGCGCTCACTCTCCGGGTAGCGTCTTCAGACCCTTCCGAAATGGATCTCGAACCCAGTCTGGCCTTAGCATTTCGAGAAATTACTGAATTCTACCTATTCGGACATTCTATTTATCCTAAACCCTGTAAGGGCCTTACAAAGGCGGAGGAGCGTTTACTACTCCGCATTTACACCAAAACACTGCTGTACCCGGCAGTTTTTAAATATCTTGATCCTGCCTGTACAGGTAAATGCCCGCACTGTGCAGAGAAGTCTTCGGACATCTTCCACATGGAGTGAGGATGCCAGTCCACCACTCGCCTCACCCTAAAACCGAACCCCACCCGGGAGAACTGGGAGG
The DNA here is from genome assembly GCF_013339725.1 of Rhipicephalus microplus. NCBI lineage: Eukaryota > Metazoa > Arthropoda > Arachnida > Ixodida > Ixodidae > Rhipicephalus > Rhipicephalus microplus. The sequence goes on from NC_051165.1 coordinate 297,420,416, forward strand.
CGGCCCAGCTCGGCTGCTCCGACCTGGCGAGCCAGAAGGCCCTGGTCAGCTAAGCCCGAGCCGCTTTAGACGCCAGTGGGCTTCTGTAATGCGGAGCCCACCTAGTGTTTGTGAGAGGTGGCTCGCACCGCCCCCCCCCCAAATACTTCCTGTATATAGATATAATAAAGTTTTTTTCTCTCTCTAGTTCAAGCCTTTATTAGCAGATGAAAAAGCACGTCACTCTATAACCACTAAAACTGACGAAACGCCTTCGAATAACATAAAAAAAGGTTAGAAAACTGTGAAAACAATGAGTGCAATGCTTGACGGCAATAAGTCGACAAAAAAACGTTCAAACTTATTTGACTTACTGTTCATTTGTTGTGAAAGGAGTTCAATAGAAATAAAGAACACAGAACTACAGGATACCAATATATGCTTAAAATCGGCCCTAGCAACAAGGATTCGACATCTTATAAAAGGGACGAACCATTAAAGATGTCCATAAGGCAGTTCCATTATACTTTGTTGAGAACGTAAACGACACAAAAATGCTAGCGAACACAACCGAAGGACGACGTGAATGGGTACTGAAATTAAGGAAACAGCATAGATTGTCGAGTTAGAGTAAGAACAGGAAATAAGGGACGCAAATGATCGGAAGATATACTAGGTTACTACAGAGTGATGAGCGCAACAAACGAAGGCAAACTTTGCCCCAGAGAGAGAAAAAAAACGAGATTAGTTTCCCGTGAACTGCACAGGACAAATCCACTACACGAGGGAAAAGTGAAAAGAAGGAGATCACTTGACATTGTAGTAGACCAAACACCAGGCTATCAAGTACAAATGAAAGATTCTGACACGACAATGCAAAAATGGAGGAAGGAAGGAAGGAAAATAGAGGGAAAAGAAAGGCAAGGAGGTTAACCAGCTTATAGGCAGCCGGTTTGCTACCCTGCGCATGGGAGGGGGATAGGGGAGATGAAAGAGAGCAGAGAGGGAAGATAGAAACAGCACATTCGGCAGCACATGCGCGCACACTCAGTCATAGTCTAGTCTTGTCTTTCGCGGTGTGTGACATTGCTGTTACAGTCGCTTGTTCAAGTCGGTGTCGCGTAGGAATTTCAACAGAGCTTTCGTCGCCTTCTGTTGCAGTGTCTTCTCTCGGGCACTTGACAGAATAGTGTCCACAGACATTTGGCATTTGTCGAAGCGCGCAAAAGCAGACGCCAGTGACTGTCTCTGGATTTCATACAATGGACAGTCACACAGGATGTGGTGTAGCGTCTCTTCGCAATGACAGGCATCGCAGAGAGCGTTGTCGGCCATTCCTATGACAAAGGAGTAAGATTTTGTAAATGCCACTCCTAGCCATAAGCGATGAAGTAGGGTGGCTTCTCTTCGGTCGAGTCCAGTGGGCATTCGGAGAGCCATCAAAGAGGACAGGTGGTGTTGACGATTCGTATCGATGCTTGGTGGGCACCATACTGAAAACGTGATTTCACGCGCAAGTCGTCGAAGATTACTGGCAGCATCAGTCCTCGAAAGTGGTATGGCTTCTTCTCGTGTTCCTTCAAGGGCTGCCCGCGCGGCAGTATCGGCATGTTCGTTCCCTATGATACCGCAATGACTTGGCAGCCATTGAAGCGTAACATGATGCCCTTTCTTGAGTAAAGTGTGGAGAAGGCATCGATTTTTGAAAACAAGTTGTTCGTACGGGCCGCGACGCAGTGCTGAGAGCACAGATTGTAGGGCAGCCCTTGAGTCGCTGCAAATCGACCATTGTTGCGGTGGTTCCCGATTGACCACACAAAGTGCAGCGCGCAAAGCAGCTAGTTCCGCTGCTGTAGATGCCGTGGAGTGGTCAGTCCTAAAGCTGATGGTAACACCTCTTGCTGGGATAACTACTGCCCCTGACGAACACTGGTGGTTCGTGGAACCATCGGTGTATACATGCATGCTGTCTGAATATTTCTCGTGCAAAAGAAGAAGAGACAGTTGTTTCAGCACGGGCGACGAAAACTCAGATTTCCTCCGGATCCCTGGTACACTAAGATGCACTGTGGGTCGAATAAGACACCAAGGTGATATGGATGGTTTAGATGCATGAGTGAAGCCCGAGGGAAGTTTATCGTTGTATTTCACGATAATTTTGGCGAACGATGCTTGGCGCCTCTCTAAAGGCAACAGTGCAAGGTGATGGCCGGGGGCACGTGCGAAGTGTCGGATGTGCGTTATCAGGACTTCTACAACAATGTGAGTTTGTATCGGATAGTCACCAGCGATTGCAATTGTTGCTTCTGTTGACGTACATCTGGGCAGACCGAGGCACACTCTCAGCGCTTGGGCTTGTACTGCCTGTAAAACACGAACATTGGTCTTGCAGGTATTGCTAAGCACGGGCAAGCTATATCTGAGGAAACCGAGAAACAGGGCCCTGTAGAGCTCCATCATTGCGTCTACTGACATCCCCCACGTCTTTCCTGCCAGGAACTTGAACAGTTGAGAAATAGCGGTCAGGCGCTTCTCCATATAGGTCACATGCGGACTCCAACAGAGGTCCCTATCAATAATGATGCCCAGAAACCGGTGGGTTTTGGCGTAAGAAATCGGTCGCCCGCAGATTGAGATGACATAAGGGGTCATTGCTTTGCGAGTGAAAGCCACCAGCGCGCATTTTTCTGGTGATATGCTGAGACCTTGTTTGAACAAGTAGTTGGCAATCATAGTTGCTGCTTTTTGAAGCCGGGAACGTATCTGAGGACGTGTGACTGCCGATGTCCAGACACAGATGTCGTCTGCGTATATTGAGATTTTAATGGTGCTTGGCAAGTATTCAGCAAGGCCAATTAGTGCAAGATTGAATAGCGTCGGGCTAAGAACTCCGCCTTGAGGAACACCCCTGGAAGTTCAGTAGGGTTGAGAGCTGGGCTAGTTGGTGAGACATCATTTAACCATATGGTGTAGTAGCGCAATTTTCACGGGGACGAAGAGGACAAGAACACACGACACTCGCTACACTCGCAACTAATTTTATTTCAGAAGCAGCACATCATATATAACCCATAACCCTAGCGACACAGAAAAGAACTACGAACATTGAATCATTGCCAACAGAAGCTTTTGCGCAGACTCAAGCGATAGTACACGGCAGTTACGCTTACACTTTAAGATGACATAACTAAAAACAGCCCTGGGTAACATCAAATCAAAAAAACAAAAAAATTTTGCGGGAATTCACACGTGTTTGAAACAAAATTTTGAAACGACAAAAAGGAGAGTATGACACATGCAAACACCGATCTCAATTAAGTCCTTCGAGGTAGCTGGCTTCTCGGTCACTTAACGAAACCGATGACTGACTAATGCATCCTTCTTTTCTTTTTTTAATGCGGAAGGCTTCGACAATTTCTCTGGTTAGTTGGTTTCCATGACGGAAGACTACGGTCGTGTCACTGAACAGTGGTGAGCAGCCACACTGGGAACAGTGTCTCTTTATGTGAGAATGAATGTCAGTTCTTAATGATCGCTTGTGTTCTAAAAGTCGGGTGTTCAAACATCGACCCGTCTGGCCGATGTATACCTTTCCACACGTTAGCGGCAAGCAATACACGACTGATAGGCTACACTTAACAAACTTTGTTGTGTGATTTACCGTACAACTACCAGCATTAGTGTTTACTGCTATGGAAACTTTACGGTCTAGTTTGGAACATATTTTACTAAGCTTGTTGGGTGCCGAAAAAACTAGTTCTAGGCCATAGCGATTTCCTACGTTTTTTAAGTTATGGGCAATCTTGTGCGCATATGGAACTGACACTATGTTCTTCCTGTTTTCATTACTTGTCATTTTTTTATGAAAGTTGTTGCGTACGTGACTAATCAGCTTGTTAGCCGATCTACACAACACGTGTTTTTCGTACCCAGCGTTTTTTAGCCTGATAATTTGTTGGTTGAAGCTTTCGCTAATCTTTTCTGGACATGACTTTGTTAAGGCTGCTCCCAAACATGAAAAGGCTATGCCACTCTTTACAACTTTAGAATGTGCCGATCGGTAGCTAAGTAAGGGTTTTTCCGTTCGCGGATTGTATGACCAGCATACATGTTCTGCTGTGGCATCTAACTCAATATCCAAAAACTGCATTTTGTTATTGACTGGTAATTCATGAGTAAATTCAAGCCCTCTACTATTTTTCTTGAAGACTTTCAAAACTTCTGCGACCTTTTTATCCCGACCATCCGATTCAATAAAAACCAAAAAGTCATCTACAAACCGAAACACTTTGAGTGCAAGCCCTTTAAGGTTTAAATCTATTGCCTTGTCCATTTTTGCTAAATAAATTGTGCTTAAAACCGGGGCTACTTTCGAGCCTATTGTGATACCGGATTTTTGTCGGTACATAGCCTTGTTCCACATAACAAATGTCGACCTAAGGTAAAAGGTTAACAATTCAAGAAAGGCATCCACCGATACACCACACTTATTCACAAACTCTAACTCATCGTTTTCTTCTGTTATACATTGCTTTACACTTGACAATAGCGGACCATGCGGGATGTTGTAATACATATCTTGTATGTCTACGCTGAAGAAATAGCATTTTCCTGGGTTATGTGTGCTTAAATACGAAACTAACGCCTCAGAGTTTGGCAGACTGAAAGGATCCGATACATTCAATGTCTTAAGGTGACACTGAAGATACGAAGACAAGCATAGTTGCCACGAGTCCCTTTCGGATACAATGGCTCTGAATGGAACATCAATTTTATGAGTCTCTGCCGCAAAAAACAACTCAAGATGTAAGCTACCTGCGCTTTTTACTGCTGATGCAAGCCGTTCCAACTTACTGTTCTCTAGTAAAGTGAGAGCCATTTGCTTAACCTTGTTTGCCTTTACGTCTACACGGATAAAATTTTATTCTACGGCTGCCAACGCCTTATCTTGAAAGAGACCTTCCGGTATGACAACCAAACAACCTTCCTTATCTGACGTAAGAAAACGCAAGCTGTTTTCTACACCAAAGTTCACTAAATTCCTTACGTGATGTTGTTTTCTGTCGCTGGTAATTGTCCTGGAAAGCACATCGACGCACTCGGTGATGAATCTTGGACGATCCTCCTCCGACACACGACGCGCCATGGTCTTGACCAGTGTCACTTTTTCCGGTGGAGAGAGCGATGGTTCGAAACAGAACTTCGGACCCAGTCCAAAAATCTTTTTGTACTCTTCGGGAACTGAAACGTCCCCCAGAACGATCACTTTTCCTTCTGAAGGTTGTGTCTTTTTTGGTTTTGGCAAGTGCGGTCTCGTGTTGTCCCATAACCATTCCACCAAATTGTTGGACGCCCTGCACCATTCCTTGAAGAGTCTGTTAGGCTCCCTGTCGTAACGTACGGCACAAGCTATCCTCAGAGTTTCCTTGAAATGTCTTGCCTGTCTCCATAATTCGGATTTTACAATCCGGCATATTCTTCTTGAGTGTGACGAGGAAGGTTGAAGAAAACCACACATAATTACGAGTTCCTTGGGGCACACGTTCTACCTGGCATTCCAGGACGCCACCCTTGCCTTGCAAACACAAATAGCCAAGACTGTGGCCAGGGAGCTAGGTTCATATAGGATGAAGTTGTTAGAACATATAAAAGGGCCCGTTGTAATAGAAATGAAGTTCAGTGGGGTTGAGAGCTGGGCTAGTTGGTGAGACATCATTTAACCATATGGCGTAGTAGCGCAATTTTCACGGGGACGAAGAGGACAAGAACACACGACACTCGCTACACTCGCAACTAATTTTATTTCAGAAGCAGCACATCATATATAACCCATAACCCTAGCGACACAGAAAAGAACTACGAACATTGAATCATTGCCAACAGAAGCTTTTGCGCAGACTCAAGCGATAGTACACGGCAGTTACGCTTACACTTTAAGATGACATAACTAAAAACAGCCCTGGGTAACATCAAATCAAAAAAACAAAAAAAATTTGCGGGAATTCACACGTGTTTGAAACAAAATTTTGAAACGACAAAAAGGAGAGTATGACACATGCAAACACTGATCTCAATTAAGTCCTTCGAGGTAGCTGGCTTCTCGGTAGCTGGCTGGCTATGGCCTAGAACTAGTTTTTTCCGCACCCAACAAGCTTAGTAAAATATGTTCCAAACTAGACCGTAAAGTTTCCATAGCAGTAAACACTAATGGTGGTAGTTGTACGGTAAATCACACAACAAAGTTTGTTAAGTGTAGCCTATCAGTCGTGTATTGCTTGCCGCTAACGTGTGGAAAGGTATACATCGGCCAGACGGGTCGATGTTTGAACACCCGACTTTTAGAACACAAGCGATCATTAAGAACTGACATTCATTCTCACATAAAGAGACACTGTTCCCAGTGTGGCTGCTCACCACTGTTCAGTGACACGACCGTAGTCTTCCGTCATGGAAACCAACTAACCAGAGAAATTGTCGAAGCCTTCCACATTAAAAAAAGAAAAGAAGGATGCATTAGTCAGTCATCGGTTTCGTTAAGTGACCGAGAAGCCAGCTACCTCGAAGGACTTAATTGAGATCAGTGTTTGCATGTGTCATACTCTCCTTTTTGTCGTTTCAAAATTTTGTTTCAAACACGTGTGAATTCCCGCAAATTTTTTTTGTTTTTTTGATTTGATGTTACCCAGGGCTGTTTTTAGTTATGTCATCTTAAAGTGTAAGCGTAACTGCCGTGTACTATCGCTTGAGTCTGCGCAAAAGCTTCTGTTGGCAATGATTCAATGTTCGTAGTTCTTTTCTGTGTCGCTAGGGTTATGGGTTATATATGATGTGCTGCTTCTGAAACAAAATTAGTTGCGAGTGTAGCGAGTGTCGTGTGTTCTTGTCCTCTTCGTCCCCGTGAAAATTGCGCTACTACACCATATGGTTAAATGACCCCTGGAAGTATAGCGTCGCGTAGTTGGGCCATTTTCTGTTAACACAAAGAATGATCTTGCAGCCAGGTAACTCGAAATCCACCGAAAGACTCGACCACCAAGGCCAACCACCGCAATAGCACCCAAAATGGCTTCATGTAGTACATTATCATAAGCGCCTTTCACATCTAGAAACAAAGCTGCAGATAGTCGCTTACGGGATCTTTCGTGCTGAACGTACGAAACTAGATCAACGACATTGTCAATAGAAGAGCGGTCGCGTCGGAAACCAGCCATTGAATTCGGATAAATCTTGTAGTATTCAAGATACCACTCCAGGCGGCCTAGTATCATCCGTTCCATTATCTTCCCTACGCAGCTGGCCAGTGCTATTGGGCGGTATGAGGTTAGTTCGAGTGGGGATTTGCCCTGCTTCAAGATGGGTAACAAGCGGCTTACTTTCCAGTCATCAGGAACATTGCCACCCTGCCACAAGATGTTGTAGAGGCTCAACAGTTCTCTCCTTGCACCTTCCCCAAGGTTGCACAAGGCTCGGTACGGAATACCATCTGGGCCCGGAGAAGTTGAACGCCTGCAGAGAGCTAGTGCCGCCTCGAGCTCCTCCATTGTAAAAAGAAGGTCCATGTGGTAGTCACGGGAACGGGAGACGTCACCTCTCACTGGAGAATCTGGACGAGTGGCTTGGTTGGCGATCTGCTCACAGAAATCTTCTGCGACATCGATGTCTTGCCTCCTTTGAAATAGCGCGAGCGCTTTGAATGGAAAGCGCTGTTCCGTAGGGTGACGCAGACCTTGCACCGTTTTCCAAATGTGTGAGAGTGGCTTGCGAGGGTCTAGAGACTGGCAAAACGTTGTCCATCGTTCCGACGCTAATCTATCCATGCGACGCCGAATCTTCTTTTGCATCCTCCTGGCTGCCCTAAGATCGTGAATTGATTTTGTACGCCGATACCGACGCTCCGCCCGGCTTCGCAGTGCTCGGAGTCGCTCCAACTCTATATCAAAGTCGTTTCGTGTGGAAGATATTGTCACCGTGCGAGTGGCGTTTTGCATTGTGCTCTTAATTGTTTCCTCTAACCCAGATCGTAGACCATCGCTGCAAGCATCTTCCATGTCAGATTTGAAGTTGGTCCATTGGACTGCTCGAATGGTCGTCCGTGGACCATAACTAGACAAGCCTTTGATGTTAAGGTAGATTGGAATGTGATCACTTCCTCGTGTCTCAACATCTGGAAACCACTTGACGTATCTCGCGAGGGAGTTGGAGACAAAAGCAAGGTCGAGACAGCTGCCGTGTGTCACCCCTCGAAGAAAAGTGGGGCTGCCGTCGTTCAGGAGAGTAAGGCCATAGTTGTAGGCGATGTTTGCTAACCTGCGTCCTCTTGCATTTGTCCGCGTACTTCCCCATGCGTGATTGTGCGCATTGAAATCACCTATGAGGACCCATGGTGCAGGACACACTCTCAAAATATCCGCTAATCTCCTGGAATCGAGATTACTTGACGGCGATATATAAACGCCTATGAGAGTAAACATGAGTTGGTTCTTTTTCACAGTGATGCAGACATACTGATTGTCATCGTGAGGTGCAATTGGTTGCACAACATACGTCAGTTCACGACGAACAAAGACGATGATTTTGCTGCACGCACCGTTCGTTGAAGACATGACAGCTTCGTACCCCGATAGTCTTATTGGTTTCGACAAATTGGGTTCACAAATGACGATGATTGGAAACACGTTGGTAAACACAAACTGACGAAAATCTGAAAGGCGTGATTTTAGTCCTCTGGCGTTCCATTGGATGACGGATGCAGCCTTGACTTCTTTAAGAAATGTTGAGGTGTGAGTAGCCATCTTCCTAGTTGAGAGATTCAAGCACTGGGCTTAGGGCGTCCAATAGTCCAAGTGCGCTTCGAGCAGATGGTGTTTTCATGTCGACTAATATCGCTCGGATGGCTTCTATAACGGAAGGCAGCACCGAGATCACTTGACGATCAGTTTTAGGCAAATCTTCTATGGTTGGAGACGGCTCTTGTGTGGCCACAACCTGCAGAGGTTCCTTGGCAGAAGAGCGCGTCGGGAGCGTGGGCCATTCCTCCAGAGAAGGAGGCTTCTCTGTTTCTTTCGTAGAAGTGGTGGGCCCTTTCGCGGCGCTACTGGATAGAACCGCTAAAGTGTGGGAAGGAGCGTCTCGGGAATGTGCCTTCTTTGAAGACTTTCGATGATGCCGACGTCGACGCCGACGCCGGACTACTTCGGCTGCCTTCCTGTGTGTTGAGTTGTCCCGGGCCATTTGTCTGAGAACCGCGCGCTCCTTTTGGATTCGAGGACAGTCTTTCGACGAGGCAGCATGAGGACCACTGCAGTTGGCGCACTTCAGAGTAGTCGCCCGACAGGCGTCTTCAGCATGAGATTCAGCGCAGCGGGGACACAGTCGTAAGTTGGGGCATACGCCCTTGACGTGTCCTAGCCTGAAGCACTGATGACATTGAAGTGGCTTTTGAATGAATGGTCGAACCGGATGTCGAAAATGTCCAACTTTAACGTGGGACGGTATGCAATCTCCCTTGAAAAACACTTTTACGCAGCGCGTATTTCCAAGGCGCCGCACTTGCGTAATGACAGTTCCCTCGTTTGTAGGCTTGATGAGGGTAGACAAGTCAGCATTAGGAATGTCACTCGTCCAATGGCAATGTCGATGCCATAAATTACACCGGCAATTGATTTGTCATCCATCGGGATAAAGGGGCGCATTTTAATGCCACCTAGCTCAGTCATTTGCTGCAGCTGTCCTAGCGCACTCACATCGTGCACGTCTATGGCAAGAATGTTCTTCCTTGGATTTACTCGTACGTCCTTAATTTGATGTGGCACCGCACATTCGAGAGCAACCGAAAGGGCTTGCCTGTTCAGGAGCCGTAGGTTGCTTGATGGATCTTCGGGCATGAAGATGATGACGTGCGGCCAGCGCGCAGGCCTTGAATGCACAGTCGCTGTGCTTGCAGGAGCTGATGCTGCTGTATTCGCCGTACTTCTCTTTGCCCTCTTACCCCGGACAGGTATAAAGCTGCCATCAGATGTGTCGTCTTCCGACATAGAATAGAGATCGGTGTCCTCAGTGTCACTGGGAGAGCCAGCTCGCTTCCTTGTGGTTGACGGGTGTGAGGACCTGTGACCAGGCGGGCCTCTGGCATGCTCCATGTCCATCACCGCAAGACGGAGAGGCGAGGCACCTCAAAAGACCGATGATTTCACTAAAATGAAACAGAGCGCTGAAACAAGCGTTCTTCTAAAGAGACACTTCTCGCAAAAATGGAGGTGCTTCATGACTTTAGTAAGGGTAAGGTATATACTTAAAGCTTCTTCCTTGCCAAGTTTATCTTATAGTATGCATGGCAAAAATGGTGAAATATGATCAAGACGTCGTTTTACATGTTTTGTTTGCTGAATAAAGCATTCAGTTGTTAATAGCGCTGGCGTAATTCCCTCCGTCTGTCGGTGTGTCAGTCCGCGCTAAAAATGTTATTACAAACAATTCTCAAAGAGAACGTTGTGAACCCCACCTCTGCTAAAACTGAGTCATGCTTTTGTGGATGGGCACTACGAGGCCGTCATTAGGGTAACTTTTTTAGGAAAGAGCTTCAGATGCTTCATGCGAAAAGTGACCGTTAGCGGCATTGACTTCAGTGATGCAGAAATCACCATGCGGTGACGTCACACTAAATGCCACCATAATTTCAAATGCCCCCATATTCCCCCAACGTTACATATCATGAGGTTGCATCACTATTATGACTTTACATTAAGTTATGCGCCGCCGCGGTGGTCTCTAGTGGCTCAGGTACCCGGCTGCTGACCCGCGGTCACGAGATGAAATCCCGGCTGCAGCGGCTGTATTTCCGGTGGAGGCGGAAATGTTGTAGTCCCGTGTGCTCAGATGTGGGTGCACGTTAAAGAACCCTGGTGGTCAAAATTTCCGGAGCCCTCCACTACGGCATCTCTCATAATCATATGTTGGTTTTAGAACGTTAAACCCCACAACCCCAGAAATCCTCATCAAACCTTACATATCAATAATCAAATCAATTGCATTAAGTCACGAAACGTGTTGCGATGTCACGACGCCGTCACGTGATATCGCCGCATGGTAAAAAGTTGGCTAATGCCATCAGATTCGCGGCACCCTTGAGCGCCATCGCATCTAGATGTGAGGTAAAAAATTGAAGGACACTGTGAATTCCAAAGTGTGTTAGGCGAAAGTCCGTGGCCATTCGACTGACCCTACCATGTATTTCTTTTCGTTTTTTGTTCTGTTTTGTGCAAAGCACACCCAGTGGAATGACACTCCTCTTCCAAATGTCTGTGCGTGCCGCCTCTATTCCGTATTTATCCATTTTGTCATGTTGCATGGTAGGTGTAATGGTTGAGGACGTTCGTCACTATGTTTGCATATAGCGTTCGAGAAAGGATTAACATGAACAATTGATGCGAACAAAAGAAGCTTTATATTGCACACTAGAGAAGGAAGTGACACTTTCTTGTTGATGAGCTGCGCGAACCAATGGCTCTGCGCCTCCTGCGCGGGGAACACGCCCCCAAACAGCGGCAGCAGCCCGATGAAGGCCAGCGTCGGGTGCGGCAGGTGCGGCGGAAACACATATTTGTACAGGCACACCTTGTTCTTCTCGGTTTTGTGCACTTCCTGGTCCAGGAATGGGAACGTCGCAGTTTGGGTCCCCGTCGTCCCGACATGATGCGATCGTCGACGTGCGCGAGGGCAAAGGTGGCACGGCTGGAACGGCTGACGGCACACAGATGCGCTACCGTGTGCAGCGCCGTTGAGTCGGGCGTCGCGGCCAACCCAGCAGTCAGGGTCGCAACTCCTGAGGTCCAGGATCAGGCCACGACTCACGAGGACCACACCCGGTAGGCCTCGCCCACGAACCTGCTCCCGGCCACTGCACCCAGACAGGAGCCGTTCAGCAGGCCCCGTCCTTGGACCTTGTACAGGCCGACGGACTCGACCTCGAACAGAGACACCGGAGCTCGACCTGGCCGACACGTACGGGTCCCACGTCCAGCTCAGGAACGCTGCCAGGAACTCGTCCTCTCGAGCGGCGCAGCGCTTCGTCTGCCTTCGTGGCCTCAACCCTCGAGCTCTGGAAACACCGGCGCTTGATGGCGTGGGTGCGACCACGGTGCAGTCAACCCGCATCGGAGACTCGATGCTCCATGCGTGTAAATGGCCAGCCCGTCCAGCGAACAGCTTGCGTCGAGACGCGATGCTCGGCGCAGCCGTGACCATTAGCCAGGCCACGTACGTCGCTGTGCCGAACGTCTGACCACGGAGACGCCTCGCCGAGATCCGCGATGCCCTCGGCAAGGAAGAGAACAGCAGGCCAGGCCGCGCCCCGAGATGCAGTACTCGTGCCGGCAATGCCGCCCCAGCTGGTGGTTGGACGGCAGCAGCGTGGACGGGCGCGTTCCCTGGCCGGAACCTGGATCGCCTGCGTCTGACGCTTCGGCCCGCTGTCTCCCGTCTGCCGCTGCTTCGGCTCGTCCCCAGCCACAAAGCTTACCGCCACGTAATGGTCACACGTGTCCCAATCGTGGCACGCCACCTCTATGGGCCACCACAGGTCATCAGCTGATTGGCTGACCTCACGCGCACATTACACGCGCCTTGCCCCGCACTTCCGTCGTTGTCGTTTTCTTCACTCATCACAGTAGGATTGGTATTTAGAGGCCAAGGCCATTCGGCCATGGAGCTCCTAAAATGAAGGGGCTTGCACTGGTAGTACAAATACGGCGGCAATACAGGGTGGTCTTGCCGATCGGCGTGCATAACGCACGAACCCGCACGCACACACCTGCTCTCCGAGGTGGTTAGGGTTTTACGCGCGCCACGGTAGCAAACCATTGACTCGTTCATCCCCGAACGATAGAAGGGTACCACGTGATTGTTGAAATAGTGTAAGTGGGCGAGGCCATAGCTGGCTCCGTATCAATTCACGGACGGACGGATGGACGCTATGAGTACGGGCCATTAAAGGTGTTCACTTAAAAAAAATGCAGGTAAAAGAAGAACGAAGACACTATAGCGACTACAGAAATGGCACACAATATGAGTGTATGCCATGGCATTTACACTTTTCTGTCAAGTTACATTAGCTTGCCCCGTTAAATTTCATCTTTCGTTCACACGGTATTCTCTCTCAATTCCTTGCTTCGTCATTTTTGTTAGTTTTTTTGTAAGCGTTTTTTGAGTTTTGCCTGCATAGGTTTGTCCTTGTCATTCCAGCTTCTACACAGATTAAAAAAAAAGCAAGTATTATATCGTGGCACATAGTCTTGGCAAGTGAAAACAAGAAATCAACAAACGAGGAAACAAAAAAAAACCTGAACTATACTTGAACACAGGGCAAGTGCTAATTCTAAACTAAACAACAGTGCACACACTTAACCCTAATGACGGCAACTTTCCGCACATTTACGCCCTACACCTACGTCATACTTTCAAGCGTACGTTACCCGGACCGTTCATCGATTAATTTTTCTTTTGTGAACAATGCTGTCGTGCGAGATCCGGAAAGTCTTCATTTTATTAGCACGATTGGAATCGGTGTGTATTTGTAAACTCTCCGCGAATATTTTTCTAACTAAACAGGTTTACGTTCGACTCTGAACTTGAATAACTAAGATTTTAATGCTACGTAACACGGAATATATACACCTGTAGCACCCCCCCCCCCCATCCCCTGGGAATGAAAGAGCTGAAAAAGCTGCAGAAGGTAAAAGCGATAAGAGAATCATGAAAACTTATACTATCGCCAAGGAAGGGTCCACTCATTTAGAAGATGGACAATAACATTCGGGCCAACAAAAACTAAACAAAAACTATGTTAATGCGTGTGTGTAGTCACCATCGATTGCATCACCATCTGCGAAAACTTAAAGTACATTATGTAACTACGTCATGTGTGGAATCTAAGTGCAGCTCCTTTTTCTTGTCAGGGCAACCGGTGCACCGCTAAGAGAAATCGAATCACCCCTTTTCATCTCAGCAGTCTCGACAATCAGCCTATAATTTACGCCCGAGTCCCGATATCACGGTGTTGTAATAGGCCAATAGGCCAGACTGAGTGGTGCCTTGACATTCGTGTAAGAGAGTATCACAGTGAGTTGCGCAAAGGCGCTGAAAAGCACCTGGTGCCCCACTGCCATGATTGTAAATGTCAGCCATTTTTGATAGCACAAACAGAACCAACGAGAGCAAGACAATCGACAGATAGATAGATAGAAACGCTCAGAGGGGTGTGTCTGCAGCACGGATAGATGCTTTACGTTTATTACTAGATCTCATTCGCAAGCTTTACAGATAAATCTGTCTAGTTGGATTGTGTGCGACGTGCGTTCATCAATACATGCTTCTATGGTAGAAGCTTTATATTAATACACGACACTTTTGTGTACACCAGTCACAATCTTCATAGCAGGTAAATAACGTACGGAGCCCCAAATGGTAACCATTTCAGTCCCCACCCTCAAGCTTCGCTTCCCCCTATAAAAAAGGCACTTCCCGTACCATATGAAAAATTCTTTATGAATGGCTTCATCGCGAGCTCTGCAGTAGAGATAAACAGTGCACGAAACTTTACAGCCTTGTCGAAAAGTACTTTTAGCAGTTAATTCCATCTACAGTGTCTAAAAATGTCGTTGCAATAAAGCGCTGTTCTTTTCATCATACGCTAATACTCCTTATATTCTCCCAGTAAGAGACATCTGCCAATAAACGCATCCCGAAAAGCTGGCGGAGTCAGCTAAAGTTGCACTTTCGATTCCCTTCCAATCTGCGAAATATGAGAAGCCATAAAGAGCGAAGGCATATGCTGTATTACGTTAAAAGCATGAACCCAACTTAAAAGCATGTCTCTTTAAGAAAGCTCTAGCCTCGTACCAAATAATAAAAAAAAAGAAAACATTGTTGCAAAGAGACACCAATGTTTTTCAGTGTACTTTTAGGTCGCTATAGTACATGTAAATAGCAAAGAAAAATTTTTTCGTACGCTTCACTATTATTTTAGCGTAAGCTGTTTAGGCAAAGTTTAACGTCCTTGTTCCGGTTCGGAAACATGAAACGGTTTTCTCGAGTTACTATGAAAGCACATGTCACTAAATCCTTGGTGCCTTCCGGCGACTGAATAGCGAAGTTCCCCATAACTGGTAGATATAAGCAGGGATATTGCTTTCGCTGCTTCACAGTGTCACAGTTTCTGTATGTTTTGATTTACAGTATAGAGAAATAAAGAAAAACGGAACTTTTTTCCTGCTTCATTCACTGCACACGAGTCAACGCATAGAACAAGGCAATGTAACATGATGGCACAATGCCTCATGTTTTCTACCTTCACCAGCCCCTTCCTTTATATTTTCATTCTTACTTGATGGGCATGTCTCGGTCATTCGCCCATGCTCGAAGCAAAAAGTCAAAATCATGGACAAAAAGCTCTGGAACTTGTTCCACTCAGTCTTTTTTTTTCTCCCACGCATCCTCTTTAGAAAAAAAAAAACATTTTGTATGGCGTCGTCTTTCATCTAGGCCTGTGCGAAACAGGATACGAGTAGAGGGAATGCCGGAAAGCCATACATGCCAGTGACCGATGTTTAACAAAGAGGCCGCTGGTATATACATGATGCAGATAGCAACGACCACGCCACGTTGTTTGGGGCGCGAAATGCATCACTCCTCGGGGAACTTGTGCGTACTGTTTATCAGTATACGCTCCACGCCGAATCCTCTGACATTCTCACGCCTTTTTTTTTCCTATTCAAAACAACTCGTTCGTCATTCACGGGAGCTGCCCTCCTATCCTTGCTGTGGTAGCTATTTTTACGGCTTGCCCAAGCAGAGCTGTTCACTGGACATGGCGAGGATGAACAGCAGCATTTCTGCTTCATGAAGGCAAGCTCTCTTCTGCGTGCTCTGTCACTAGAGTTTTTTCTTTGTTTTTTTGTCGGCCTTGGCCACCCTTGCCGTTTTGGGTTTGCTTGTTCGTGTTTCGTGTGAACAGCCGATTCGCACCGCTGACTCAGGAGTGAAACTAGGGCCAGAGAACACGAGGAGCTTTACGAACGACAGACAACAACAGCACCAAAGGCAGTTCATTCGTCTCTCTTTCAACACATCTTGCGGAACGTAAACGGCGCCCCATGTACATGTAATTCCTCTTCATCTGTTGTTGAGAAATAACAGACAATGATACCAAGGAAAGTACAGGGCATGGTAATAAAGGTAATTGTAGTGTAAATCCGAAGAAAGAAACGTGGCGAAAAAATAATTTGCCGCCGACAGGAACCGAATCTGCAACCTTCGAATAACGCGTCCGATGATTTTGTCTGTTAGTTCTCATTAATTGTTTGCTTAATGAAGAAAAACGAGCCCTTAAAGTTACTCCTCTTTGTGCGGCCTCAACTTCTGGAAAGCTGCTGCGCAGCTATCAAAAACCAAAATAAAAAAAAATAAGCAGGGAGTGAAAGTCATTGGCAAGAGTCTAGAGTCGCTTATGGTTTTTTTTTGCTCTTGTATGGTAGTCATATGGTGGTTTTGGGACGTTAAACCCTACAAATCAATCAGGTATCCTGCCATAAACGTTTCTCTTCATACGCGACGTTTTATTTCTGCTCATTATCGCGGGGTGTCGTCACCCATTGGAGGAGAGACTCGGCCTCCTATTAACCCTAGAAGCGCACCGCTACGAAAATGGCACACGTTAACTCGGGTCTCACACCTCACAGAGAAGCTCAGATAAACCGAAAAAGGAACACCGCCGTTTGTACAATGTTCAGTGTACAAGAATCATGCGAAATCTTTGACAGACACTGGGCAGCAGCTGTACAGCGTCTCCAAAACGTCACCTGGGAGAAATAGCAGATGGTTCCGAGATCGAATCCCGGTCGCACGGCCGAATTGCGATGGAGGCGAAATGATTGAGGTACGTGTACCTTGACTTCAGTGCACGTTGCAAACCACGAGATAGTCAAAATTATCGAAGCCCTCAACTACAGCGTTCCTCGTAATAATATCACGGCTTCAACACGTAAAACTATAGCAATTATTAATATGAGTAGCGGACAGCATCAAACAGCCACCTCGGTCGCCTGGAACCAATGTTGCCCACCGCGGTCGTGAGGTGATCAACACCATGATGCATGATGAAACAAGCGCTAATAAGTGCGAATACTCAGAAAGAACACAGGAATTCTTACTTCGTACGTATTGACACTTGTTTCATTGTGTACTTACACCAACATTCCCAAGTGGCAGTCATCTTAAATGATTACAGTGCTTGGCCGCTGATCCGAAGGTCGCGAGTTCGATCCCTGTCATGACGGTCACATTTATATGGAGGCGAAATGCCCGTTAGCTGTGTAGTGTCAGTGCACGTTAAACAACACTGGAGGGTCGAAATTTTCTGAGCCCTCCTCCATGGTCTTCAACTTAATAATCATATCGTGGTTTTCAGACGTTAAACCCCAGATACTATTATTGAAGAACATCAAATAGCGAAAACTTCCGGAGCCCTTAAGTACGGCGTACCTCATGCTCAAATTGTGGTTTTGATCAGTAAAATCTTAGATATTATTATTATTATTATTATTATTATTATTATTATTATTATTATTATTATTATTATTATTATTATTATTATTATACTTTTATTATTATTACAACTGATGTTGCTTTCGCTTTCTTAAGTTCTGTAAATGATAAATAAGCGGCTACGCCCCAACGCCCCACACTGTTCCAGATTGTTGATAGTATGCACATTAACAAAAGTAACGAAGGAACGAAAGAAACAAAAAAAAAGAGAAAGAACTTACGCTGTCACAACGCTAAAATATTGGACAGTATAGCAGAACTTGCGAGACGCACCACATCGCCACTCGCTTCAACGCTATTTTGCGATAACGCATCTTTCAACACTGGACGCACGGCAGCAAAACAGCGAATACAAAGCGGCGGGTGATTTAGGCTTTTCTGGCGTGCAAGATAGTGCGCCGCGCAAGCCTCCTATACGCTTAGCTGCACAGTGCGCTGCCGCCCCGACTTTCTTGTTTCTTTTTGTGCGTTCGAAGACACTCCAAGCCACCATGTTTTCTCTGTTCGCCATCGCACGTCTTCCTTTACACCCATATCCAGCGGCGTGCGGGATGTAATTGATATAATCGCATTTTATTGCTATGCAAGTCTGCTGACCCTGACTGTAAACTAACTTTAATCATAATCGCCATCTAGAGTGTTTTTTATAACCACTATCACGAAAATACTATAGTCAGAGCGACAGGAAGAGGCAGTGGACATGCAGAGTGTAGAATGGCATGGTCTTTACGCAGCGCACGGCAGCTTAAGTTGCCAGGCTATAAAATAATTCAACGCGCGAAACAGAGCTCAATCGCTTCCGCCACACGTGTACTGAAAGCTAATCATTTCAACTTGTTTCGTAGTTTCTACGAGGTGTCTAGATGGTACGAATTCATTCATTCACAAAACTTTATTTGCGCCTTGAAGCCCGGTCTTTTCAGACCGAGGCGGGCCGCGTCCACGCCGGTACCGTCATGCCTACACACTTAAAAAGCTTTGTCGAAGCTAGCTGACTGCCTGTAAAGGGTGCTCTACTGCATATATATGCTTAATGCAAGAAAACAAGCTTAAAATATCGAAACCGGTTTTTTTCAGACGCTCAAGCATACATGCGCATAAACGAAGCATTATATCGTAAGGTCGAGTTGCTATTTGAATAAAAAAAAAAAAACTGAACGGCATGTGCCGTAGAAAAGAACGCAACTCATTAAAAAAACTTAAAGTAAAAATTAAAATAAAAACAATGGCAGCATATCCACAGAGTGAATGATGGATAGTGGGGCGAAGCATCCGTCCGTCCATTCGTTCTTGCTTCCATCCATCCATGCGTGTGTCTGTGTGGCCGCCCGTGCGTACATCTGCCCGTCCGTGCGTGCGTCTGTTCGTGCGTCCGCACGTTCATCTGTGCGTCCGTCCCTGCTTTCGTGCATGCATCTGCTCCTGCGTCCGTCCATGCATCTGTCTGTGTCTCCGTTCGTCCACCTATTCAACACTCCAAGTACCACCATCTAGCATCTTTTCATCATATATTCCTCATATAGAAGCACCGCCATCCAGCGGACATTCCAAGGACTGAACGAGAGGAGGCACACGCACACTTCCTTACGGCTTGCGCTTCGTGTCTACTTCCCACCTTTAACTACCTCGAGTTCATGGTATATACTAGTTCACTGTATTCATGGCACTGCGGCCCAACGCTCGCTAAAACTTTCTAAAACGTTGGACGTTACGCCCAGCGAGTATTACGTAGCAACCCTTTTTTGTCAGATAGTGCTCAATGTACATGCCAATGGCTGCTAATGGGGATCGCAGCGTGCGCGTTAACTAAAAGCCGAATGCTCCTGCCTGTCATTACCCCTTAGCAGCCATTGACATGTACATTGAGCACATTTTTTTATTGTTCAACAACGCACAGGAGAAATCTCTCACCGGAACCACCCTGGAGGTCAGAATGTTATACTTGTTACACACTACTACAACGGCTATGAGGGACGAACAGGTGCCGCTATAAAAAGTTTCGCCCCTAAAAAAAACTATTTGATATACACAGCCTTTCTTTGAGTCACCTATACAAAGGACAGTGCGTGGAATGGTATAAAAGAGTTCATAAATTATTCTAACAATAGGGAAAGGAAAAGTCATAATACAACAACAACAACAACAACAACAACAACAACAACAACAACAACAACAACAACAACAACAACAACAACAACAACAACAACAACAACAACAACAACAACAACAACAACAACAACCCATGAGGACAGAGAAAACTAACTTTATTAAATATCAGGTTCTCTGGTTTTTCCACGCGCGACATACATGACAAATGAGCAATTAGTATTTATATTGGCAGATATTGACAGGTTATAGCTTGTTCTTGAGCTTGACGTCAACATCAAAAAATAGCCACCAAGCATGTGGTGGCTTCTAACAGTTTTTCCCGTTTACAATGTAGCAAGTCGTATTTTTACTTGCCATGCTATTTTACTGTCGACGCACTGCCTTTTGTCGGGAACAAAGAAAAAAAAATGAAAGCTAGCAAAATCTGAGTTGACATCTTTGAAACACAGCAATGGGTTGAATTCTAAAGACCACATATAGACACAATTTTCACTGCTAGGAGCTACAGCTTTTCTCCTGACGTCCATGGTGCAACAAAAATATGCTGTCGTTACGGAGTACTATTTCTTTATTTGTGTACGAACAAAAAAAAAACTGGTATGGCACACTTTATTATTGACAAGTCTTTCAGCTCACTAAAAGACAGCATATTTCGCTTTCGTCGGCGATGATAAAAAATGGCTTTCTTTTCAGCATTCTTTTTGAACATTCAAACGTGGTGTGAAAGGTTTCTCCTCCTGCAATGCTGCCATGACAAAGTATATCGATATATCTACCAAAACGGAGCATTCATATCTCCCTTGCGTCTCCTTTTTATATAACTTCTGACCGCTTGTGTAAGCGTAAACCTAGCTTTGAAGACGGCTGCTCTAAACCATAATGAATGTGCAGCAGTATAGCATCATTTGGCAGGCCCAGACTGCAGACATCGTTTTATGCTGCTTTTTCTGCTTATAGTGACGTGTTTTTGTTCGCACACAAGTTCTTTTGGTCGCTTACACTCTCCATTAGTATTAAGGATTCTGTACTATTTTGTCTAACAATGAAGAAATATGTGCAAGGCCTGTTGACCATTAGTGATAGCAAACAAGAGATTTTCTCGCATATTGTCCAAGACAACGAAGCTTTGCTTCTTACTTCGCTGTTGGAAATATTCCTTAAGAGAGAAGAAAAAGGAGTGCTCAATACAAAGAGAACTGTGGTTTTGTTCTTGTGATTCATCATGCATAGTAATAGAGTCTTCAATGAGTGAGCGTTTGGTTATTGCCAAAACAATGCGTACGCCGGTCGTATGCGGTATGATGTAGTAGTCAGATGCTGTTTGACTGACGACTGTAACAATGGTGTCAATGCTTGTGTTCGGCCGACTTTTATGCTGCGTGAACATATTCTTTTTACAGCGAAAGTTGTTATGAGATCACAACGCGGGTCACGTGCACGCCGTAGTTGTCCGGCGCCACCGCCGCTGCAGCCACCACCATCACCGCCAGTCTCCGTAACCATTATCGCATGAAATTAGAAAAATAAACCGTCAGTAAATAAAAAAAACCACCAAGAGCACAATAGGATTGAAACCTGGGTCCCCTGTGCGCAAGCCAAGTATTCTATTACTGAGCTAGGCCGTTTTTTCGTATTTCCTGTTGAACTTAACACTTGGAGGACAAGGTAAATGTATTAAAATACACAACAAATATGGCAAAATAATTACTGCGGCCATCAAGCACTGTTGAAACTCATCACGCTTTAAAATTCCTTCATGGTCAGTAGAGCTTCTACCTTTTCTAGCCATAAAGGAACCCATTCATCTGTTCTCACTACTTCGAGAAACCTTGACACACTTTGTTTAAAATACTGTCTTGCTGGTCTTCTTTCAGGGTCACAGTGAAATAAACTCTTTCAAGAAAACCATTTACTGTGCAAGGTAGTCATCATTATTAAATTAAAAATGTCATTCGTTAGACCCTCATGGAGTCTGTAGCAGTAGAGAATGTTGTTAGGTTACTGAACCACACTCGTGATTGGAACTTCCTTGCAAGCTGGCCTTAGGCAAACTTGATGTCGGGATAGGAATTCCGTTAATATGATCAATAAAGTGTTTGTGTCGAATAATTCGAATCGCGCAGCGGGTGTGTCGTAGAATGATCTAACCCTTTGTAAAAGCCTGAGCTCGCTCACCTATTAACTTTGGCGCATAACAACTGTGGGGGATGGTGGGAACAAGAAACACTTCTGGCATTATTATTCATCGTGGCTAGCCACAGCACAAATAATTGCGCAAAGTTCCTCGCAAATGTTCAGCGGGCACTACGCTTCTCTGATGAATGACGAAGGATGACATAGATAATGCCTGCCTACCAGACAATGAATAATGGCGTTGTGGGTACCCTGCAAGTGTGTTTGTAGCAGCTACCCAAAAAGTGTTAAAGAAAGGCTCCAAAAGGCGACCCTCCCAGTTTTTGCTGTGGCACTGCTGCGCGTTCCACGCAGACCTGGTGTTTTTCTTTCTACTGAGTACTTTCACAGGGTGCTTGAGCTTTGTACTACGTGTCTTTAAGGAGCATATGCGTGTCTCTGAGGTGAAGAGCCCCGTGTTCGTTGTCTACTTACCGACGAGAACTGTTGAGCAAAAGAAGAGGAGTAGTCGGCGCCATGCATTGGCAACAACATATACTCCATCTCACAAGCTGATTGCAGCAGCACGAAGGCTAGGCCGATTTCAACCAATCACAACGGCGAATTCCTCTGCGTTGTATTAATCCGCGCACATTTTTAGCTGTAACCTAATCGGTTGAATGCCCGCACCACGAGATCGTTGACATCTCGGTAGACCAAAGTTCAAATTCGATCGGCTGAACAGAAAGTTTTTAAAACTTTTTCGAGCGTTAAACCTATGTTGCTGCCTAATGCCAAAAGCATCGCATGGTAGTATTCAAAAAGTGGGTTTGTTCGTTTGTGTATTTACAAGGTGTCCGCTACTGCGATTGCTCCTGGAGAATACGATAACAACACCTGGAGGTCACCTGTTTCTACGAAGTATTTTGTCGTTTTAAAGCCGCGCTGTTTATAGTTCACACCTCGGGATTTCTTCGTGATGACGTATGCCAGAATTTGCAATTCAAAAAAGCACGCGTGGTGACATAATTTTTCAATTTATGTATCTACCAAGTGATCTTGAAGCAGAGGTCTAAAACTTTGACCTTCCCAAATTATGTTACGCTTGACTACTCAGACACCGAAACCAGACCACTTTAGCGATGTTTATTGCCGGCGTTATTGTGAATATTTATAATTTATAGTTATACAAATAGCGTGATTCTACCAATGATTTTGCCATGACCTACAAGGTATGTCATTAACAATATACATGGTCGATCAGCCTAGCTCGCATATTTGTTTCCTCGTAAGAATTGCCATGTTTAAGGAGTGAAGCTCCTTAGTCTTTGTTCTGCGTCAGGCGTAACCGGTGGTATCTCCCGAACAGTATAACAGGTGGCGCTGTCTCATAGAACAACATGTAAACTGCAGTTGTGCGAGGCTGTCCTAGTTGGCACTGTACCGCCTCTCTTCGAATGGCTACTGCGCGGACTGTGCCTGGGTGCGCGGGGAAGGAGTGGATTTATCTGTCTTCTGGATCGTCGCCGTACGTGTCGGATCGTTGGTGGGGCATGGACGAAGTGGATCGGTGGGCGTGGAGGGCCGCGGCGGCTCGTGCTCATCACCAGAGAGACAGACAGGCAGACGTACAATCAATCAGACCAGCAAACACACACAGACAGGCAGACAAAAAGATCGACCGACACTCAGACACACAGATAATCGGACAGAATGACGCATGGATGGATGGACGAATGAATGGAAGCACGGACGGACGCCCGTACGAACGCACGCATGAACGGACGAATGTTTTTTTCCACTCATTATCATTCACTCTGTGGATATGCTGTGAATTTTTTAGTGGCGAAGCTCCTTAGGGCACTGGTCTGTACATCCCATGGGGTTTGTTGTTGGTGATGTACGTAGCCACAGGTAGCACATACCTGCTCTATAGCGGGTATGTGCCACAGGGAATGTGAGATGGGAGACGGTGGTGTTCACTAGATGGACGCACGAACGGACGCGTGAACGAACGAACAGAAAGACTAGCAGACTGACAGCCGGATGGATGGACGCATGGACGTATGGATGGATCGACGCATGAACGAAGAGACAGACGAATGAATAGACTCACGGACGGACGCATGGACAGATAGATTGACGCATGGATGGACGCTTGGATATATGTCGTATGACCATATGAAACCAACCACGATCCGAGGAACATGCATTGACCAGGTATTTTCAAATTTTCCACTGAAACATACCTATACTGAAGCCGCTCATCCTTCATTTCACGGACCATAAATCCGTCATAATGAAAGGACATCGAAAAACATCTATCGTCTCAAAGAACAAATAAACGTTGCTTTCTATATATATACACATACAGTGTTTCTCATGATGGCTATACACGATGATCGACTGGGAAAATTACACACGGAAGATTCGTGGTTTTGCCGATGATCCTCTCCGGAGCTTCGCCCACTCGTCATCATTCACCCCGTGGATATGCTTTGATTTTTTTCTGCTACGTTTCTTCCTGTGCTTTTCCAACGAAGTGGAGCTGGGGCTTGAACGTTTTCGTATTTAGACTGCACATGACCTCGCGAGGGTTCCACATTCGCTATGTATAATATTCGCGATGTAAGCGTTATCACTGTACATGACGAAGTCGTTGACGAACTAACAAGCCTTGTTAAAGGATGACGTTCGAAGCAAGGAATAGTGCATAAATTTCCCAGAACAGGGCAGCGCGCCGCAAAGGCAGCGAGTGCTTGCGTGGGAGAGCAGATGACCAGCCCCGTCAGGCGGACAAATGAACACGCACGATCATGCGGCAAATGAGGAGTGTTGCAGGACGAGCGTAAGCGGAACGCGATGACGTTTCCCCGCGATAATGCGTACTCGTTGGATTACAGAGGATCCTACATGTTGCCAATTCATGCCGTAATATAACGATGACTAATGAATGCGTCAGGGTATGTGGTGCCTAAAATACTTTGTGTAGAGGCAAGGCTTATTCCTAGAAAGAGCCTTCTGTTTCACGAAGTGGCTGTGGTGATAAAAGAAGTAATCGGTCTTCTTCCAAAATGTACATCTTATAAGGTTAAGTTTGTTGTTTCAATATAGCGCCCTCTTCGTTATTGCAATCTGCATCTCGAGATTCACTGCTGCTTACCAGTTTGACTGTTTGTTATTTGGATGCTTTTGGTTGGTTACAAAAATGGTTCAGCTTAAATTGAGGATGACGCAGCGAGCAGTGGAAAGAAATATAATAGGTGTAACCTTAAGAGAGAAGTGAGCAAAGTGAGTCAGGAAACGAACCGGGGTTATTGATATCAACGTTGAAATCAAGAAAAAGAAATCGCCAAGGGCTGGGCACGTAGCTTGCAGGGTGGATAACCGCTGGTCATTAAGTGTAACTGATTGAATTCCTAGAGAAGGCAAACGCAGGAAGGGGATACAGAAATTTAGGTGGGCCGATGAGAATGAAAACTTCGCAGGTATAACGTGGCAACGGAAAGCACAGGACCGAGTTGATTGGCGGTTCATGGGAAAGGCCTTTGCCCTTCAGGGGGCGTAGTCAGGCTGATGATGATGATGATGATGATGATGATGATGATTGGGTATTTTTGTGACGAGGAGATTCATACATGCACGCGTATACCACATTTCGGTGGGCGTTCAAGATAATGTGGCGAAGTTTTTTGCCGTTCAGAACTGAATCAGGCGCATAAAAGTACACTGAATATTCGCAGGATATTCGCAGCTTATCATAGGACCTGTGTACAAGGGTCGTTTAATGTTCAGAAGCATTTATGAAACGCTTCACGTATAGCCAGTTTAAACACCAGAAATACAGAAAAAAGACGCATCACAGGGTTCAAAATTACAATTTCTCATCACCAGGTCTCAATAGACACATATACACTAAATTCTACATAAATAGTACACAAAACTAAATAAGCAGACTATATGGAAACAATGTATATATAAGCTTTGTAGTAAACTATAGTAACTTGTCATGCTCAGTATTTCTTAGCGCTCTGACTAATGATTTCGTAGTTCTCTTTACTAATATATTGGTTCATGGTTCAACGCATTTTTTTATGTTAGAAGACTGGCTTTTAGGTAATTCGGGCGTTCTTCTCAGTGAAGAGTTACGCAACTTGTAAAGAGAACGACCTATCAGCCTGTGTATAATTTAGTGCTTTGACCGTATTTGTAACAGAGTGAGTGACAGTATACGTTATGGGGCAAACGTACGCGACGCGTTTCGTAAAACTCTCGAAGGTGCAAAACTCTCGAAGGTGTTGCTAACACTCGTGAGGGTTTCTTGAACTTTTGTAACTAGCAGTACGTGTAGCTAGATTGTTAGTGCACATTGTTAGCGCATATTCGTTGAAGAAAAGGGAGATTCGCTCGCTGAATTTCGTGCCGACTGGTTGTGCCCCCGCCATCTCCGACGACAGCGCAGATCATGGCCGACTGGGCTTCTCCTACGCCATCTCCTGATGTCGACAAGAGCTATCCGCGTGTGGTGCGCCGTCTTCGGACTCCTGCGACCGCATCCATCTTTCCTATCTTTTTACTTCCATCTCTCGCTGTCCCTGCGCCTCGCTCTCTCCTTCTTTTCTCTATATATACCTTTTAATCCTATCATTTTAGTCCCTCCTAACCTCCATCCCTTATGAGCTACTGTTGAGGTGTCGCAATTTGATGCAGACAGTTACGGGGCTCACTTTTCTCTTCTTTTTTCTTTAAGAATCACATAAGAAAAAAACAAGAAAAGAGCTTCAAGCAGAAACACGGGCAATGATAAAAGGACGGGAGCAGCGCGTCGTCCTGTTCTCGTTCTTCGTGTTCCAGTCAGTGCCAACGTTGTCTTTGCTAGCTGTTTCCAATCAACTGAACGAGGCCTTCAATGCTTTTACGCTGAAAGTATTCGTCTTCGCGGCATAGTTGATCGTGGTTCTATTCAGTAGCCTGCATGTGGTTCTATACAAAACAGAGTTGGCACGGCGTGTCTTGAACATTCGCTTTCCGTGTTGTGCGCCGCCGCAAACATGCAGCCGGCATACCAAAAAGCGTTTCGCCGCCTTTCTTTTGAGAGCTGCTAATCTATTCTTCGGGTTCGGAGTTTGACTGCCGACAAGAACTACAAAAACCATTTACGTTGTATTTCAGCCTTTTTGCAGCGGGCACCAGTGGCTTCTTTTTTTGACGTCACACTTCCAGCATTTTCTAAATTCTTGATAAAGACGATGAACTAGAGGACTCAGTTCAGGCACGCCTTACCGATCCTTCATAAACATTTCAGCAGACTGCGTAAAAAGAGAAAAAATATGCAAAAACGCAGAGAGCTTAATATGAAAGTGCTGGTGATAAAGAGCTGGAAGTATCTCACTCAGCTTCTACTCCAAAAATAATATAAAACGAGCGCAAAATTAATAACCTCCAACGATAGCGTACGTGACAAGAACAGACACGCCAGTAATGCCCTACGCCGGCAATGCTTTCGGGGTGAGAACAAGAGCCTTTTGATCAAGGAACCTCTTTGCGTGAGAATGGTAATGCGGCATGTTTCTTTATGCAAGGTCACTTTCGTCAGCGGCATAGATGAAGACAAAAGGAGCTGTACGTGATGGAGGTCACATCTTTTAGACCATTCAAAGCTCCCTATGTTTTTGCACTCCACCGCCTTCTCAGCGTATTTCTTTCTTTCTTTCTTTCTTTCTTTCTTTCTTTCTTTCTTTCTTTCTTTCTTTCTTTCTTTCTTTCTTTCTTTCTTTCTTTCTTTCTTTCTTTCTTTCTTTCTTTCTTTCTTTCTTTCTTTCTTTCTTTCTTCTTCTTTCTTTCTTTCTTTCTTTCTTTTGTCTTTCTTTCTTTCTTTCTTTCTTTCTCTCTTGCTCTCTTTCTCTCTTTCTTTCTTTCTTTCTTTCTCTCTTTCTTTCTTTCTTTCTTTCTTTCTTTCTTTTCTTCCACCAAGCAAGTGCTCGTTGTCTATCAGCCAGAACCAAAAACGTTTAGCCATTCTGTAGGGTACTAAATGCACTGCATGCTGCATAGCCCAGGGTATACTTCACCAAAACTAGCTGGCCCTCGGAGCCTTTTGCTTAGTGATCATTCATGGATACTCCTAAGGGCGTTCGAGGCGATCTAAGGGCTGATCTTTCATTATTCCTTACTGATTATCCGCATAGTTACGAACAGTGCAAAAAACACGGGACACAAAAGAAGAAAACCACACAAACGCGGGAGCGAGACTTGCAACTAATTTTCATTCATTTCAACAGACACGTATATGAAGGCACGAGGTCGAAAAAAACGAAAAAAAAAAACAAGTGAAACAGGCACGAAAGGTTAGTGACGTATTCCTATTCAATATATTGCTTTCGTTGCAGGGAGATAGATGAAACGCTGATACACGAGATAGTGTTAGAAGTGAGCACAGCCTCCATTGTTTTTCTACTATTAACTAATGTATCAGCGCTTCATCAATCGCCCTGCAAGAAAAGGAGGATATATTATTTGAATAGGAATTCATGACAAACCTTTCGTGCTGCTTCACTTGTTTTTTGGGACCATGAGTGATTCGACGTGAATAAAAATTAGTTGCGAGTCCTGGTGCCCATGTCTGCATGGTTTTCTTCTTTTGATTGATACGTGGAGTTTAACGCACCAAAACCACTATGTGGATTAAGAGAGACGTCGTAGTGGAGCCTTCGTTTATAACTATGAACCAACACCAACTCACGCAACTGTGAGCGCTAATGATTCTCCGCAGTTTAACCTAAACTCCAGTGACTCTGCAGTTTATCCACTGAGGAAAGGCCTTATGCGTGTTTTAATTAATGCAGCCTCCATTCAGGGAGTCTTGATTTATCTTTCTAAAAAGTTAAATGATCATACCCCGTAGTATTTGCTATTCTACATGACATAATAAGATTGACAAAGGCTGTGTTCTTTTCATATCCCTCGAAGATCACTATGCGGTGGCTGTGACATGTGAATCGTATTTTTTATGAAATGGTAAACTAAGCTTAGACCAAGCTGCTGTGAAAAGCTTCACAGGGCCTCACATGAAGCGTCCTTAATATGCAATAATCGCTGGGCAAAATTGGTTTGAGCTTTCGAGTCTCTCAGCTTAACTTTCAGGTTTATTCAGCTGGAGGAGAACGCACGTCTTACGAAGGAGCGAATCGATAATGACGTTCGCTTTGACTGTTTAACTTAACATTTACCTGTTAGTGAAAAAATATATGCATGGTATATCTAATAACTAAGTGTATTTGAACGCAGCGTAGGCTGACAATTGTAAAGCGAATAAGAAATAAATTGCTATAGGATTGAATATAATGTCTAAAAGGAAAAATGCTTACAATATTCGCAGTTGTTAAGGGGAAAAGTTCACACACACACACACACACACACACACACACACACACACACACACACACACACACACACACACACACACACACACACACACACACACACACACACACACACATATATATATATATATATATATATATATATATATATATATATATATATATATATATATATATATATATATATATATATATATATATATATATATATATATATATATATATATGGGTAAAGGGCATCCGCCGTCTCCATGGCTGAGAACAGCTCTGCTCCATGTGTCCAAGTATCCAGGCGTGGTGGTGCTAGATTAGCTGCAGTTGGGGATTACTGCTTCTGTGAATCGTCAGCTTGTGAGTCGGCTTCCCATGGCCCCGCATACGCACACGCCGACGCCCTAAAGCTCCTATCGCGGAAGGCTCTGCTGCACCCCATAATTATGGTGGAAGTCGGCGAGTTGTTGCGCCCATTTTACGAGTTGCGGGCGGCAAGTCCACCAACAAGCAGCGGTCACAGATGGCGTAAGGACGTGGAACGTACAAGAGTGAGAGATGCAGCTTTGTTGTTGCACTACCGTTTTATGGTCGTCACTATTGACCAGAGGCATCGCGTCGCAATTCACTGCAACGCGATTTTCTGATTCACACGAAGATATATTTTCTTTTCACCCGTCTCGTCAATCATTTATAATATATGCTGATTGGTTCATGTTGCATTGGTGAATATTTGCATTTAACGACTAACAAATAAAAAAAGATTTCGCACGCATCGCCGAACACATTTATGACCTAGTTCTGTCTTGTAGCAACAGACGAAGGAAACCAGCCTTAAGAAGCTTGGTAACAGTGTGGCCCAAAGCGCAATGCAGTAGAAGCAAGATCTTTGGCGCCAGCTATGCCGGATATGAAAACTTCGAGCCTCACTTACTGCTGCGTGCTGGCGTTGGGAGTGCTGCACATGACATTTTTCGCCGCGCAGAAGTCAGAAGCAAGACGGTACGCGGGCTTTGCTCTGCGTGGATTAGCTCGAAATTGAGCCGTCCCTTCTTTGGAGTGCGAAGCATAGTTCCGGAAGTATGCCAGGCTTTCGAAAGCCGTTCTTGGGCAAGCATTAACATCTCTTCCGAAACGAAAAGTCAGAGGACACTTAAGCTTCGCGTTTAAGAGTGGGACCGCGATGCTGGGCCCCATTCCGCATCACTTTCCCAATCACGTGCCATACCTCGACCATGGAGGATAAGAAAGTGTGCGCGTGACATTTATCGTTGCAAGCTTTTCCTGGGCGTCTACTGCAAGTGCAGTTGCGAAGTATAGCATCCACCATAGTTTTTCTTTTTGCAAACTGGTGAAACACTACGCGTTTGTAAGGCAACACGCGCACCTATATACCATAAAGTTTCCTAAATAAAAAGGAACTCTGGCGATAGTATGGGACCTACACCACATAGCGCTTCAGCGAGCATTGGAATTATGGGTATGGCATGGATTTGCCCAGTCTCCTTACTTTATGTTCGTTCTAGTTTCGCGCGGCTTGAAGCTGCTTTGTCACGAAACAAAAGTCGGCAAATGTTCGGCAGTTATGCTTCACCACCTTAATACTTTAGGCTTAGCACTTCAAAGCTGGTCACGAGGTAAAAAATGGTTTGTTCTTTCCTTCGAAACAAAACTAAAACAAAGCAATAAACAAAGCCACAAGTGCGTTTGCCACCCGCAAGCTTCAAGACTATAGACAAATCCAAGTCATACCCATAATTCCCATGGTCGCTCAACGATCACAGTGTCCAGTGTCCCTCTAGCTAATTTGAGGAAACTATCATGACCTGTGCAGCTGCACACTTTGACTATTCTGTCGTCGTTGTTGTTGTTGTTGTTGTTGTTGTTGTTGTTGCTTCTTCTTCTGCTTCTTCTTCTTCTTCTGCTGCTCATGATGATGAGCTACGCCTGAGCGCTTTTTAAATTAGCAATAGTTGCGTACAAATCGCATGGTGTGACACCTGGTCTGCTTGTACAGCTTTGGCCTATGCAGCAAAGTGTAAATGCCAGCTCTCGCGAATATAAAATTTTACAGCGCTTATTTTAACTTTTTAATCGTTAAGTGGTTTAAAGCACTGGCGCACCTTTGTGTCAGAGCGCGTCTGATTTCCATGCAGGCGGCCCGGGTTTGATTACGGCTCTAAGCTATGTTTTATTATTCGGATCTATCCGTGATTTTTCACTAATGGCCAACTGACAATTTTTCACTCACAACCAAATAGGCTGACACAAACATTCGAAAGGAAGAGTTCAACGCTATCAAGTAATGCATGCTTTAAAGAACCTGAGGATGTCGAAACTAATGTACATCCTCTTCTCATACTAACTACTGCGTGTATCTGTCGTATAGTTGTTTGAACTCGTAAAAACACAGCTATCGTATTCACGCGAGTCCGGATTATTCGCAAGGAAAAACGCTTAGCAAATCACAGATGCTAGGCATATAATTACATGGAATTATATTAAGAAGAATGACGCATGTTGATGTGGCACCCCACTGAACATGACACCTGTATTGGGTCTTTTTTTCGAAACACCCTCAGAAACTGTTCCAGCTCGGCATTTGAACCTCCGCAATCAACAAAAGAC
The DNA here is from genome assembly GCF_013339725.1 of Rhipicephalus microplus. Taxonomy (NCBI): domain Eukaryota; kingdom Metazoa; phylum Arthropoda; class Arachnida; order Ixodida; family Ixodidae; genus Rhipicephalus; species Rhipicephalus microplus. The sequence goes on from NC_051165.1 coordinate 297,452,215, forward strand.
ATATTGCAGGAACAAATAATTTAGGTACGAAGGGTGCTTATTGTCACGCGTGATATTTTCATGCTGGCAGTTTATACTCTCAAAGACTCGGCGGAGATTGCACGTCTGAGTTCGATTAGCTCCACGATTGTAGTAGATTGTTTTGTTAAGATTGCGCGCAGGACGCAGTCACAATCATTGCATTTTGATGGACAATGCACGGTGCATAAAGAGGTCGCAACCTCGTGATAATCAAATTGTCTATGGCCGACGCTTCGTTCGCTATATTAGTGCAAGTGTTCATCGATTGATTGATATGAGGAGTTTAACGTCTCAAAACCACGATATGATTAAAAGAGACGCCATAGTGGAGGGCTTTGGAAATTTAGTCCACATAAGGTTCCTTAACGTGCACCCAAATTTCAGCACAGGGGACTACAGCATTTTCGCCTCTATTGAAAATGCAGCCGCCGCAACTGGATCAGTGCCAGTGTGCATTGACGGAGTCTAATTTTTAATTCCCAGCCACAAGTACGGCCAAATAAAGGACTTCTTTTTTGACATTTAGGTTTGGCTGTACGTTAAAGAATTTGCCCTTGTGGTCAAAACTTCCGGAGCCCTCCACTACGGCGTCTCTCACAATCATACGGTGGTTTTGGGACGTTAAACCCCACATATCAATCAATCAATTCTTCTTTGACACGCCGACTGTTGCTCTTGTCAACGTCACAACCACGCGACAATACTAATGTTCTAGTGGCACTCTAGACAGCTTTCGTGTCCTTCATTAGCGTTAAAATAAACCTCACTAACAATTTGGGAAGTGTCAGTGTAAGTATAATAGTTTGCTTTCCTGTAATGAACAAAAAAATAACGTAAAACAAACTGGCGTTTCTGGAAACAACTCAAATTGAGTCCAGACATTCGGCCACACAGATTGCTGTGGTTCACGTCCGGCTCAAACAGGTATTTTCGTTCTTTGGATCATCGAGGATTATTCACTCGTGGAGAACGCCGATTTTTCGCTCAAGGACAAAGCCGCTGAACATGGCACGGCCAACCTGGCGTGTACCACACTCGTCCAACAGCCGCTCAGCTATGTTAATAAAAAGGGCTGCAGAAGCGACTCTAACCCCCGTATTCACAAACGCTCCTCGACTCGACTTCCACCCTTCACTTGACAGAGTTGAGCACTGTGCCACCGCTCGGCTGAAAATGACGCTGCGCTACTCAAGAATCGCAGCAGAATACCGCTGATACGCAGTGACTTGCCGTGCCTAGAGATGGTGCTCCCATCGGCTTTCTCAAGTGAAGGTGGAGCGTTGAGTGTAGGGACGTTCTAGAATACGTGGGTGTATCTCCGGTCACAGGTTATGGTGCTGTGTGCAGCCGAGGGAAATAACTTTACTTGTTCTTGTAGTGACCGGTGGGACTATTAATCTTATCTTGCTCTTTCTTCTTCTCATTTACATTTTTGTCATCTTATCTGGTCTATAGGCTCCAAAGCATCAATAAATGACCTGGTCACATTACAAAAAAATGCTTTGTGGTGTATTGAAGGTGTATTCTATAACGCAAACACTGCTCCAATATTTGGAACATACGGAAAATTAACAATTGCTAGTTACTATGAATACCAGCTTCTGTCAACTTTTAAATCAGAAATACGCCGAGGAAGTACCCTTTCGCGTAGATTGCCTGCTTTGAAACCTAATCATGCCAATGGAGTGACTCGGCATACGGAAACTTGACATGTACCATGCCCTCGCACTAATTATGGATTTGTAACCCTGAATTGGCGTCTACCAAGTGTGATGAATAAATGGAAATTAACTGTTGACAATCTACGTGTATTACCTAAAACTGCTTTGTTAAATTAGATGCACTGATTCTGTTTTTCATGAATGCTGGGTGATTGATGTTATGGTCACATTGTTTCATACATTGCTTTGTTATAAATAGTCTTGTATGCAATTCAGAGTTGCTTTTTTTAAAATATCCCCTGTCATGGGCCACATGCGTGCTTCTTTCTGTATTGTCGCTTTTAATTGTCTGTCATATTTTTGTACTGTTCTTTATGAGTGAAGAGGAGAGTTAGGCAGTCAAATGTAGTTTTTTCTTCCTTCACTCCAAACCACGTATGCAATGTGTTTTATGGCGTAGTTAAATAATTAAATTAAAATAAAAAATCAAAATCTTTTTTATTTTGATTCACTGCATGGCTTTCACTTCGTTTTACTTTGCAGATTTCTTCTTTCCTCTGTTCTTTATTCAATTACTTTATATTAGCACGCGGAAATGGGCTGAATCGTTTAGCGTGTTTGGTTGCGTTGGCAGGAAATGAGAAATTTTCGCGCTCTTTTCTGTGCGCCATTGCAGCCGTACGACTGTGGTTTGGGAATGATTACCGTGGCTACTTTCCCACTGTGCCATAATAGACAAGAAACACGCCAAATAAGGCTGCTCAATTTTATCGTGATGGCGGCGTGCAAGAATCCATCCTGTGCTGAAAAAACATGGCGCAACAACACTTTGCGTGCTTTGAAGTGCTTCCGCAGGACCTTCGCAGAACACGCCAGCTCGCCAGCACGCGCGTGCGCATCGACCGGATCACCACATTTTTTGGGCTTCCCTCACCATCTGTAGTCTTTCGACACCAGGGCTAGGCTGACTGCGCATTTTGGCTACCTGTGATGAAATCGCATGCCCTGTTCTTGGGAATTCAATATAGCGGTGCTTTACTTTGTGATAACCGTAGTAGGTATTGGTGGCCGGTGTCACTATGAACGATATATATATATATATATATATATATATATATATATATATATATATATATATATATATATATATATATAAACTGTCACTGTGAACACTTCATCACTAAAGCACGCACAAGCGGTGTTGCTCTCGGTTGTGATGGCTCATTAACGACAGAGTGTACGCACAGAGCAGTGAATCATTGCATGCTGACCTAATCAGATGTTGCAGCACACACAGTTTGGCATGCTATTGAAAGATTTTACGAAACAGCTGGCTAATTAGATGCACTGCAATCCTCTTTCTTACCACCTCCTCTATTCCGTTACACGCTTGGTTTGCTTTTTAGGAAAGAAAAAATAAGTGAAAGAAACAATCTAGGCAGTAGAGCATTATCCGAGTACTAAACAGCAAACCTCTGGTTGACCTCCCTGACTTTCCTTCATCTTTCTCTCGCTCTTTCTTTGCTTTGTTTTTATGCTCTTTGACAATCCTATCCCGGAGGAGCAAGTTGGAAATCTTCTTTGTTTTTGAACTGTTTTGTTTGTTTGGTCTTCCGGTCCCTACGTGGGAGCGGCCCGCGACTGCTACGGATTCCCCCTAAACGGGGCCGTTACTACGCAGTTCCTCAAGACCTGAATAAAGTTCTTTGTCTGTCTGTCTGTTTGTTTTTCTCCAAGTTTATCCCAATTCAAATTTAGGGACACTGTATAAGACAAATGAAATCGCAAATATTGCGCACGACCACAGAAGATACATCATTTGCTGTGTAAAATTGTGTTCCTACTCTATTGTCCACATTTCAGTACAGGCCGATTTCTCAAATAGTCATATTTTTTCCCTCTTGGTTTATGTTGCCATAGCATTTATATGAACAGTCTCGGCTGGTTTTTGCCGTTGCGCCGCTGTCGCCGCCGCCCCAGTGCCACCGTCATTCACCGTATATATATATATATATATATATATATATATATATATATATATATATATATATATATATATATATATATATATATATACGCATCTATGTATATGAAACTCAAGAAAGGACAAAAAAAAAGCTTCCCGCTCTCGGCACGAAGCTCATCGCGATGCGCCTTCATACTTCGCCCAGCGATGCGCCCCCATCCGCGGGGCAAAGTACGCGATCTTCCATGCGTACTTTGCCCCACGGATAGGGGAGGGGGTTAGGTGCTTGTGCGCGCGCGTTCACCCTTCCGTGGGAAGAATCGCGTTCATTGTCCTTGTAACAGAACAATCGCGTTACTTGCAGGTCACTTCGCTCGACGGGCAGGCCCCGTTTGCGAAAAGAGCGCGCTTTTCAAACATAGCGAAGTAACAACTGGGACATTCGTTAGTTCACACTCATATCTGTACTGGTGATTACGTTTAGTGCGTCGTTTTTCTTTAAACAGCGCTTAAACGTCGAGCTGTAAACGTTGTTAGTTAGTACTCGTCCTGCGTGTGTTGTTTTTTGGCATCATTTGTGCGTGAAGTGCGCTGCATGCTTCAATTTGCTATAGCCGTTTTCAGTATTACATTTCAAGTTGTCTCTATCACATTCATTGGTTTGCCCTTGCAGCGAAACTGGGACTCTTGTTATGAACATTTCTCAGGACTAATGTGCCTGTAAGTATTTCTCTATTTTTTGAGCATCACTTTCATTTTTTTGTTCTACTAGCCTCGAACACTATACGGTGTCAATGTGATATGCCAGGATTACACGTAAATCATACGAAACGTCGAATTGATTAAAACTGCCGGGTTCAATCATCCGTCTATTGCGTCCATGAATATATTGTTATGAAATGCCCGTCAACACTCGAGCAAAGTGCAGGACCCGCAAAGTTAGATTTGTGCAGCTTAGGATGCACTGCTAATTACTACAACTGTAGAAATGTTAGGCGTCGTAAGCTACATTTCTATAAATTTTCGCACCCGTTTCTTTTCGTCATTTTTACTTGATGACTTCCACTGTGCCACTGATTTGACGCATGTCAAGATCAAGCAACATTTCACAGCGCTAGGTGTACGGAAACGTGACAAACCGAATGATAGTGTCAGTGAATAAGTTTTTTTTATGCCATCGTTTATAACGAAGTTATGTGATATTCAAGTGCGAAAAATTTATGAACTTCATAAAAGTTTATCCGGCTTTAAAAATATTAAACTAAAAAGAAGCACAAGCGTCAACTACCGTATCAAGAGCGAATCACTTTTCTTTGGAGTTGTTTTTTTCCTGACGCCCATGTTTGCTTCTACACGGACAGGAGAGATGTCTAAACTGCTGTTGGAAACGAAAAGAAAGGCCGTCTTTCAACGCGCTCACGCACCTCAATAGTTAGAAGAACAATTTTTTGTCTTTAGGTTCACGTACTTCATAAAAAAAATGTTGGCACCTTTGTTGGCGCCAACTACAACGCTTCGCAGGGAAAACAAAACTAAATCCCCCAATAAAATACAGAAAAAACCTTGAAGAACCTAGAATACAGGTATTATATCTCGAACACAGCACTGGAGCTGTAGGAAAAAAAAACGGAAATAATTTACGGAGAGAGATGCTAAGGGACGTAGCCAGACGCAAGCGAGTGAAGGCGCACAAAGGCCTTCCACATCTCATCAACTGTGTTGCGCACACCGACCTGCAAGAGCTTGTTGCTTGACTGGCTTGATGCAATATGCGAGTGCTTGTTTGTGTAACGTGCACTCTATGGGTGTCCCAGCTCGGGTTGAGCTATTGCCCAACATAGGCCCCTCGGCTGATTAGGAACGCTTGCAGCGGTGTCGTGGGCAGCGAGCAGCGGGACGCCGTGCTACCCACGTACAACCCAAAGACGTTGACTTTCGTCGTCGCAGAAGTCAAGGTGGTTACCGTATACAATTATTTAACGAACGCTCAGCTAATGACATGTGTACCATGGGAAATTATATATCCAAATGCTGTCGTCCTTTTCTCCTCGAGTGCAAAAAAGTATGAATATGCTGGCTTGTACGAAAAGTTTTTGAGATAGAAAGCTCATAATCAAATCAAGCTATATATCAGCTTATTTACACGCAAGTTTAAGCGATGAGAAATCTTTAACATGAGGTGTCACTGGAGTTAACGGTCTACACGAGTGGTTTTGTCTTCTTCAAGACTCCATCTTCTCCTGAACGCCTGCCTCATATGCCAGCATCAGAAAGATGCCTGCACTCTATATGACAATATAATATCATGGTAATGAATGATTTGATATGTGGTGTTTAACGTGCCAAAACCACCGTATGATTATGAAAGACGCCGTAGTGGAGGGCTCCGGAAATTTCGACCGCTTAATATTAGAATGACAGTGAGTACGAATATTTAGGTATGCGTCCACAATGCTCACATTTTTAGCAAAAACGTTATGAGAGTCACAGATGCTCTCTCATTTTTCTCTAGCCACATTATGACCACGCAGAGCTTGGTCTTGTTGGACAGTTTCTCTTACGACATACGTTCACAATTAAGTCTTTGGCAGTCCAATCGGGATGCGTCCCTAGTTTGCACTCAGCATCAGTGTCGTCTCTAACTAGTGCAGAGAAAGCTGCACGAAATATGGAACGTAAGAATACATAAGGCAGAGAAACACTGTTCCTAATGAGGCCCATGGCGATACAATGTCTCAGTGTCATGCAGGCACCGTATTTGTTCATTCAAAGCTTTCGACGTTCACAGTTTTTAAAAGCATATAAAGCTCGCTTCCCGTGACGGTGTGTCATCGAAGCGGTGAGAGAAAAAGGTCACAAACACTGGAACGGTGAAAGAGCACAAAAAAGTTCGAGCACACTTCACTCCGAAAGGTTAAGAAGCTTTGTATTCTGTATTTTGTGCCTAATTACTTGGTACCCCCAGTAAACAGAGAGTGAAACTCGATTTGAGGACCACAAAGCTTTGAGAAACTTCTTGCTGCCGCTTGACTAGGACGAATACTTTTCGAACTCTTGTTCCCTACTCACACTCTTGCCGTTCTCCCTGATGCGTATAGTGCTCCTTTCAATTTTAGTTCTCTCTTTCCTTCCTTTCTTTGATGTTTCTTTCTTCATTGATCAGGTGTATGGGCATGGTGCTCCTTTATGAGGCAATAGACAGCGCATTTTTTTTTCTTTCACTCAGTGAGTTGTTCAGAAATTTTTACCCGTGAAACAATTTTAAGGCCATGGAAAAAGCGGGAAACACAGGTATCAAAGCGCGGGCTTTTATAATTTTAGGTTGAGATATCATCAGCCACTTTCTTGGCGTCACACTAGCGTCACGAATGCCTGTGGACGTTCTCGTGCTTTTCTCGTTATACTGCAACCTAATTAAAAATATTTAGCTGATGCAGCTTGATGTGTAGTTCATGATCAGCGATACAAAATTGGGCATAATAAGTGAGTTCCGATTTAAAAGGTCATAACAAGCTGGCGCGAATAAAGTGAGAGCACCGGCGCTTGCTCAAGTTATTTGCCTAATCTTCAACCGATCAATGTTTGCTCTTCTCATTAAAAAAGACAAAGAAAATAAACAGAGTGGTAGGAATATTACAAATATTGCTTCACATGCTTTATAATTTGCACTGCGAGAAAAAGAAACGTGGACAGGTAATACCGGAAGAGAAGGAGTTGTAAAATACAAGGTCATTGTGGTGTAGACAATGTATGAGTAATACCTAAAACACGTTGAAGTGTGAAGTCGTTTTCCGTAGCAGTTCACATTTGTCGCATGATCGAATAATGCTCAAGTTTTACTTTAAACTTATTGCACTTTATTGTACTCAAGTTTTGTTTATATTCTCACCAGGGTGGGTATTTGAAGACACTGGGGCGAAAATACAAAACAGAGACGTCTTTTTAAGCAAAAATGCCCGACAGTTGATAACTCGCTCATACCAACACACAGATATAATGTCTCGCCACCTACAGCGATGCTCGTGCGGAAATATGGGTGATAGGAAAACGTTTGTTCTTGTATGAAAATGCAGAGAGGGCTGCTTTAGCCTTCGCTTACTTTCTCTCGTTTTCTCCTACCTTATTTCACGAGAATGGACATGGTCGACGCCTATTACAGTAGGGCATCTTATAAACTTGTTGTACTTCCTGTTACCTTTCTCTTTAGGCAGAAAAACGAGAAGATATTACTCTTTAGGGTTGGCTGTAGCATATCAGCGTATGTAGTGATGTGAGTGTTGTAAGTTTTGAATGCCGTACCATCAATGGAAAAGAAAGTCAAATAGACGCATTGTTCACTGTTCAATCCTTCGAGATTCATTGGCCGACCAATTATTCGAAGACATTCTAAAAGAACTTGTTGTTGGCTCGTTGGTAGATCATTAAATAACTAATTTGAGCGCAAACACACGAGAGATTCAATATAGGGCATTGGTTCGCAAAAAAGTATTTTAGATGGCTTTTGCATGTTTATTAATTTTTGTCATAGCTGTCCTTGCTTGTCATAGTCATTGAAGCACTTATTGGATGCGAAGAAGCTCTTTGACTAGCCTGTGTAACGCTGTCCGTCCGTCCGCACCATGCTCCCCTTACACACTTGCATATCATGCAGGAAAGCCACTTTCTTTAAATCTATGCATTACTGTGCGTTCACGGCAATAAATAGCCCTGTGATGGTGAAAGAACAAAGTAAAAACCCGGTGCTGGTGCTGCCATACACAATAAAAAAGCGCACAGATTAAAAAAAAAGTGGTTTTCCGGCATGGTGTTTAAGTGCTTTTCTCGGCGCCGAATAAACTGGTAGGCTTGTGTGGAAAAGTTAATACTGAGATTTGTGAAGGCGACGCCAGAGAGGAAGCACGTAGTTTCAGATATGTCGAAAAATTTCCAAGTGCAGGGTAGCAGTGGTGTACTTGATTCCCTTGAGCTGTGGGGCATTTTACGTTAGGCAGATGTGTAGGTGCCTTAGTAAAATGCTCCAGGAACAGCGTAGTTTGTGTAGTTGGCTTGCAATAGAAGGAGATCTTGCTCAACACTCCTTTGATTGTAAATGTCAACCTAACTTCGTGGAAGCTACTACTTTTTGGCTCACAGCAAAGACCAAATCAGAAGAACAATCATGAAAGCTTGCATTATGATGTCTAGGATGCTTGGCGCATGCGTTAGCACACGTTATGTATCACTTACAAATAGACAAGTGGCACGCTTACAGAGACAAATAAAATAGGACAAAAAGTTTGATAAAAACACGTGTAGCACCCCTGTAGGATCATACATGGTTTGCTTGCAGCGCCCACTCCCGTGTATGTTACTCAACCCCCTTTTTTGGTTCTTCGTTTCAATAACCTTGATTGATTGATTGATATGTGGGGTTTAACGTCCCAAAACCACCATATGATTATGAGAGACGTCGTAGCAGAGGGCTCCGAAAATTTCGACCACCTGGGGTTCTTTAACGTGCACCCAAATCTGAGCACACGGGCCTACAACATTTCCGCCTCCATTGGAAATGCAGCTGCCACAGCCGGGATTCGATCCCGCGACCGGCGGGTCAGCAGCTGAGTACCTTAGCCAGTAGACCACCGCAGTGGGGCTTCAATAAACTTCAGTTGTTCCATGCGCTTTCCCTGTGTCAGCCCAGTTTTTCGGCCTCAACTTTGCAGCGCACCCTTTACCCGCGTATGCTTACGCATTGAAAAAATTTGCATTATTTGTGTACAGTTTCAGGTACTCAATAAAGCAAGACTGTTAGGGAAGCAGATCTTATTGTACTCGCGAGAAACAAGTAATATACAAACAATACAAAAGCACACGAAAGTGCGCGATGCATTGTGCAAGTGCCTAGCAATGACAAAAAAATACTAGCACTGACGTTGCTTACTATACCAATGAATCGAGTAGACGCCTTTCCGCAGCGCAAGGATGAATTTTGGGAACTTTTTTCCCCTACACTATTATCAAAGGAAACTTCTCGTGTACGTCAGATGAGGTATTTCTGAGTGGCAGTTATCCCGCCTATCGCCTTTTTTTTCCTCGCGCAGCAAGTTCACCTCTGCTGTATTGCCGCTATGAAATGTATCGCTTTTTTTGTCTTCATCGCGCAAGGTGTCAGTTTTTTTTTTTTGTAAATCATGAACTCGTTTTAGGATTGTTGCAGCTGAAACATGTAACCGCTTCGTTCTTGTGCTCAATAAACGCACACTTTCGGTTACTGTTTGCATGCGTGCGTCATCTTAACATGTATATATTTATGTATATGCTTTCTGTTTATTATATTGCAATTGTATATTTCCTTATGTATTTTTGCCAACTCCATATGTATATGTACATGTATCTAGTGTATCGCCCCCTTACTCAATTCTCCCACCCCTGGGGCCTGTAAGGTACCTTTAAATAATAAAAAAAAAGAGTAAACGTGACTCCCGCATTTCTTGCATCAATCGCAAGTTCGCGACGAGGGCCCGAAAGGTGAAAGAGAACGCTAGATGACCGAGATTCGCGAAAAAGAAGAAGGCCGCGCCTAGAATATCTTGGAGCCATCTAAAAGAGCTAGGTGGGAAGTCTATCACAATGCAACAACATATGGTAAATGAAGGAGGAAATCAATTGAAATGGTACGGATGCACTATGTTATACACGAAAGGTAACAGCAGATTCGTTGAAAAAGGTCGCCTAGTGGACTTCCGCTATGGAGTAAAATGTATGAAGAAAATTGCTACCCATGAAGAGGTAGTCCTTGAGAATTTCATGGAAGAAGGCCGAAGGAAAAGTTCCTTGAGCCCGCTACTCCGGGCTTAGATGGTGTTCCCGTTCACCTTATTAACGAACTAAGACATATAACTAAAGAAGCACTGCTGAAATCCTGGAAAAGTGCTTACAGGAGGAGAAAATACCAGACACTTGGCGGAAAAGTAGAATGAACGTATTCTATAAAGGCAAAGAATAAAAGGTTAACATTTGCTTGTATAGACCGCTAACCATTACATCTGTTCTATACAGGTTGGCGATGCAGGCAGTAAAATTAATTGTAGAAACGTGGGCAGAGCAAAATAACATTAGGGGCGAAGCTCCTTAAGGCGTGTGGTTGTCCACTCCTTGTATGTATACGTAGTAGTATGTAGCCACCGGTGGTACGTACTCGCTCTAGAGCAGGTATGTGCCATCGGGGATGCGAGATGGCGGTACTTGGAGTGTTCACCAGATGGACGCACGGACGGACGGACAGACATACTAGCAGGCGGATGGATGGATGGATAGAAGCACGGACGTACGGGTGAATGGATGCACCAACAGACAGAAACGCATATGAATGGACGGACTCACAGACGGACTCACAGACGGACTCACAGACGGATGCACGGACAGACACATGGATGGACACATAGATGATCGTGCGGACAGACGGAAGCAAGAAGGAAGGAACGGACGGAAGCACGGATGGCTTACGGACGCTTCGCCCCACTCATCATCATTCGCACCATGGATATATTGGGATAACTTCAGGATGAATTCCGAATCGACAGGAGGTTAGACGATAACGTGTTTGTTCTTACTCAGTGTATAAAATATCTAAAATAAAAAAGAGGCCATTATACGTAGTTTATCTAGACATCACTGGGGCCTATGAAAACGTTAATCAGGAAGTTTTACGGGACATATTGAAGGAAGAGGGCATAGGGGACGACTGTACATAGCTTTTGAGAAAATTATACCGAGTAAATACAATTTGCATAGAATGGGAAGTAATAAGTAGCAATGACAGCATTGAAATTAACGAGAGGCAGAGACAGGGATGTCCTTTGTCCTCGTTGTTTTTCATGCTGTACATGGTCAGGATGGAAAGAGTGCTCGAAGGTAGAAACATTGGGTTTTTTTTTCACCTGTCACACTAACAGGCAGGCGCGATTGTTGGACCTACAAGCAGAAACTTGTAGGTCCATTTTACGCAGACAATATTGTCCGATTTGTGGACAGTTAAGGCGATATTCAGTAGCATGTAGATATATGTGGAAGGAAACGCGAGGCTTCAGGACTAAGATTTAGTGTAGAAAAATGTAAATTGATGGTATTAAATGATCACAAAGACAAAGCGGTCTCAATACAGGACCAAGAAATACCGACGGTAAGCAAGTACAAGTACCCCAGAGTATAGGTAATTGAGGGAGATAGATATGTTGAGGCACATAAAAAAACATAGGCAGCAAAGTGAAAAAAGAATGCTTCAATAATGAAGCACAAAACGTTAAGTGAATATAATAGGTACGAAGTGCTTCGAGGTTTGTGGAAAGGCGTAATGGTTCCATGGCTTACATTTGGGAACTCAGTGGTGTGCATGAAGTCAGCGGTGCAATCAGGAATGGATGTAAATCAAACGACTGTGGGACGTCTCGCGTTGGACGCTCACGGGAATACGACGAATTAGGCTGTAAAGGATGATATGCATGGGATGTACAGGCTTTAAAGTAAGGGAAGCTCAGAGCAAAATGAGATTTTAAGAGAGGCTTAGGAAAATGAAGGAGAGAAGATTTGCAGGGAAGTTGTCCAGGCATTTGTATAGGTAGAGCATGGACACAAAGTGGAGGAAAAGAACTAGGAGGCCCACCAGTAAATATACGGCTGGCAGTGTGGGTGACATGGCAACAAGGAGCATTAAGCGAGAGGTCAGAGAGGTGGAGATGATTTATTAGATGACAGCCATAGAAAAGAAGCCGGCTTTCAGCAACTACCCAAAGGGCAAGAACCGAATAATGCGGGAGAGGTTTTATGATAATTCATGGAGAAGCACTTTACTGTACGATGCGACGTGGGGTTGCCTTAGAATGCGTAAACATAAAGCGAGATTCAGTGAAGAGGAAAAACAATGTACATGCTATGGAGGAGTTAAGGAAACCATGGAACGTGTTCTGATTGAATTCGACAATATCCACCCAGGTATACGTGGGGGCACAAGTCTACATGAGGTTTTGGGTTTCAGGAACAAGCATGGAAAGCTGAACACTCCCGCGATAGAAGCAAATAAGAGACGGTTAGAGTGTTCGTGGCCAAAAAATATAAATAAATGACAGAAATAGTGGAAAAATAAGGTCATTTTACTTGAACAGCAGAAAGATGAACCACAAATATATATGTTTCTTTGTTATATTAAGATCGATTTAATTGAAGTAGATAAGGCATTAGACCAACTTAAAAAATTGATTTCTTTTTTTTGCGACCCTGGTGGCACGCATGTCACCGCACCGTTATAAAGGGGACGCTCATAGCATCCATCCATTCAGGGAGAAAATTGCTGCACCGAAGAAGAAACGGAGCCTCTTGCTCCATTCTCTTTCCTTTTTTTTTTTAGTATACGTAGCGAGAATCCACGCAGACCGTTCTCTTTAGTGTACGACTGGTACATTCAAGAACATTTATAGGCTCTTGAGCTCGATGATCGAGCTCAAGAAATCGGTAGTCGAGCTACAGAAACCAATTAGCCTAATATGCAAGAACCCGATATGCAAAGAACAAACGAAGTTCAATACTTGTCTGTTATATAAGCTCTCCCTAACAGCATTTTATTTTCGAGATATAATATGTGGAAAGCCTTTCCCCACCCTAAGCTCGGATATATATATATATATATATATATATATATATATATATATATATATATATATATATATATATATATATATATATATATATATATATATATATATATATATATATATATATATATATTTATATATATATATATTGTTAAGGCGTTTATTAGCCGGCAACGAGCAAGAATATACAACAATGGCGACAGTAACGGCCAAGCACGGACTCTTAGCGCGAGCGGCGTCCTTGTTGGGTAGCCCCACTATAGGAGGTACTCAAGAGTTCGACCCATTTCATAGTTCGGAGGCTTCGCTACAATTACCTCGGGGTCGAAGAGGGAGCCGCCTGGTGACCTAACAGCTTGTTACAATGAGCGGGTCATAATAAGCCTTGAGGCGCTCCACGTTGACGATGTCTCGCCCACGGCGGCGCATGTCCGAAAATTGTTCAACGGGTTCGATCAGATAGTTGACGGGTGAGGTGCGCTCGATGACATGGTAGGAGCCTTCGTATTTGGGACGTAGTTTGGAAGAGAGGCCAGCTACAGAGGTCGGGATCGAGAGCCATACAAGTGCACCAGGAAGGAACGTGGGCTCAGAAGTGGTGGAGCCATCACGAATACTCTTCTGCCGCTCTCGCTCTTGCGTCGTAAAAGTCTTGGCAAGCTCGCCACACTCTTCAGCAAGCCTGGCTGTCTCGAAAATAGGTGTACACTCAGATGGATCCGGCGTGTATGGCAGTATGGTGTCCATGGTGTGCGACGGGTGCCTTCCGTACAGCAAGTAGAAAGGTGAAAAACCGGTCGTGCTCTGAGGGGCGGTGTTGTAGGCGTAGGTGACGAAGGGCAGTATATTATCCCAAATAGTGTGGTTGGCAGCGACGTACATAGAAAGCATGTCGCCGAGGGTGCGGTTAAAGCGTTCGGTGAGGCTATTCGTCTGTGGGTGGTAAGCAGTAGTTTTGCGGTGGACAGAATGGCACTCCATCAGAATGGCTTCGACGACTTTCGACAAGAAGACACGGCCTGATCGCTGAGAAGCTCTTGGGGTGGTCCGTGGCGCAGTATAAATCGATGCAACAGGAAGGACGCAACATCGCGCGCAGTAGCCGCAGGGAGAGCGGTGGTTTCGGCGTATCGCGTTAAATGGTCAACGGCAACGATGGCTCAGTGGTTACCAGCCGACGTCAAACGAAGTGGTCCATACAAATCGATACCTACTCGCCCAAAGGGACGGTCAGGGCAAGGTAACGGTTGTAGACCGGCGTGCGACATGTGTGCTGATGGTTTACGGCGTTGGCAAGTGAGGCAAGAGCGAACGAACTGCTGCACGTAGCGGTACATCCCGCGCCAGAAGTAGCGTTGTCGAATGCGGTGGTAAGTTTTGAATACCCCAGAGTGCGCACATTGCGGATTGGAATGGAAAGATTCACATATCTCCAACCGCAGACTGCGGGGTATGACGAGTAACCACTGCTGGCCATCGGAGTCGTAATTGCGTCGGTGTAGGAGACCGTCACGGATGGCGAAATGGCGAGCTCGACGACGCAAGGCACGCGTGGATGGTGTTGCGGAAGGATCAGAGAGCAAGTCGATCAGCGGGGTGATCCAATTATCCTTTCGCTGTTCGGTAGCGAGGATGTCAACATCGATGGCAGATACAGCAATTGAGGTTACTGAGCAGGGCACGCCGTCTTGAGGTAGAGGGGAGCGTGAGAGGGCATCAGCGTCAGCATGCTGGCGTCCGTTGCGGTACAGCACACGGATGTCGTAGTCTTGTAAGCGAAGAGCCCAACGGTCGAGACGGCCTGAGGGATCCTTCAATGTTGAAAGCCAGCATAGTGCATGATGGTCGGTGGCGACATCGAATGGGCGACCATACAAATAAGGTCGAAACTTTGTAAGGGCCCAGACGATCGCCAGGCACTCTTTCTCCGTGACGGTGTAGTTTGTCTCGCCTCTCGTGAGCGTACGGCTTGCATATGCTACGACATATTCAGGGAATCCGGGTTTTCGCTGCGCCAGGACAGCGCCTAGGCCTACACCGCTGGCGTCCGTGTGCACCTCCGTTGGGGCTGTAGAATCGTAGTGCCGTAGAGTGGGAGGCGACGTCAACAAATTGCGGAGCTTTGCGAATGCGTCGTCGCACTCGGATGACCATGAATTGAGGGGCCCGCTACTTCGAAGGAGCTTCGTCAGTGGTGATATGATCGTGGCAAAGTTTCGTATGAAGCGTCGGAAGTACGAGCACAGGCCAACGAAACTACGCAGTTCTTTGACAGATGCAGGTTTGGGGAATTCGGCCACGGCCTGAAGCTTGGCAGGATCAGGAAGAATGCAATCTTTGGACACGACGTACCCTAGTATGGTGAGTTGCCGTGCTGCAAAGTGGCACTTTTTCAGATTTAGTTGCAAGCCGGCATTGCTCACACGTGCGAAAACTTCTTTCAGACGTTGGAGATGCGTGGAGAAATCCGGAGCAAAGACAATGACATCGTCGAGGTCACGCAAGCACGTGTATCATTTCAAGTTGCGCAGAACGGTGTCCATCATGCGCTCAAACGTCGCAGGTGCATTACATAGACCAAACGGCATGACGTTGAACTCGTACAAGCCGTCTGGCGTGACGAAGGCGGTCTTTGGTCGAGCGTCGTCAGCCATGGGTACTTGCCAGTACCCCGAGCGCAGATCAAGAGAAGAAAAAAAAATCGGCTCCATGAAGGCTGTCAGTCGCGTCATCGATGCATGGCAGTGGATGAACATCCTTGCGAGTGATCTTATTGAGCCGTCTGTAGTCCACACAGAACCGCACAGAACCGTCTTTCTTCGCAACAAGAACAGGAGACGCCCATGGACTGTCCGAGGGCCGAATAACGTCGCGTCGGAGCATCTCGTCAACCTGATCATTAATTACTCGACGTTCAGCAGGCGATAAGCGATGTGGACGTTGCCGCAAAGGTGGATGGGTACCAGTGTCGATGCGATGCGTAACTTCGGACGTGCGACCGAGAGAACTTCGCCCGACATCGAAAGAACAACAATATTCTTGCAACAGGTCCAGAAGTTGGGAACGCTGTACGGCCGTAAGGTTGTCAGCGATGGAGGGGCCAAATACATCAGCAGATGACGAATCAGAAGTGGAAACAGCATTGATGGTACGCGACCTGGGACAGCGCGCGTCATCGGGTACGTCCAGGACTTGTGCGTCGTCGACTGGTTCCACTCTGCCGAGACATTCCCCTCGAAGCAAGGTAACAGTGTACGGGGACGGGTTGGTTACAAAAATAGCAGCGTTGCCCTGGTTTACCTGCACGGTCGCGAAAGGTACTAGCAACCCTTTCCTGCTGAAAGCGCGGTCAGATGGCGAAACGAGTGCAATGGTGTTGGAGAGACCGGCGCAGTAGATAGACACAGCCGTCGTCGAGTTTGGAGGCACTGATGTATCGTCTTTCGTTAGAATCTTGCTCAGTGTCGAGAGACTGTCTTCTGGCGTCAAGTGCGAGAAGGGTGAGAGCTCAATTTCGGTGGCGGCACAATGGATGACGGCGTCATGGCGGGAGAGAAAGTCCCATCCCAGGATGACGTCATGAGAGCATGCCGGAATGATGATGAACTGGGCGACATACAGAACGTCCTGGATGACAACGCGAGCTGTGCACCCTACTGTAGGATGAATACGATGCAAACTTGCAGTACGGAGGGACAACCCAGAAAGTGGCGTCGTCACTTTTCGAAGTAAGTGGCAGAGTTTTTCGTCCATAACTGATACGGCTGCTCCAGCGTCAATAAGAGCCGATGCACAAACACCGTCCACAAGCACATCAATGACATTCGAGGGGCTGCTTTGAGGGCTTTCCCATTGCGATAGCGTCACAGTCCTTGCCTCGGGGACTGCGACGACTAGTTTTCCCGCTCATGAGCAGCCGCATTTGGCCGCATGGGAGACAGGGAACGATGTCGTGGAGACGGCGATCTTCGAGATGGACCTGGGCGAGACCGAGGTGGCATAGACGGCGGTTCTTCGCAATAAGGACGGCTGAGTTGGCCAGCAACAGGTGAAGAAATTGGAGCCGGCTGTACGCGATGGCAATAACGGGCCACATGACCGGCGTAACCGCAGGCAAAGCAGATGGGCCGGTTGTCGGGTGTGCGCCATCTGTTCACCGGGGTGGGGGTCACCCATGTCGCAAGGGCCGATGGACGGAATGGTGGCTGCGTGGTGGACTGAAGCTGAGGCTGAGGGGTTACGTCAACATACGTAGCGGGCATACCCGCTGCAAAGGACGGAGGTCGAGCGGCAGCTTCGGCGTAAGTCAGAGGGGCGGGTGCTGGAAAAACTTGGGGCGGCCTGGCGACCACTTGCGCGTAACTCAGGGGCGCAGGAGCCGGAGGCTGTGGGGGGTGGTACGCAGGCATTACCTCCACTATTTCCTGTTCAATCGCTCGACGGATGGGAGGGAGAAGGGTAGTAGGCGATTGTTGAACAGTCGGTTTGTGGGCAAAGGGCAGGTGCGAGAACTGACGTGCGATTTCCTCACGGATGAAGGACTTTAGGTCTGCCATCAACGCCACTTGGGCACAACTGGCCTCCAAGCCAGCAAGCGTTGCAGCTCGTGGTGGGGAACGTCGGGTCATCGAACGCTGCCGGCAGAGCTCTTCGTAGCTCTGGCACAGTGTGATGACCTCAGCCACTGTGCCGGGGTTTTTGGCGAGCAGCATCGTGAAGGCATCATCGTCAATGCCTTTCATGATGTTTCGGATCTTGTCAGACTCAGACATGGTGTGATTAGATTTGTTGCATAGGTCCAGGACGTCTTCAATATAGCTGGTGAATGACTCACTAGCCTCCTGAGCACGCTCACGTAAGCGCTGCTCGGCTTGCAGCTTGCGAACAGCAGGACGGCCGAATTGCGGTCTTAAAATCGGACCAGGTGGCAAAATCGGACGCGTGGTTGTTGTACCACAAACTGGCAACACCCGTGAGGTGGAATACCAAGTTGGTCAGCTTGCCGTCCTCTTCCCATTTGTTGGGGACGCTCACGCGCTTGTAAATGGCGAGCCAGTCCTCCACGTCAGTGCCATCAGCGCCAGTGAAGATGGGTGGATCGTGGATTCTGGGGACACCGGGACAAGGGGGTGGCATTGGAGGAAGCGTTTGCTGAGAAGCGTCATGGTACATAGTAGATGGCAGAGTACGTGATCGTAGCTCCAAAGGCATAGACGGGGATCGCAGCACTCTCCACCAAATTGTTAAGGCGTTTATTAGCCGGCAACGAGCGAGAATATATAATGGCGACAGTAACGGCCAAGCACGGACTCTTAGCGCGAGCGGCGTCCTTGTTGGGTAGCCCCACTAGGAGGTACTCAAGAGTTCGACCCATTTCATAGTTCGGAGGCTTCGCTATATATATATATATATATATATATATATACAGGATTCAAGGTCAAATTTATTATAATGGTCAGGACAGCCAGTATAAGTTGGCCCAGGCATTCGGTGTATCATTTTTGATCTTCATAAGTTCAGTCGCAATGTGTAAGAAGCGTCACTACAGATAGATACTTTGTTAGCGACCTTATACGACAATAAAACGGCGGCGCATAGCGGACAAGTGGCTCCCAGCGTTAATTTCCGTATCTAAGAAGTGTGGCAGCTTGGGCTAGTCGGTATGACATGACGATAGTTATAACACGAGAACAAAACGACGACACAGAGACATAGCGCTCGTGTCCTTCGTGTCCTTGTTGTCTATGTGTTGTGGTTCTGTTCTTGCGCTATAACTATCGTTCCGTATCTAGCCTGTCTGAGTTTCCTTTTAATTAAACCAAGCATTGCATAAGGATTTTTTTACGTTCTGGTTATTTCGTTCAATAGTTATTTTTCTCTCTACGACCGGCAGGCATGCTTGTTTGAACAATTGATTGTACAACTTTTAAAAGAACAAAATGTCTTGAAGCATTGAGCGAGGGCCATATCATTCTGGTCCTCGAGCGAAATTTGAAGCATCCTCGACCTTCAAAGAAAGGTGCGGTGCTTGTTTTGTATACTGTTATTTTCTAATATGGGCGGCATGCATAGTATAATGGCGGGAACTCGGGATGGTGTAGGTGGAATGCCTTTTAGATTTCAAGGATCTACGCTCACAGAGACATTATTTGCTGCGCTGTTCTTCGGGCCAGAATGTGACCTTGGCGCATGACATTTTGCTGCTGGTGAAAACAACACGCGAAAGAAAGGCACGAACACGGCAGACGTCGTGTATACGTGCCTTTCTTCTGTGTGTTGTTTTCACTTGCGGCAAAATGTCATACAGCAAGCAATACCAACTAGGCCGAGAATTTCTGCTCATTGTGACCTTATCCGCAGTATTCTGTCTGCCTCTGCTTGCGAATATATTTAGAGAATATTCTTACCTGGCACCTGGGTATATAAATCTGTGCTCCATGCAGATTTTTCACATAGGGAACGTGGGAATGATTTAAGAGTATTTAATCGTCATTATGCTAAATAAGAGCAGTTACAATTTAGAATGTTAAGGATAATAAAAGAAAAGGCCGTTTTATGTGAATGATCTAGAAACAAGAGTGTCAAGACGAGAAGAATCAGTTTTATTGTGAATAATTTGTAGCTATTGTCTAATGAACAGAACAATGCATACCAGTTATGCGGAATCCCGCGAGATAGTGGATGGGTCACGAAAGAGAGATGGACAGCCATCTGTTTGTAGCACGAAGTCATGATTAAATTCTGGGGATTTCCGTATGAATTTTATTGTGGCTTCATGTCAAACAGATTGTTGGCAACAACAGAACATTACACTGAACACAACGGAACGCTACAATGAACGGAATTGAGGAAATGGGGGGTGGGGGGGGTGGGGTGGTGGTGCATCTATCACAGCCGAGCTGTTAATGCCAAGGTTCGCCATGTGTCGTAGAAACTTATCAATATCATAAATCGGACGTGCTGAGCCACCACCGGAGCATTCTGCACGAAAAAGTAACAAGCTCAAACCTGCCCACTAGATATGATGCGACCAAGCCCAGTGGGACTCTGTGCAGGCTAGGCCATTTTCTCATCTTCATTTTGTTTTCATTTCATTTTATTACCTTAAAAGCCCAACAGGGGCATTACGTAAAAATAGCTTTACATATGTTCATTATAAATTGTAATAACATTTGAATAAGCGTTATTAAACACGACATAGATGTATAAGTACATAATCATGTGATATGCACAAGCAGTTGGAATGATGAAAAGGACATCTAGCGATTTTAATTAAAAAAAAATGGCAGATCCTGCGTACAGCGGGAATCGATGATATGCGAAGCACGAATGAGAAAGGTTGATATGTCATTTTAATATCAGCACAACGTTACGAGGTAGAGGTAAATGATGTCGTACATGACTTCCGTTCCATGACTATCATGTTTGAATGTGTCGTTTACCTTTGTCATCTATTCACGTCACGTGATATTAAATTTAGTATATGTGGAGCTAGCGAAACGACCACGAGCTTGCTATGAGCGTGGTATGTTGTCATGTTCTTACATGGCACGCGTGTCAGGATTATCTTGTTTGCACCAGTAATATACTTTCGTCATCCATTAACGTTAAGTTTGTGAAGGTACTGACACCTCTTGTAGAGTTGTTTGTGCTGCGTGGGGCACTTGTCTTGCCCAAAAGCCGCATTTTAGGCTACAACCACCGGGCGATAGATGTTGTCTTGAATGTAAACATTCGACAGAAGTGTGTTTGATTGGATATGAAGCTGGGAGATGATTTACTCCAACCAAAAGTTTTGACGAAACCCGACGTTTCGAAACTGACTTGGTTTCTTCCTCAGGGGTAACTGCGGAGGCTACGTAGCAGCGGCGTCTTCAAAGCACTCGCGGGGTGGATAATGACCCCCCCCCCCTCTCTCTCTCGTTTTGCCGTGGAGCGCTGTCCGTGTATATACACTAGGGGAAGTGTTCCGAGAGAGCGGTTGATGTTATGGGCTTTCCTCTGTATGTGCCACGACTCGAGTAACAACCTTCTCCTCCAAGACGATACCCCTCGTCGTATATCGGTGAGACGAAAAGCCTACCGGAACGACTGAAGCAACACGCCAACGATGTGCGGAAGTTCTACGAAGAGCGCAGCGCAGTCGCCGAACATGCTGAGACGTTGGATCACCAGATCAATTTCGAAGCGACGACCATCCTTGAAAGCGAGCTGAACTGGTGGAGAAGGTTGTTACTCTTGTCGTGGCAAATACAGAGGACAGCCCATAACATCAACCGCTCTCTCGGGACCCTTCCCCCAGTGTATACACACGGATCGTGCTCCACGACAAAACGAGAGAGAGAGAGAGGGGGGGTTTTATCCACCCCGCGAGTGCTTTGAAGACGCCGCTGCTACGTAGCCTCCGCAGTCACCCCTGAGGGAGGAACCAAGCCTGAGTTTCGAAACGTCGGGTTTCGTCAAAACTTTTGGTTGTAGTTCAAATCAGCCCCCAGATGTCGTTGTGTTCGTGTTGAGGGCCACTATCATCATCATGGTTGTTGCAGTGGTAACGCCGGTGGTGATCTCTGGCGGAAGCAAGCCTTGGTGGCGGGCGAGAGTTGAGAGAGTCTCTTCTGCGTGTGGCGGTTGCCGCGAACAGTTGTCTCTAGCGTGGGTCCGCGGCGCGTGGCACCACAGGCCTGCGCGCTGGGGGCCCTAGTGGTAAGTCAAGCGTTGGCGACGCTGCCTTGGGTGTGTTATTGTGTTTGTCGTGTTATTGTGTTTGTCATGATGTGCATGTTGATACTGAGTACGAATGTCCTAGAGCGTTGATCATGATTCATGGTATTAGAAATCGGCGGACGGTATCGTCGTTCTGAAATTAGGCAAATAAATGCATGTTGTTGTTTGGTTTGTACCGCCAGCGTCTACTGTGTTCGTTCACTCCAAGAGCGTGGCGTGGCGCTCGCTCGCCGAGCTAGAGACACCACAAGTTACACCAAATTTGATATATGTGGAGCTAGCAAAACGGCCGCGAACGCATCATGAAGGGCCCATTTTACTCCAATATAGCTTTGACGCGCGCGCATGATGGGCACAGCGACGCTACGTTAGCAAAACGCGAGCACTGTATAGTCGTAAGACTATACAGTGCCCGGCCAGCGTCCGTCGGCGTGGCCCAACGGCAACTGGCGCGAAATGCGGCATGGTGCATTTCACGCCGATGCGTTACCCAGACAACTGTAGCGAAACGTCGGGGTTGTTCAAGTTAGGCGCATCAGACGACCAGGGAGACGAATAAGTGTGGTTGAAACTCCGCGGAGGCAATCGATGAGAAGTCAACACGATGAATTCGGGGAGCACTCATTGGGGGTTTATTTAGCTAACACAACTTCAAGTTACAAAATGCACTGGGTTACAAAGACAAAACATAGAAAATGGTGGCATACCCCTCGGCCCGCATAGCTGGTCTCCGGTGGTGAGATCCGCCGTTGACCCCGACTCCGCTCCGCTCACTTTTCAAGTTCAAACATCCTCTTTTTAACCCTTGGTCGAACAAAGAGTCTTCACAAAAACCAATCACATGTTCGGACTCGCAGCATCTCAACCAATCACAGAAACACTTTCATAAAAGGCACTACATTTGTAAAAACCTCCTTACCAAAATGAAACACGCAAAGGGAAAGGTCCTCCGCACGTGACACTCTCTCCCATACCAGGCCGTGCTGCTTCCTTCGGCAGACTACCGTCGGCGGCCGTTCCCACGCTCGGGCCCTGTAAGTTCTTTCATTAACTGTTGCTTTCTAGAAGCGTCCTTAAGAGCGATGGGTACACCATTGCTTACCAGGTGTACATGCGACAGCGAGGCGCTCCAACATCCTAACAACAGCGCGAGAGAATATGGTCGTTTACCTGCCGCCACTATGTCTCGGTCAGGCTAAGTGGTCGCGTCCCCATGTCATTCTCAATGACACGCGTGCCTGTTAACAATGGCTTAGACTCAGACGGTGGCGCCGGACCTGCCTCCTGCCAGACGCTTTTCCTAGTAAGCTTTCCCCTTCTAATCCCGAACGGGGCGACCTTGACTGCTCGGTTTGTGAGCCGTAAAATGCAGCGTGTAGGCGCCTGTCCCAGGCTGGAAAACACGATTTATCCCACATTCCATTAAAGTCGAAAGCCGAAGCTCTGTAATGGCCAGAGAAACAAACCCAAAGGTAGAAGAGTACAAAGAAAGACTTAAAAAAGAAGCAGGAGTTGGTTTTGCACAAATTTCCTGAGAAGATACTGGAGCTGGAAACCTTGCTCTCGCGACACCTCCCCCCTACGAAAAAGAGTGCCCCACTCGTTTTATCTGCAAAACACGACAATAGACTAATTATACAAAAAGGTTTTGCATTCAACAAGTGTGTGAGATGTTTTAAAAAATTACATAAAACAACAGATGAAAAACAAAACAAAATCATTGGACACAGAAATATATGGGTTCACTCATCGGTACTGCAATACAATTCAGTGTCCGTTTCGTAAGCACTGACATTCTGTTGTGCGTTGTTATTACTTGAAAATGTCTTCCAGTCCGAGTAAAGTTCAGTGTCCGTGTCGTAGCTTTCGCACTGCTGTACTGGAACACTGGTCTGTGTCCCGCGCACACAATGTTGCAAACGGAGTTCCTGACCCACTCGCGAACCGCACTCGCGCACATCACCATTGGAGCCACACTCGCGCACAACACTTTGATGCAATCCGTGGTCATCTCTCCTTGCACTGCACTCGCGCACAACACCACCGAGATCGCGCACCTCATGATTATCATCAGACTCATCGTCCACGTCGTCGGCATCGGAGCCCAATCGAACGTGGCAGGGCTTTAAACGCGCCACATTCACAACGTCACGTTTTTTCCCAGTTTGGTCTACCACCTCCCAGTTGTTCTCGGCTACCTGGCGCACAAGACGGAAAGGTCCGTGATATTTGTGAAGAAGCTTTGTCGTCTTCCCTTTCGCCCGGGAAGGAGTCCACAAGTACACCAAGTCGCCCTGATGATAAACAACACTTCGTCGCCTAGCATCATAGCTGCGCTTGTTCTTCTCCTGCTGACGCTTCTCCCGTTCTTTTACTATTTTTCGAGCCTGCCGCAGCCTGCGAGCCACTTTCATTGCATCCAGGGTGTAGTCGAATCCGCGTTGCGCGCCCGACCCTACATCCACCGGTAGTGTCGGTTCATGTCCGTGAAGAAGAAAGAAGGGAGTGAATCCAGTCGTCTCGTGGGTGGAAGAATTGTATGCAAATAGAACGTACGGTAGGAATTCATCCCAGTCGCGGTGGTGTGAGGAAACGTACATGCTGAGCATGTCAGCCAACGTGCGGTTAAAACGCTCGCACAAGCCGTTGGCCTGTGGGTGGTATGCTGTTGTGGTGGCATGCTCGCTACCCACGAGCCGGAATATTTCTTCGGTCAAGTTGGCGACAAAGTGCTGCCCACGATCGCTTATTACTTTTTCCGGGGCACCATGACGTAGGACGATTTGTTCGACGAAAGCTCTGGCTGCTTCTGCGGCAGTGGCCGCTGGACACGCGACAGCCTCGACCCATTTCGTATGGTAGTCGGTAATCACGATGATGTAGCGGTTCCCTGCTTTGGATTTAGTGAAAGGCCCAATGAAGTCCATGCCCACCTGCTGAAAAGGTCGACCTGCAGGTGGGATCGGTTGGAGGAAACCGACCGGCCTCCCCGGTGGTTGCTTTCGTGTCTGGCAGTCGGGGCAGGAGAGAACGTACTTGCTTACGTACGAGAACATCTTCGGCCAGAAATATCGGCAACGAACTTTCTCCCATGTGCGCTTGACACCTAAGTGGCCTGCCGTGGTGGCGTCATGGCAGTACCTTAAAATCTCAGATCTCAAGCACTTGGGTACAACGAGCGCAGCACGATCCTCCTGAAACCCTTTCGCCCTTCGATACAGTACACCGTCGATCAACCGAAAGCTCCGTGCCGTTCTTTTAGTTTTTCTGACAACGGGCGCATCCGGGTGCTCGAGGTGCTGCATAATTTCTTTCATCCATGGGTCTGCCCTCTGCTTTTTTCCAACATCCACCTGATCCAGAACCAGCAACGGTAAGGGGTTTTCTTCGCTTACAGGCGCGGGATCATGAGGAAGGCGGGAAAGCGTGTCGGCATTTCCGTTCTTGAGGCCAGGGCGGTGTCGCAACGTTTCTGTACCGTTGGCTCGTGTGGGGACTGTGAGAAGCTGACCTTCCGACAATGTGCCGATGGGGCGGCCGGGCTGGCCCCCTAGGCCCGGCCGTTCTCGTTTCCCGAAAGATTAGGCTGCACATTCTGATTGCTTTGGAGCTCAGCCTGATCGTTCCTGCCGTCTCGGAACCGCTGCCAGCACTGCTGTGCTATGTGACCTATGCGGCGGCAAATCTGGCATCGGGGACGCCCGTCGTTGGCACGGGAAGTTCTCCGAGGCCAAGGCATTGGGGGGCGACGCACCTCGTCTTCGATGCTTTTTAGCCGGTCAGACAGCAGGGCAACCGAGTCCGCAATCGTTTTCAGGTGTCTCTCGTGGTCGGCAGCCTCCCGCGGGCAGCGCGATTCGGCCGCGGCGCAGGTGGCGACACACGTAGGAGGAGGGTGCCCTGTCGCTGCGGCGGGTGCGAACCCTACGGGATGTGCGATGTTTTGCATCCACGACTGCGATCCGGTGGAATACTGGATGCCAATTGGTTGTAGCCCCGACACACGGCTCATCAAAGCTGCCAAATTTATGCGTTGCAAAATTTGGAGGAATGCAGTGCAGCTCTCCGGGTTTGCGATTATCATCTTCTCCAGAATATCCGGACGCAAACCGCGCATAAGGTGCCGCAACCGATCATCTTCCGTCATGGACGGGTTCACTCTTGCACACAGCTGTACGACGTCATAGTAGTACTGCTCGGGGGTTTCGGACGGCAATTGGGTGCGGTTTTGTAGCCGCAAATGGGCGATCTCGACTGAGTGGCGACTCGTAAAGGACGTTTTAAGTAGCGTCGCCCATTCTTCCCATGTATTAGGAGCACCGGTTAGAATTTGAGTGGTGTGCCACTTTTTCGCATCTCCGTCTAAAGCCAGATATAGAAATTTCACCTTCGTGGCTTGGTCCCAATTATTAAGCGACGCTACATGTTCGTAGCAAAGTAGCCACTCTGAAATAGATTCCTCCGGCGCGCCTCTAAAGACTGGTGGTCCGACGAATGGTTTAACTTGGGGGGTAGACATAGCAGAGAAGAAGGTAGGGGGTTCCGTCATAGTAGAGCAGTCAGAGGTAGGTTCCTGATATTTGTTGTTGACTCGGGGCATAATTTCAGAGCGGGACTATCGTTACCGAGCAACCTCCACCACTTTGTAGCGAAACGTCGGGGTTGTTCAAGTTAGGCGCATCAGACGACCAGGGAGACGAATAAGTGTGGTTGAAACTCCGCGGAGGCAATCGATGAGAAGTCAACACGATGAATTCGGGGAGCACTCATTGGGGGTTTATTTAGCTAACACAACTTCAAGTTACAAAATGCACTGGGTTACAAAGACAAAACATAGAAAATGGTGGCATACCCCTCGGCCCGCATAGCTGGTCTCCGGTGGTGAGATCCGCCGTTGACCCCGACTCCGCTCCGCTCACTTTTCAAGTTCAAACATCCTCTTTTTAACCCTTGGTCGAACAAAGAGTCTTCACAAAAACCAATCACATGTTCGGACTCGCAGCATCTCAACCAATCACAGAAACACTTTCATAAAAGGCACTACATTTGTAAAAACCTCCTTACCAAAATGAAACACGCAAAGGGAAAGGTCCTCCGCACGTGACACTCTCTCCCATACCAGGCCGTGCTGCTTCCTTCGGCAGACTACCGTCGGCGGCCGTTCCCACGCTCGGGCCCTGTAAGTTCTTTCATTAACTGTTGCTTTCTAGAAGCGTCCTTAAGAGCGATGGGTACACCATTGCTTACCAGGTGTACATGCGACAGCGAGGCGCTCCAACATCCTAACAACAGCGCGAGAGAATATGGTCGTTTACCTGCCGCCACTATGTCTCGGTCAGGCTAAGTGGTCGCGTCCCCATGTCATTCTCAATGACACGCGTGCCTGTTAACAATGGCTTAGACTCAGACGGTGGCGCCGGACCTGCCTCCTGCCAGACGCTTTTCCTAGTAAGCTTTCCCCTTCTAATCCCGAACGGGGCGACCTTGACTGCTCGGTTTGTGAGCCGTAAAATGCAGCGTGTAGGCGCCTGTCCCAGGCTGGAAAACACGATTTATCCCACATTCCATTAAAGTCGAAAGCCGAAGCTCTGTAATGGCCAGAGAAACAAACCCAAAGGTAGAAGAGTACAAAGAAAGACTTAAAAAAGAAGCAGGAGTTGGTTTTGCACAAATTTCCTGAGAAGATACTGGAGCTGGAAACCTTGCTCTCGCGACACAACACTGCATCTCCCTCTTTTCGTGACGGAAGAACGCCGGACGCGCTGAAATGCGCATGCGCCAAAGCAACGCAGCGCGGTGCGCACCTGCGAGTATATGGCAGGACCGGCACCTGGCGTCGCAACGCCGGCGTGACGCGTCGAAATGAACGCCGGCGAGCACCCGCCCCACGTCTCAACGAAATGTATGTGCGCCTTGACTGTGGCATGTACTCATGTTCTCACATGACACACATCTCGTGATTATCATGTTTGCACCAGTCACGTACCTTCGTCATCCATTGACGTCACGTAATACCAAATTTGGCGTGTGTGAAGCTAGCGAAACGACCACGAGCGCATCTTGAGCATAGCATGTAGTCATGTTGTTACATGACACGCATGTCATGATTTTCAAGTTAGGGTCGGTCGCTTGTGTTCGGCATGCAATCGTGCCATGCCATACCAGTTTTGCAACATGCCGCGTGAACGAAACCACCGCAAGAGCTGCAAGGCCATGAAATGTAAATCATGACATTCATGACATCCATGTCATGATTTTCATCTTATGACTTGTCAAATATGTTTTTCATACAGTCATGTTATGTCATACGAAGTTTGATATAAATACCATTATCGAAACGGCCAAGAGATCTAAATGTCGAAGGCGGCTAGATAGATAGATAGATAGATAGACAGACAGATAGATAGATAGATAGATAGATAGATAGATAGATAGATAGATAGATAGATATGCTCAAAGTAGCCGAAGTTTGCCAAGAAATGCTTCGCATTTAAAAATGATGAATTATTTCTTGTGTGAATGCGGGTGCGCTGGTCAGGGTGGCGATTTGGTGAGGCAGGCTGTTCTAATCTGTGGCTGTGCAAAAAAAAAAACGAACTTGAAAAGGTAGTAGTGTGAGCGAGGGGACCATTTGGCGAAAAATAGGTTGATTTTTCGACCATTTGCTGAAGAATAGGCTCTAGGAGGTTTGATTACTGCTCAAGTGAGCAGCGAAATACAACAGACGTGTTTCATCAAGGCTACAAAAGCATTTTCTGGGCAGTCTTAGTTGTGAGCGCAAGTGGAACGTGCGATAATAATAAAAGTAAACGAAGCCAAGTGAGTTTCCAAACACGCAGCATTGTCCAATCATTTGTGCTATTGTGTCACGTGGGTTGTGAAATTTGGATGCTCGAACAATGCTGAGCCTGAGAGAGAAAGATTATCAGCTATCAGCTCCCCGTCACCATAACATGCTTAAGAAAAAAAGAATAACCGGACTAAAAAAAATGTTATTCCGAAACTATTTGCGGTTGGTTGCCGAATTAGAATAGCCTTCACGAATGTAATCAACGAAATGGTCTACAAAGAATGACATATAAAAAGAGCAAGAAAGAAAAACATTTCAACTGAGGCGCATTAGAATCTGATTTTTTCATCTCTAAAATCAGGATTGTGCTACTGTTGCCCAACTTTCGGGAGCAATCAATGTAGGGACGCCGACAGGGCTGCATCATATAGCGTCAGCTGTAGAAAATGATGTTTTCGGGGTAATTGCAGCTTCAAGTCGGAGCGCTTCTGTGCTGGTTCTAAAAAAAAATAACGGGAAAAGAGTTGGTCGAAAAAAATTCCTCTGCTGTGCCTAAAATACACAATAAAAAAAGCATCGTTGCGTCGTTTCTTCGAAGGCTGGCGCCGGCGGCGAATCTCGGAGTAGATTCCTAACGTATTACAGTTTCTTTCTTTCTTTCTTTCTTTCTTTCTTTCTTTCTTTCTTTCTTTCTTTCTTTCTTTCTTTCTTTCTTTCTTTCTTTCTTTCTTTCTTTCTTTCTTTCTTTCTTTCTTTTCTTTCTTTCTTTCTTCTTTCTTTCTTTCCTTTCTTTCTTTCTTCTTTCTTTCTTTCTCATTGTGCAATGCTAGCTCCCAGTCTTTAAGGGCTAAGCTCCTTAGCGTGTGGGTCATTCTCTCGTATTAGTAGTATGTTTTAGTATTAGGCTCTTCTAGTTAGTTTCAAAAATCGCTCACTAGATGGCGTTGTGTGTATATGTCCTTGGAAACAATATCATTATATTACATTGGTAGTTGTCGTATGGGGATTGAGAGCATATTCAAGGAGTAAACGGCGAATTCACGGCGAAGCATCCGTCCTTTTGTCTGCCCGTCTGTCCGTCACAGACAGACAGACAGACAGACAGACAGACAGACAGACAGACAGACAGACAGACAGACAGACAGACAGACAGACGGATGGACGGATGCTTTGTCCCACTCATCATCATTCATTCTATGGATATACTGTGAATTATTTTTCCTTCTTCCGAGGTGACGATTGCACGTTAATCCAAATGCTCAGCAACGGAACACATCAACTGCCACGGGCAACAACGCCGGTTATGCGTTCAAATACAGGCAACAACAAAACGTGGAGGGGTGAAATGATATGTGACCTCGACAGAAGGTCAAGTCGCCATGCCAGAAATCACTGATCACCGAGAAGCCCATGATCGGGAAAACGTCGATTGCAGTAAAACGGCGATAACAAATTCGCATTCGACCGGCGCACCTTCAATGAACACCTATCTGTACACACGGCAGGTTTTTCACGTATTGTGCCACCGCAGCCACTGCCTAAATCCGAAACACTTCGCTGATGAGGGACAAAGTAGTGTAGTTCACGTTCTCCAAGCGATTGTCCAATAGTTCAATGTCACTTAGTTCCCGTCTACTTCATTCTTATTCATTGCTGTCATCGTAGTCACAATCCACATAGCTGCCCATATTTCTCAATTATTGTGACCACACAAATAATGAATAAGCCTATTTTCAGGACCAACACACAAGAATTGGTGACAGTTTCTGAAAACGGGAATCTGGATTTCTTCTTAGGTACTCTTGCACAATATGGTTATTCCGAATGATATTACTCATGACCCATTCTATTCTCGCTGCAGCAATCCTTAGTCCTCTATCTGGTGCATGAATTGCAGTTCAAGCCTCGTGATTTTGTTAAACGAGTGATACGTGAGAAAGTAAACGCAAGACAAAGTACATGCATTGAAAAACATTGTGAGCGCCGCGAGCAGTTCTTAAAAACAGCGATGGAAATGCGGGCCTTGAAAACAACAAATAAGCACATTTTCTACTCCGCAAGTTCGCTTCTCTGCACTGCATATTCGCCCAAAAATGGCAGTGTCTGCCGTTCATCAAGTGGAAATGAGGCCTTGATCGCACATGTACGCGTTTTCCTCGTCAGAGTGTAAGCAAACAACGCAACACGCTATTTACTAATTGTTAGCTGGCTTCTCCGTCATTCAGGATGCATTGCAAAAAAGGCCGCTTTAAAATTATGAAAAGGGTTTATAAGGTTGACAAAAACGACTCAGGAAGCTACATGCTACATGGCTTTAGCCACAAAATAACGCACTATATCAATCAAAAGATCATTTATCGAGCAATCTAAAACCGGCAGTCGTATTTGAAATCTTTTTTCTAAGCTTTGCAGTCGATGTTTAAAGGGGCCAAATTGTGTCTAAATTGGGGCCACTCCCCTAGGCTGTATGGAAAAATATTCAGATTGTTTGGGAAGGAAGGAACTTAGTGGCACGTTATTGAAATTAGGCTTCAAATGTTCTTGTCATTGCTTAGTATGATAAATCAGGAGTCGTTTTTGATATCGTGTCTTGATATCAGCGAAGACGTATGATCCTCCCCTCCTCCTTACAGCGAGATAAGGGCCCGTGAGGGAGCGTCGCTCCCCTTTTGTGGAAAGCAAAGTACGTGTGGGAGATTAGAGTGCGTGCCGCCCCACAATGTGGCGACGCGCGCTCATTGTGCCATCTTGCTGGTAATG
This sequence comes from Rhipicephalus microplus, assembly GCF_013339725.1. NCBI lineage: Eukaryota > Metazoa > Arthropoda > Arachnida > Ixodida > Ixodidae > Rhipicephalus > Rhipicephalus microplus. The sequence continues at coordinate 297,483,763 of NC_051165.1, forward strand.
CTTAAAAAAACAAGATAGTTTCCCCCGAGGTGTCCATTAACAGGGATAAGTGGTAGATATAAATAACTTTCTGTTTGAATGGTGAAGCACAGTGGTTAACGCCTCGCACTCACGATTGAGAGGACCCAAGTTCGGTGTTGTGCGCCGGAGAATTTTTCTGGGTTTTTTTTCTGGCACGCCGACGGCAAAATCCAGCCAGTAGTGCCCATAAAATTGCTATCGCAATGAAATGAGACAAACAGTATAAGTGAGGCTATGGCATGAACAGTGACACACGAGGCATAAAACACTCCACAGTTATGCTACGCGATTAAGAAACTGGCATTCCTAAGAAGAATGAGAACGACTGCGGTATTTGAGCATGGGGGGAATCAAGCTGGTAAGCTCGAGCGCGCGGGTTGGAATTCCGGCTACTGCGGCAGCATTCAGACAAGGACGAAAGAGAAAGGACACCCGTGTGCTCATACTTTGGTGCGCGTAACAGAACCCCGGAAGATAAAAATTTCCAGAGCATCCCACTACTGTGTCTCACATCATCATACTGTTGTTTTGGGAAGTAGGACCTGAGTAATATAAGTATTAATAATAATAGTTACAATTATGACGAAAGAGACGTAATTACGAGAAATGCTGAAAATGACAGTAAGTTCACATTGAAAGAGAGACAAGCTGTCTCTCCTGCAGCCTGCTGTTACCTAGATTTATCAGAAAGTTCATCGTTTCTTCATTGCTCAATGATAATTGCGGTACTCCAGGCCAAAATTACGAATTTCATATTCCGAAAGGCACCTAAATTGCCAGAAATTCGTTCCGTATACGTGCAAACGGGCAGTCTTAACGTTCACATATTCACCTGATTCATCGTGCAAGAAACTCACTCTCGGAAGTCCTGCAGATTTGCGACATGAATTTCTTTTAAGGCTTCTCGCAAGAGCTTCTAGAGTGATACAAATGAAGAAGAGGAATAAAGACCTTTGGGAAAGATGACGGTTGGTCATTACCTAGCTATTCAGATCGTACGAATGGTTACAAAATAACAAAAAAAAACTTGAGGAAGCCACAACCACTCGCTGTACGACAACGACTATTCTATTTTTTTCTTGATATAAGTTCTTTAGGTAGACAGAATCACTTGGAAATCAACGTTCTTACACTCCCTGCCAGATGTTATCTTTTACTTCGTCTAGAAACCATTCAGGCGTCGGGAATAGAGTAGGGAAGAGACAAGGGGTGGACAAGAAAGTGGGCATTTCGTTTAGTTTGTGGAACGGCTTTTGAGTGAAAGTTTCTCAACTACTAACCACATAACGCTGAGTGCTTCTCTTCATCTTGATGACAAACGAGAAAGATGCATAAGATATTCTAAAGAAATTAGAAATGTTCGTCGCCCTTCTAAGCCGAAGCCAGTTTATTTGATAGAAGACGCAAAAGTGCGGCCAAGCCATTTGGAAAACGCATCCACGTTTCTCTAGATTACTTTACTGCGAGGAAAAGACGTGCCTAGATGAGAATGATGGATAACCTTTCTTCATCTCGGTATAGAGGTCGTTTACGTATGCAGTGCAAAAACTTCATTCCGCTTAAAAACGCTATACGTTAGCTTAACATGAACTCGTAATAGCGTAATTACATTAAGAGGGTGCTTTTTTATGAGGGTCACGTCAACATTACACTCCCGCCCCACGCACACACACACAAATTTACAGTTTTGGCACAAGGCTCAGGCAACGAATACCAGAGCAACCCGTCGGAATGTTAGGACTATACAAAGTTAAGGTTAGGAGATTTAGGAACGATACAAAATTCATTGAAAACAGTCGAATGTGCGTTGAACAACAGCATTTATCGAACGCACAGCAGCGCGTTCTTTCTTTGTCTGGGCCCGTAGGCGAGCCCGCCTCGCTTCAGCGCAACTAGCATTCTGTTGGAGCTGTTCCGCAGGCTTTCGACGCAGGGTGGCATCACAAAGACCGAATCACGTAGAGTATTTTCGTCGTTGTTTTTCCGTTGTTTCCTTTCTTAGCGTCCCTCGACGTCGACAATACCAGCGATGGTAGCGGGAAGCACATTTCCAATGCACTTCTGCAAAACATCCACTTCACACTGTCCCAGACATTGCAGCGTGGGCGTCGATGCCGGAAGCAGCTGCATGGAGAGAGAAGCTTGCTTGCTTGCTTATCCCTTTATATATGGCTCCCACGCACCACGGGGGATTGGCTAGTTGCACTTCTCAGTATAATGAGCTGTCACAATTTTCGTACTGCATAACTACAAGCGAGACATACAAGCTTTGTTCAAGAATGTTTCGTTTAGGTCAATTGACAGTAAGCCAGTGGTGAATGTTTTATATATATAGCTTGCCACAAGTGAGATGGATAGAAGGAACGGCATGGTCAAGTTGATTAACTCAGCGGGCTGAGGTGCGAGGGGTTGCTGGCTTAAATCTCCGGTGGATGCCTTGAAATTATTACTTCTTCTATATATACATTGCAACGAAGATGCACGAGCGAACGGGGCGTGGAAGAAGAAGAAGAGTAGTGGAGCGGTGCTTGAACTGTGTAGTTGGGTGAACCAGACTAGGCCTGTCTAAGAAGTACGCTGCTCTTTCCCAACGCCATTTCACCTCGCCTATAAATAAACACAATCACTCGTGACTGTTTGGTGAAGGTGCCGGGTACATAGATCTGGACGACCCAGCTCTACCGATTTTGCGACGAAGCAGACGCTTGGCAGGCCTGCCACCGCAGCTACCAGACATGGAGGATGCCAGAGCAGGCCATAACAACCTCGTTACTGATGAGCAACACACTCACCCGCCAGGACAAGCTCGCTGCGGCACGCCGGAATGTCAACCAAGGACCTTTTGGGGGCAGCCGAATGACGATGCTGAGGATTGGCTCAAACACTACCAAAGGGTGAGTCGCAGCAACCGCTGGAGCACTGCTAAGCAGCTCGAGAACGTGGCATTTTTTTCTCGTCGGCACCGCGTCTCTTTGGTTCGACAACCACGAGAGTGCTTTGACCTTATGGGACATATTTGTGGACGAGCTGAAGAGGTGCTTTGGTGACTCAACTTCTAAAGTCAAGCAGGCGGAGCAAACGCTTTCACGCAGAGCTCAGTTACCTGGCGAAACATGCACCACCTACATCAAGGCCGTCTTAAAGCTTTGCGGAATCGTGAGTGCGACCATGTCTGACGAAGATAAGATACGAGAAACTATTCAGCCAACAGCCTCCCGTTGCTTCTAGTGGTACCGGAAAGCCTGCGCCAGGTCGTCCTTCGTTCTATGCACGATGATATAACATCTGGTCATCTTGGTTTCACACGTACGCTACATCGACTACGTGAGAGGTTCTACTGGCCGAAAATGTGGAAGACCACAAAACAGTACGTCGCCAGCTGTGCTATATGTCAGCGCCACAAGCGATCCACCACTGCCCCGACAGGTTATTTGCAGCCCATCCCCCCACCGACATTCCCTTTTCAGAAAGTCGGCGTCGACTTGCTCGGACACTTTCCTAAGACTCCATCCGGCCACCGGTATGTTATAGAGTGCGTGGATTACTTAACTCGTTATATGGAAACGGACGCACTGACATCGGCCACAGCAGCTGCTGTTTCTTCTTTTCTGTTACAACGAGTCACACTGCGTCACGGTCCTCCACGGGTTGTCATCAGTCACCGTGGATAGTAATGTATCACCGATGTGGTTGAAAAAATTTTGCGCCTCTGTGGCTCCTCTTATTGTCACTCCACCCCTTACTATCCGCAAACTAACGGTCTCACTGAAAAAAAAACGAATCGAACTCTTACGAATATGCTATCAATGTACGTTGATGCCGATCACAGGAAGGAACTGGGACGCCGTCTTACCGTTCGTTACTTACGAATATAACACCGCCAAGCATGAAGTTACTGGACATTCGCCTTTCTTTCTGCCTTCATGGAAAAAAAATTGCCACCACATCCCAAAGAGCCAAATGTTATTAACCTTTCCGATAAAAAACTTAGCAAAGAAGAATTGAATATACTATCACGCGGACTTACATTCTGCCCTGGCAACGGAAGGTACGATGAATTCAAACTCCTAAAAGACCTAGACGACTTCGCACGAAATTTACGATTGGAGGAAAATTTCTTTGATAAACCCGAAAAAGATAACGCACTTTTTCGTGGGGTAATCGGACGGCAATGGACCCCAGACGCCAACAGAGATCGACATCTGGATCTCTATATAGACGCGGTTCAAAAAGATGTTATACATGCGTACAAAGTGCACAAACCAAGCATGAATAACATATCAAAAAGAGAAAAAGAGGCACTACTCACGTTGAGCAACTGCGAAGATCTCGTCATCAAACCAGCAGACAAAGGAGGTACGATTGTTGTTCTGAATAGATTGGACTACATTGAGGAAGGCAAGCGACAACTAAATAACAAACAATTCTACAAACACCTCGACTTTGACCCTACCACGTAGCACAAAAAGATCATTGTAACAACCCTTGAGGATCTCACACGTGAAGGCGCCATTGATTCAAAGCTTAAAAAGGCACTTATTACGGTACGTTCGGCGCCTGGTCGTTTTTACATGCTGCCGAAGATTTATAAAGAGAATAACCCTGGCAGACCCATTATATCAGGCACAGGAACGTTAACGGAACCCATTTCCAGTTATATTGATTCTTTAATCAAAGACATACCACCCACACATGAGTCCTTCTTGCGTGACACAAACCACTTCCTTCGGGAAATAGCAGACGTGAAAATTTCAGACGGTGCATTTCTCGTAACATTGGATGTTAGCTCACTCTACACAAATATCCCACATGACAGTGGTGTAAGGGCGCTTGTTGAATTGTATGGCACAGACAACCCTGTCGCTCATCCAAGCAAAAAAGTAATTGAAATCTTCACAAGACTTGTACTCGAATTGAACAGCTTTGAATTTAACAACCAGTACTACTTTCAAATCAGCGGCACGGCAATGAGTACAAGAATGGCCCCAAACTACGCTAACATATTCATGCACCACATGGAGTCCAATTTTCTTTCATCTTGTGATATCAACCCATTATTCTATAAACGGTACCTAGATGATATATTCATAATTTGGACACGTTCGGAAAACAAGCTCCTCAAATTCATACAGGCATTCAACCAGGTACACCCCAGCATTTATTTTACACACTCCTACTCTAACACTGAAATAAACTTTCTTGATGTACTCATTCGAGTTGACGATGGTGCGTTGGTAACTAGCGTATACAGAAAACCTACGGACAGGCAACAATACCTGCACTTCAAAAGCTGCCACCCGCGACATTGCAAGACCAGCATTCCCTATTCCAAAGCACACAGATTCCGACGAATCTGCTCTCGCACCGAGGACTTCCACAAAAACAGCACACATATGCGCGAAGTACGCCTTAATCAAGAATACCCGCCAGCTATCATCGATGACGCCATCAAAAAAGCTGAAAATCTGGACCGCCAGATTCTTCTCAACCACCAGAAAAACGCCGACCAACACCGCAACAAACACTTGCTATTAACTTTCACGAGCAACCCACCGAACATAAACAAGGTCCTAAGAAAACACTTTAATATCCCGGCTGCGGCGGCTGCATTTCCGATGGAGGCGGAAATGTTGTAGGCCCGTGTACTCAGATTCGGGTGCACGTTAAAGAACCCCAGGTGGTCAAAATTTCCGGAGCCCTCCACTACGGCGTCTCTCATATTCAAATGGTGGTTTTGGGACGTTAAACCCCACAAATCAATCAATCAAGAAAACACTTTAACATATTGCAACAGAGCGTGCGACTATCCGAAATTTTCACTTCTCCTCCTAGTGTTGTATACAGACGGCCGAAAAATATAAAGGATTATTTAATAAATTCAAAGATAGGTGTGAAATCTCAAATTGGGTGTCACCCTTGCCGAAAAAGCAAATGCAAGGTATGCAAACACATGCAGACAACGACAGTGGCGAAAAGCACCCACATGGATTTTAAGCACAGGATAAGGGGTGCACTAGACTGTGACTCAGACAACGTCATATACCTCCTGTAATGTGGGGTATGTAACAAGCAATACGTGGGCCAGACAGACACTCCGTTTAGAATAAGATTCAAAAACCATCGGGCGCATGTACGATCTCTGCCAGGCCTTCCACTTTCAAAACACTGCACATTAAAAGACCACAGCTTTGATGACATCAGGGTTACACTACTAGAAAAGAACTTTCGAACAATCAGAGGATGGGAACAACGGGAATCTTATTTTATCTACAAATTTAACACAATAAAATAAGGAATAAATGAACACCCAGGCACTCTGTCAGCGTTACGACCACTAAAAGACGCAAACGCTTCTCTCTAATCAGTCCGGTTTCATTACGACAATAATATTACCCGCTAACAAAGCTTTTGGCCTATGCATCTGACAACATAGAAATGATTTGCCTCATCAAGGACAGCCGGAACGCACATATAAGTGGTCCCGGATGTCGTACGGTCCCCCCCCCCCTTTTTCTTTTTTTTCTTTTCTTCTTTAAGTTTTAACGCACATTCTGTTCCTTCACTGACAAGGAGCTGACAGCTAGGTGGTTTCGTTAACTTTTTCATACATGCGCGCATGTATTCCCAGTGAGCCGCAACTGTGTGGTGACTGTCCCGGATGTCGTACAGCCCCCCCCCCCTCCTACTGTTCTTTTTTTCTTCTTTAATTTTTAACGCACATTCTGTTCCTTCACTGACAAGGAGTCATTGCATATAATGAATATCGATGGCGGCGCCTCAATCACCGGCTTTTTCATTCCTCCCGACGCCACCAGCATGCACTCGAAGTGCTTAAGCTCTCCCCATTAACTTGTCTTAAACTTCAAAGAGGAACGAGCCGCCAGCGGACTACACGGAAAGGTGAAATACAAGAATGGCGGCACACTGCCCACTTGGGGAAGAGTGGGTGCGGGGGAGGTATTGTTGACAATGATGACATTGCTCATCTACCTCTGCCCTACTCTGTTGAGATGCTGCCCCTTTCTAATTACGCCGTGTCGGTCTTGCTTCTTCTCCCAGATTTTCTATTTTTTATTTAATGTTTCTCCTCCCGTTTCGCTGTTTCTCCTTCTTCCTTTTTTCTCTCTCTTTTCTTTCTTTTTTTCTTTTTTTACTTTTCTTTTGACCCCTTCCCTCCTGTCTGGACAGGCTATAAGAAGACACGGAACATGTGTAAATATTATTGTGCCTTGAAAAAGACGGGGTTCCCGTCGAAACGCCGGCACAATAAACAGTTGTTATGTGAAAGTGCATCTTAGTCTTAGTGTACTTTCATATTTATAACCTTGCGGCAACCGAAGTTATTCTTCTGCATATAAGCCCTATATATATATATATATATATATATATATATATATATATATATATATATATATATATATATATATATATATATATATATAATATATATATATATATATATATAAACCACAGGACGTTCTGACAAACGCTTGCTGTTATAAAGGGGAAGAAAGATTGCAGCAAAAAGGCAAGACAGGTGCAAGTGATTAAGAGTAACCATTAGATCCCATAGATCCCAAGAGAAGGCGGGCAACGAGAAGGAGGCAGACACTTACGTGGGCGGACGAGATTAAGAAGCTCACGGGAATAACCTGACTGGGACAAATACAGAGTGGGGAAACTGGAAAAACATGAGAGAGGCCTTTGCCATGGAGTCAGGGTGCTTCTGCTGCTGCTGACGATGGTGATATTATCGAAAGGCAACGTCATCAAAAAGTGTCATGGTTTAATAAAACTTGTTGCTGAGCTGATTAATTCATCAAGTGGTTAAAACAAAGTGCCCCGCTAAAGACAGGGTTACAATGTGAGACCCTATATACGGGTGCACGTGGAAATCGCTTTTCTCTCATTTCTTCATCGCCTGATTAGTGTCGCACCTTAGGTTATCTAGCATTGTGGCCCAGACTGGCCTCTCATAAATCATACGCAAGATAAGTATAAGTGACAAAAACTTACATGCTGGTTGTTGGATCAACGCTATAATATACAAACGGATCGTAGAGTCTTCAGAAAACGCCTAATTGCCGATGAAAATGAGCAGCAATAAGTTGGTTTGCCTTGAGTCCCTCCCGCCTTCGCACTTCTCTCGTCTTGCGATATTTAAGTGATGTGACATTTGCTCGAATGAAACAAAACAAAACAAAAAACACTCCAGGCCTGTGCAGAAGGCGCAACACAGTCACAGCGAAAGCATTAAGAGTGGCCTTTCAGAGCCTTTTCTAAATACTCTGAGTAAATGCTTGATGGGTACCCACTACGCCATAACTATTCATAATATATGCTTAGTAGGCCGGCAGTAACTATGCTATCCTTCGCCATTCTTCGTAGAAGCGTTGTATCCGCTAAGCACTTGTAACAAATTTTGTGTTGCATTTAGTGCCTGACGACGATAACGAATCGCGCCTGAAGTGGGTATGTGCCACAGTTTTTATGTGCCAAAAAACAAGATAACAAGCTTTTTTTAATGTGTTGGAGCATTGTACGACCAATTCGTTACACTATTCGCATTGCCTGATTGTTTCTTTGCTGTTCTAAAACGTTTTATTACTCATATTAACGCGATTCCCTTCCCGAGATCAAGCCGGCCTAAGGAAATTTTGCGAAGGAATCACATAAACCAACGTGACTCAGCGTGGAATACTGGGCTAGCACGCAGTGTACAAGGGTGTGAATCTCACTATGTCACCACATGTGTCATTGATATTGCTTATTGGAGTTTTTTTTCTTATTTTGTGTGATTAAGATTACGGACACCAGCGGTGACAATGACAGCGGTGGCGGACAACTACGGCGTTGCGCGGGACCAGTGCTGTGATCTCATAACAGCTTTCACTGTAATATAGTCAACTTCGTGGATCAACATTCTCCAAAGCGATGTTCCGCGTCACAGGAGGAGAGGTACCAGCAGTGAATCATTTGTACATATCAAAACTTCGCTAAAACTGCAAATTGAATTTTGGATTATGTTGATGTAACGCAGGCGTCAGCAACATTTCGAGGCAGAAAGCCGAGTTGCATGGCGTCAACACGACAATGGCTGCACGCCAAAAATGGGGGAGGGGCTGTTTTGCAGGTGAAGAGAAAAGCTGCCTTGCATTAACCAAAACGCTGAAAATCTGTATAGAAATCATGCATATATTCTCAGCACGCATGCTACAAGGTTGCACTTTACAAAAACAAGAAAAAAAGAGGAAAATAGAACAACAAACAAAAAATTTTTCGATGCGACTTTTCGCGCTGGAAATCCTAACTCGCAAATATCTACATCAAGGTTATTGCCGACAGACGCATAAATTCGCGGGGGTTTTCATTGGTTATTCGGGAGCACTTGCCTAATCTGATTAACCTCGCTCTCAAAAAGTCGGTTCGTAGACGCATATACAACTAAGCAGTGCTTTCATGGCTGTTGCTAGTTTCCTTGAACTGAAAGCTTTGAATCTGTCAGGCTAGTGCAAAACTGCAGTGTTTTATCCATGAATGCGTCTTTGATGAGCCAGTTCTAATCGGCACTTATTCCGATATTAAAAACATCTTCAAAGAATTGGATGGTACTCGAACTCCCCCTTTTGATACCGTAATATTTGACAGCTTTTCTATGGGGAGGGGTGCACTCGTCGCTCACACAACACCTAAGCAGCAAGAGAATCGACAAGGATTTGACTCACTAACCTGCCGTTGGAAAAGGTTGAGTTTGTAAGCTCAAAAGTCCGACATAAATTTACCTTTTTCTTGTATGAAGGTCCTTACTCGGACTAGTACTTCCACAAGAAATGTTTTTCCCTTTTTTATGGGTCTGTGCAAATAAAAAAAGGGACGAGAAAAGTAAAAAAGAGGAAATGAAAAGTGTTATCTGTTGAGCGTGAAGATGATGGACGACGCCATTCGGAAACGGTCTCGAATGGGGCCTATCCCTATTGGAGATCACAGTTGACATGTTGGCCACTATATTGAAAGTGACAATGAGAAGGAGAGGGGGGTTCTGACGTCATGACGACGATTGGGAGACATTAGGGGCCATGTGCACGTAACGTCATACGTAATAGCCGACAAGGGTGGCCTGCAATAAGAAATGATAAATAGGCAAAAAAAACATACCTGAGGTGATTTTTTGATAGATGCGAATTCAATGAACTTCAGTTCTTATTGCTCCTTGCCATTATCTGTACGGACGCTATGCGCCATGTGATCATGCTGTCTATGCCTTTACCATGTGCTGTGCTCATGCACTATAAACCATATATATATATATATATATATATATATATATATATATATATATATATATATATATATATATATATATATATATATATATATATATATATATATATATAATCTTAAAATAGAGATGTTGTACGTCGAAAAAGGTTCAGACGCAGCTTGGCAAAATATGCTTTATCAGGCAAGTCTAGCTAATGGCGAGCGGCGTGCGCGAGCTACTACTGCAGCCACTGATCATCGTCGTCTTCTTCATTGCCAGCAGAGCGTCCGTTATTCAGATTCATTAATTCATTACAATTACTCCCCGCGAAATAAGAAGCCATCCTGGCGACCTATGGACAAGTAAACACGGGAGGGTCGTAGCAGGGCTTAAGTCTCGAGACGTGGACAATTTCCTGGCCACGACGACGTTGGTCAGAAGATGGTTCCAGTGGCTCAATGAGGTAATTCACTGGTGACGTTTTTTGTAGCACACGATATGGGCCGTGATACTTGGGGACCAACTTGGCAGAAAGGCCAGGTGCAGCAGAAGGGACATGCAGCCAGACGAGTGAACCTGGATCGTAGGAAGTAGTGTTACTTGATGCGTCATGGTGGTGCTTTTGGCGTCCTTGGTCTTGGGTTGTGAATGATCTTGCCAGTTGGCGGCATTCTTCAGCGTATGTAGCGGCTTGAGACAAAGTCGTGGACTCTGAGGAGTCTGGTTTGTACGAAAGAATGGTGTCCATAGTGCAAGAAGGTTCACGTCCATAAAGGAGGAAAAAAGGAGAGAACCCAGTAGTGCTTTGAATGGCTGTATTATAGGCGAACGTGATAAACGGGAGCACTCGGTCCCAATTGGAGTGGTCTGATGAGATATACATAGACAGCATGTCACCAAGGGTGCGGTTGAAGCGCTCTGTCATTCCATTGGTCTGGGGATGATAGGCGCTTGTAGTGCGGTGAACGACGTGGCACTCACGCAGCAATGCTGTGATGACGTCTGACAAGAATACGCCACCACGATCGCTCAGTAACTCCCGAGGTGCTCCATGACGTAATACGATGTTGTGAAGTACGAAAGTCGCAGCGTCTTTTGCTGTAGACGAGGGAAGGGATGAAGTTTCGGCATACCGCGTGAGATGGTCGACGGCAACTATGATCCAGCGGTTACCGTCAGCAGTGTTGGGAAGGGGACCATAGATATCGATGCCGACGCGGTCGAATGGTCGGGATGGGCATGGTAAGGGTAACAAGGTACCGCTGGCGTGATAAGGGGGAGTTTTTCGTCTCTGGCATGTCGAGCAGGCCCGAACGTATTGTCGTATAAAACGGTACATGCCACGCCAGTAATATCGGAGACGTATGCGAGAATAAGTCTTCAGGAAACCTGCGTGTCCACATTGGGGGTCGTCATGAAACGTGGAACAAATTTCGGATCGTAGATGACGTGGAATCACGAGTAGCCACTGACGTCCACCGGGTGCGTAGTTGCGTCGGTACAGCACGTCGTCGCGAGTGGCGAAGTGCTCGACTTGCCAACGCGATGAGCGAGAAGGGGGGGAAGCCGTCCGCCCAGCCAGGATGTCTAGAATCGAAGCAACCCATGGTCCATGGGTCCATGGGTATATATATATATATATATATATATTATATATATATATATATATATATATATATATATATATATATATATATATATATATATATATTGTGCCTCTTGTCTATTACTACAATGAATTTGGGATAGCCGGCTCTATATTATATAAAGAAGAGAGTTGTCAACGACCATTCCCGCTTTTACGCAGCATTGGCTCACTGGAAAATTCTGATAAAATTATAGTGCCGTACTACAAATCACATGGCTCCACAGATTGTTTATTACTTTACAATGGGGCTCCATGCCTTTACAATGGGCGGTCTTTCAATGTCCTGGAAAACCACATTCTTTGTAGTGTGACACTGCAGTTCTGCCAGAATGCTCTAGTGTCTTTCTGCTGTGAGTAACCAGGAATCGGTTTTGATAACTGACCTTTTTTTTATCAGTGATGGTCTGTTTTCTTGCCAACTTTCCATTCATTTACGGCAGCACGATGTTCCTGTTGTCGAGAGATGGCACCACGTTCCCCAAACACTGGGAATGCGTGCAGGGAGCTGCAAGTTGCCAATCCTTGATGTGGAGTGTTTCTTTTTTTTTTTAAAGCGAAGCTGTTGTAGCTGATCATAGTTTGTCTGGTGTTGCAATTAACTATCGTAATAATGCCGCCACGCGCCCTCATCACCCTATTCTTCATCTCCTCGAGCACGTGCGACCGGCGTGTGCTCTCTCGCTGCGGCGATTTCTCATGCGTGTGGTGCAATAATTCGGATGGTCGAAAGAACATCTACGGGCAAAGGAAAAGAGAAACATAAAGAAATGGATAGAGAGAAATAAACAGAAAGAAAGAGACAGAAAAGAAGTGAAAAATAGACATAGGAAGAAAGGAAAAGATATAAAAATATGGACACAGAAAGAGAAAAACAGAGTTGAAGATAGAAACATGAAGCGAGAAAAAGAGATAAAAAAGAAGAAAAACAAGAATGAGGAGAGCATTGTATAAGTCACGTAAAAACTAGTTACGTGACGTAACACACTCACGTGACATATTCCCGCCAAAATCACGCAGCACTAGTCACGCGACAGGTTCCCACCAAATTCACGAAACACTTGTCCGGTGACGTAAAGTCACGTGCCACGAAGCACGTGACATGCTTCCGGCAAAATCACGTAGCACTATAGTCAAGCGATGTGATGTGGCATAACTACAGTCACGTGACATGTTTACGCCAAACTCATGTCGTTCAAGGGAGGATGGGAGACGGACTTGGGAGGGTAAGTTTTTTTTTTCTGAGTGAGGGAGCTGTTGCTGCTAGCCCTGCAACGCTAGCGAAAGCTAGCTTAGCTGCTCCCATCAGTTTTCACACCAGTAGTGCGGAGCTCCACCAGTTTTCTTGTCCCCTTCCCTTATCCTCCTGTGTAGGGTAGCCAACCGGATGTCTGTCTGGTTAACCTCCCTGCCTTCTCCCTTTTTTTGCTTCCTCCATTGAAGACGATAGCTTTTCTTGGGCACATTTGACGGAAAAATTTTGGTCTGTATGTATGTATGTATGTATGTATGTATGTATGTATGTATGTATGTATGCATGTATGTATGTATGTATGTATGTATGTATGTATGTATGTATGTATGTATGTATGTATGTATGTATGTATGTATGTATGTATGTATGTATGTATGTATGTATGTATGTATGTATGTACATTTGTTTGTTTGTCTTCCTGTTGTAGGCCCGTGTGCTCAGATTTGGGCGCACGTTAAAGAACCCCAGGTGGCCGAAATTTCCGGAGCCCTCCACTACGGCGTCTCTCATAATCATATGGTGGTTTTGGGACGTTAAACCTCACATATCAATCAATTGTCTGCCCTTACCGATATCTCAAACGGCACTAAACAGCCAACCCCATCTGCAGCGCCCACCAATATTGCTCAAGATTCAGCGTTCATACTTGTGCGATTGTCAATTGAAAAACAATTATTGCGCATGTCTGAAGCGCCATAACAACACGACGATGTTTTATATGTGTGCCTTTATCTTAGAGAAGGCACACACAAGTAATTCTAAGAACCGTAGTGCTTATCACGCTGCGTGACAGTGCAACGCGATGCTCAAAAAGGTAAGTGCTTCCAACGCTTTGCTAAGACGACATGGTGGTGGCACCTGCCCGTCGCTTTGCGTTCTACACCTAATCACCTCCGAGTCAAGCGCGCGTCTTTCTACGCAGGCGTGCACGCCTTCATTCGTTTTCGAACTGCCAGATGTCGCTCGTGTGTAACGTGCCACGACGCTCGTTTGCCTCCGCTACACGCTCGAGGCACTAATGCAGCACCTCCTGAATACCATTCCTCAATTTTATTGCGGAGAACATCAAATAAATGTTCATCAAATAAATCATCAAATAACAGAACATCAAATAAATCAGAGGCAAGACTATCGTTTTTCGACGACATATGCAGTGTAACATGACGATTCAGCCCCCCCCCCCATTTTTTTTTTCATTTTCAGCGTACGTCTAGTTTCATTCCTTTTTTTCCCACGTTCATGTTTGCTTTGCTCATCCCGCGAAAAAATCACCAAAAGGAGCCCTGAACTGAGACTTGATTATTTTGGACATCAGAAGCAAAGAAAAAAACAAAACTTGGGGGACCATTAGGCTTCACCTTTTAGAGTTGAACGCGATAGCGAAATCCAGCCCCTAGCGCACCCTTCAACCACTAAGTGCACGCTTATTGATATGTTTTGTCACACACACACACACACACACACACACACACACACACACACACACACACACACACACACACACACACACACACACACACACACACACACACACACACACACACACACACACACACACACACACACACACACACACACACACACACACACACACACAATAGATTATACCAGCACGCGCGAATGGTACATACAGGTTTTTAATCTAAAGAAATGGCCGCATGGCCTCCAAGATGCACGCCACGCGTTGGCCATATCGAAGCCCATAAAGAGTCCTCGCAATGCCTAACAGATTGCAGCACAATATCTAGCGTTGGTTATTTGCTTGATCAACGTCTCTGGAAAAGCATGATATGTTTTCCGCTAGAAGGACATAGTTGTCCATTTTTAGAGCTGTTTGAAAGTTTCTGTGGGTTTTTAGCGGCGATGGCTTCACTATTCCGGCCTTTTTCGCGGTAGTTTGATGGCCTGCCAAATGCGCCTACAAATCGCCGAATGGGCTCGTTTTCATCGTGACAACTGTCGAACAAATTTCGTTAAAGAGACTCCTTCCACTATGTGGCATTTATATAGTTTTTTTCCCTTAAGCGGCTGCAAATAACATCGTGGATTTGTGGTAGCACACCTCCTTGCCATGCAAACAGTCCGGGCTTGATCCTCAATGGGTCCAAAAACTTTATACTTTATTTTATTCGCTTCTTTCTTGATTTTTCACTCACGGAAAATTTTCGCTCACAACCAACGGTGTCGACGCCGACGGCGGAGTTTCAGCGACACGAGCTCTCTAACGCTATCACGTTAAAACAAAATTTCGCCATGAAAAATATTGCAACTGATCGCAGAAAGAAGGGAGTCCGGTCTCCCCTAGTAATCAATCGTCGTACTTAGCCTACTTACAAACCATTGATTAATGCGGAATTCTTCAGCAGCCATCTCTGTAGCTATACACATTCACTTCGGCAGTCACAAGATTCGACGCTCAGTAGTTGCTCTCACTGTATAGCCCACATACACTGAAGCCGAATGCTGGTCTTCCTGAACACTTTGACTACGGCTTTTACTGCACGGCAAAAATACAGTACTGTCTTGCTAAAACCATTGCCCTCGAGATCATTGTCGCAACGAAGACGGCGTTGGTACTTTCAGAACTGCTCCTACCTAAGCTTCAAGCGATGATCACCAGAGTTCGCCACGACGCTCGCGCTTCCCCCCTCTCCTGTTCTTACACTGCGCGAGAGAGGAGGAATATTGATTAATGACTTCACCGAGAAAAGTTGTGCTGGGATTGTGAAGTGTAGTAAATTGCAGTTTTTCTTAATTTCTCACGATGAACACATTTGCAGTAGTTTTATTAACGTTTTCATTTTTTTTTAACCTTGAGTGCAGTGTTCAAGAAATTTCTCCTTTTAAAAGATTTCAGCGGGGGTTATATTTCGAAAAGGGTTAAGCGACATGAAAGTGTGGAAACTTTATTTCTAATATTGTTGCGCTTACACGAGCATTAAACGAGAAATACAAGTCTATTATTACTCATATTATGTTCCATTGACCTAGTTTCACCATAAAATCTTGACTCTCAGAAGAAAAAGAAATAACGCCGAAACTGCAAAGATGTTGTGAAAGCACATGTTCGGGAATAATTTATGTGTGTGTTCTGGCCATTGTTGCGCAGTAACTAGCAAGTGCCCTAAATATTAAGTTTATGACATTGCCTATTTTTGATCCAATGTAATGAACATTTACGCATAAATAATTGCGACCCAGCAGGCAACATCACTAATCATGACGTCACAGTCAACCAGAGCAGGGACTCACCTCCACCATTCTATCTATCTATCTATCTATCTATCTATCTATCTATCTATCTATCTATCTATCTATCTATCTATCTATCTATCTATCTATCTATCTATCTATCTATCTATCTATCTATCTATCTATCTATCTATCTATCTATCTATCTATCTATCTATCTATATCTATCTATCTATCTATCTATCTATCTATCTATCTATCTATCTATCTATCTATCTATCTATCTATCTATCTATCTATCTATCTATCTATCTATCTATCTATCTTATCTTATCTTATCTTATCTTATCTTATCTTATCTTATCTTATCTTATCTTAGATAGATAGATAGATAGATAGATAGATAATGCTCTGTAAGGTAAGTTGTGAAATGTAGGCAATGGGTAACTTTCCCGACCACTAGTTGAACCACCGTAGAACCCGTTAGAAGCAGCCCCATAAATTTCTCTGGGGCAACTAGTGCTGGAATGACAAGCGCACTTGATTACCTGGTGGGCGGAACTGACCAATCAGTATCGATATGCATTCGATCAGAGTATGTCGCACGTAAGGGTAGCAGCATTGCTTGTTTTAAATGGCCAGTCGACAGGCTCTGAAACGCACAAGAAAAGCTAGCGCATTTTTCGTACGCGTGATCAACCTTCTTCAATGGGCAGTGACATCAACTCGGCGATTGGTGACGTTGACTTCATTACTCTCTGTTGAAACCTGGTTCAGACCAATCCACGAGCTGCGGGCTGCGTCACGTCACCTATCACCGAGTTGACGTCAGTGCGCGTGGAAGGAGGTGTGTGCCACGCAGGAAAAATGCGCGAGCTTTTTCTGCGCATTTCGAAGCCCGTTGACTGGGCCTTTAAAAGTTTCCTTGATTGTTTGGTATTGTTTTTTTATCTCTGGAATTCGTGGTGCTCGCCTCAGGGACTGGACTTTCTGTCCTGACATGGGAGCGGCCCGGCACTCAGAAAGGTCCAGTCCTTGAGGCGGGTGCGACAGCGCTCTAGAACACGTCGTAAATTGACCACAATAACGTTGTTTGTTCATTCCTACATCCAGCAGTAAAACAGCCGCACGTGTAGATAGTGTAAATATTTGAAAGCTTGAAACACAGCTAACAAGCGTTTAGTGGTCCACGAAAAAAAAAGGTATATTCATCTTAGAAGATGTGCGGTGTCTACGGTTCACTGAGGCTTTTGAAGAAACTGATGTGAGAGAAAATTCGAAAAAAAAGCCACATTCCTGAAACGGCCTCAAAGCGTTGTAAATCGGCCTTTCCCTTTTGTGTGTATTGTTTCTCGAAGCGTAACGTGGCGAGTTCATCATTATTTACAGTCTTCTAAAAAAATACAGCTTCATTTTATATGCGCTTTCTTCCGCGGGAGGGGTGACCAGTTCTCCCTTGAACCACTAACACGATCGGTTTACGTGTATGTAAGTATATTTTTTTTCCGGGAGGTTGTCTCCCGGGAGAAATCTCGTGCTCTGCGGGAGAGAGAGAAAATGTTTACTGCAGCCGCACAGGGTTGGCCACATGGGTGTGAAACAAGTCGAAAGCTCCGTCAAGCTGTGAAACTATCATGTGTCGTGAAGAAGGTCTGATATTTTCCATCTTTCCTTCTTTCTTTCCTTTCTTCCTTCTTTTCTTTCATTCTCTTTCTTTCTTTGATTCTTTTATTCTTTTTCTTCCTTCCTTTCTTTCTTTAAGGGTAAATATGCTATAAAAAGGGGAATGGCACACCATTCCGCTTAGCATACGGAGTTAACTTCGT
Source organism: Rhipicephalus microplus (assembly GCF_013339725.1). Taxonomy (NCBI): domain Eukaryota; kingdom Metazoa; phylum Arthropoda; class Arachnida; order Ixodida; family Ixodidae; genus Rhipicephalus; species Rhipicephalus microplus. The sequence goes on from NC_051165.1 coordinate 297,501,963, forward strand.
TTCCTTTCCTCTACCTACGCTTCCCTTTTTCTTCACTCTAAGGCAAAAGGGTGTTAAAAGGGTGTGGGGTTCGTTCTTTTGGGGACTAATGGGGTGGCCACAACCATTAATCCCTTTAAGGACTAATGACACCGGGTCTAGCAGTTGGCCCCCTCAAGAGACTAACATTAAGTCCTCACATTTACACCTTAGTGAGTAATCGTTAGTCCCACAGTTCACCCCATAGGACTAACATTTAGTCCTCACATTTGCACCTTATAGAGAAACTGTTAATCCCCATATTTACACCTTACTGGACAACCGTTAGTCTTCACAGTTGCACCTTGCCGGACGAATGGTTGATCCGCTCAAACACTCCAATCGGATGAACTTTTTGTCCCCAGTTCTAACATGGTTTTTGTTTATTTTTCGCCAGGCCTAATACTTTTTTCGCCTGTTTTTCTGCGCAATGAGCAACCAATTCCGCAGAAAAGAACACGCGAAAAAGTAGTTAGCCACCTATGTGTAACTGCTTTCACAGTCACGGCAACAACGAAAAAGACAAAAGTGAGACATCGAAATCTTTTATTTTTCTACATACACATGAAGTTTCTCCATTCTGCTAAGTGAATTCATGGTGAAGTGTGCAAGTCCAGTCTCGTCAAATATTGTTCACTCCTTGGGGAGCTCCTCCAACGGAAGTGATAGATGACAGGCATTGCAGACGCCAGCGCACGCAGCCTCCTGCCTGTTGTGTTCCCACGGCTGCACGTACAATAATATAGTAAAAATAGTTAGGCACACGTCACAGAAGATGAAGATGCACGCATATGACAAGTACGTGCACATTAATCTAAAACAAGCGCTAAAATATGACACGCAAATAACTTTACCTTCACATCTCGCACAGTCCTTCTGAAGCTGCTCTGACGAAAGAGTTTGATGACAGGCACCGCAGATGCCAGCGACACAGTCTTCAGCACGGTGTGTGACCACGGCTGCACAATAACTGTGTAAAAAAGTTAGTCACACGTGACAGAGGATGAATACAAATGCACATGAGAAATACGTGCAAGGTGAAATGATAACTTACGTAAGATATGCCATGCTAATAATTTCACCGTGATGTCACACATCGTCAAAGACTCATTTTGATCCCCGTAGTGCAACAGCTTAGGAGCGGCGGCCGAAGCCACAACTCCGCGAACGTCCGTGCCGCTAACAAGTTGGCCAGTCCAAAGCGAGTGACGTCGTTCAGCTCGACCAAGCGAACGCGAGACCAAACACGGCACTGCACGCGGAGTGTCTGCCGCCAGCGAACTTCGAACAGGAGAGCGAGCGTACGCTTGGCCACCGCCACGAACAGCGCCGAGCTGGTTTGGAGCTAGCGCCGAAGAAATCGATGGTAATGCGGCCCTTTTCCACAAACTCGAGCGAGTCCAGCAGGCAAACGCGAGTCCGCTTCCGCGGCCAGTGGACGACTCCGAGCTGCTTGCAACCGACTGGCGGGAAAGCCAACTGTAATGGCGACCAATTTTCAGTTAGTTCCGACCCTAGCGAAAGCCCCGCCAGCCCGTGCTGGTGCACTTACAGGTCGTGACATACTACAACCAAGCTCTATACGAGAACCCGCAACGTGTTTTCGACGACTCCCAACACAGCGACGAGGTCTCCGCCTAATATCGTCAGCACGGAGCTCATCGCGGCGGCGAAGACAGGCGAGCACTCGATGAGCGAGCGTACGGGAGGCCGACGGCAATGGTGGCCAATTTCTAGGCGGTTGCAAAGCACAAGCGAACTGAAGACGCCGAAGCTGACCTTCGCGATGCATTTCGTGCGTGCGATATAGAACACGACCGAGCCCGTTGCCGGAAAGTGCGATCCGTATCGCACACGCGACAACTAGAGTAGAATAAAGAATGATAACCTACTTGCCTTAGAATCCAGCGCTGTTTTCTGCCCTGAGTCAGACTGAAGTATATATCCGATAGGCCTGTTCTTCTCGGCCGTCATATTGGCCTTCCCAAATGTTGCTGTCTTGAGTTGGTCGTGACTCTCCTGAAACCAGAGATACAGCGCGGCGTGGTGACCTGTCGAGGCTTGCTCCAGAGTTCATGGGTGCAGCGAAACGCTAAAGCAGCAGCCCACGCTCATCCAGGCGTGGGCTACTACACACAAGCACCACGTCATAATTCTTAGATCGTCGAATCCAGGCGGCCGTGGTCGAGCACTCCGAGCGCGACGCTACGCAACCGCCGCCGGCAAAATACGGGGAAAGACTGAGCCAGCAGAGAAGGAGAAGGACATGTGTTCTGTGGAGGACCTTGGACCTTGGCAACGCTTTTCGCGCTGCCTACAATGCCCGGGCGGTTCATCCCAGTGGAGACTAAGTGGTTTCGCGCCGCACGCTTCCCTCTGTGGTTGCTTCTCAACGGTCTATCCGTTCATCCCGCGCACCTATTGGGCTCCGTTACTCCTTTTTCGGGTAATTTTGCGTTAGAGTGTTGGGCCCTGAGTGGGGACTGTCTCCAAATTTTACATATACTCTTTCTTCGAACCGTTTTATCTAATACCTTCAATTACAACTATTTTTGTTTAACGCTCTTATCAAGCTCCTATTTTTCAAGAAAAACAATTTCCTCTTCACCGCACCTGATGATGATGATATGTGGAGTTTAACGTCCCAAAACCACCATAAGATTATGAGAAACGCCGTAGTGGAGGGCTCCGGAAATTTTGACCATCTGGGGATTTTTAACGTGCGCCCGAATCTGAGCACACGGGCCTACATCATTTCCGCCTCCAACGAAAATGCAGCCACCGCAGCCGGGATCCGAACCCGCGACCTGTGGGTCAGCAACCGAGTACCTTAGACACTAGAACACCGCGGTGTGGCTCTTCACCGCACCTGTTGCACTGCTCTAAAAAAAGTAATCACGAATGGTGCCAAAAGGGCCAGTTTTGTCAGGCTAATTCAACACACCAGCGATCTATATAGTGATTCTATTGTGATGCCCGTTAGCGTTACAACGGATATTTGGAATGTAATAACATTCACCTATGTATAAGGAGATACTGCGACACAATAGAGCAACAATCTTGTGGTATTCATGTGACGACCACTGGGTGTTCCTTACACTTTGTTCCGGAAGCTACCGCTCGATCCCTGTATAATTAAATCAACCGCAAGGGATAGATTTGATAACGATTGAAAAAATTATTGCCAGAACATGTGCTGTACGAGGAAAAAGATCTGAGAACGCTTTCATCGCAAATATGTCTGACCTATACCGATCATGACGCATACTGACCAATCAAAAAGCATCCCCTTATCAGCCAAATGAATGAGCAGACATCATTCTGAACTTGAGTTTAGTCCCTCTATGGCAAAAACCTCAGAAGTTTTTTGGATCGAGAAAGACTTCCCCAAAACAAAGAAAACGAAACAAGCGCTAAACGACAAGGGGTTACTCCCGCTTTTTTACAAGCTGTAACAGCCAATGTAAAAGCGTCTACCACAGAACATCGGAAGGTTATCTGAATTAATGAGATTGACCTTCTCAGTGAGGCTTCACCATGAAGGCCAATGAGACGACGAGCAGCAAGCGCTCTCAGGGCACGCGAATGCAGCTATATACTTCGATAGCGAAGAAAGACACCATGACAAACATCCGAGCCATTGGCTATTGTTTTCCAAGTACACTACGCGCACTTCGTATCCGTAGGCCCCTCTGTACTATTTGATCCGTAACAATAATCACACAGCCCTCGTAGCAGCGAGAGAGCATTTGTTCCCTGTGGAAACCTTTTAGTGGTCCTGACGAGGCCAAACCGCGGATTGGATTCTGTTACCGCCTCGGACTAGGACGTAAAAATAACATGCTCTGAACCTTCCTTCTCGCTTTTTCTTTCATCCCCAAGGGCGTATACACTGGCCTTCCTCATCACAGGCTTCTTCATTGTGTCTAAACTTTGAGAGACTTCTAATTTTTGTTTCCAGAATATATTCAGTTGAATTTCTCAATATATCCTTATTTTTTTCTTTTATTTTGTGAATTTTTCACAGAGGGACATTGAGCTGTCCCTCATAGAAAAGAAAATTAAGTCCATCTATGCTTTTACAGCAGAGCAGTAATTGAGAGAGCTGCACAACGGTTCTTTTGTGGCTGCCATCAGCGCTGTCAGTATCAAATGTCAACTGCAGCTGCAAGCAATGCTCTACTTTCTGATCTCGGAGCATGCATGGCTAGGGCTTCTATGTTAGTGCTTCACCATAGTGACGCAGCTCTACGACATCCATTGGAACGCCCAAAGAGACCGAGTGCTCGCATACGTGTGAGCGCTTGGTCTAATACGCGCGCAAACGCATACAGCTTCCGTGGAGTGGCAAACTTCATAATTTTGTTTACCTGTATACTCCACTTCATGTGCGCTCGTCTCTAGACGCACGCACATGAAGGCTCCCTATCCACTTCTTGCATCAGGTGCAACCTTGTGGAGGCTATGCTAGAAATTCGGTCGGCAAAACGTATCACTCATTGGCGCATCTCGTGGTCGGCTCTTGTCATTGTAAACACTCGCGCGAGCTGACCAAAAGCCTCCAAATGGCACGTCGCGACCAGCTTCAAGACAAAATACGGAAAAACGCAAACAACAGGACGCTAAGCGATCCAGCCGTGTGACAACAACCGTATAGCTGGCTTGTAAGGTACAAAGCAGGCTCGATTAATATGTAGCCTAAATACGGAAAAGAAAATATATTTTAGATAGCAACAGCACTGAACGGCAAGAAGTCTCGCTAGCCTCCACAGCATTCCACTTGAATACGGAATTTCTTTTTTTATATAGTAAAGGATTCGCATGCATTTTTCACCTATCAAGGGCTCTTCTATAGCCACGTATTATCACTACAAGAACTTTTTTTCTTCGTTTTCCTATCATCAGAATGCAGCCGCAGGCATTCGAACCAGCGATCTCTCGCTCGATAATAGTTAGGCGTAACCTCGTTCCATCTTGGCAACTCTGAAAAGAACAATGCCAGCCCCAATGGTGCGGCGTGCTCCCTCGCGAGAACATGTGGTTATGACTCACACAGCCGGTGCCGCTGGCAGATTACAATAAAGCAAATAAGTAAGGAACTGATACAGCAAGAGAGAAGGGAGAAGGCACCTGAGCAGCAGACGGCAAAGTTTGGAATCCGGGGTGCGGTACTGCCCTAGTACTTTTTGAACACTGTTCATTAATGCTTGCTCGTGCGCAGAAAAATTCGAGGCATTACATTACGCACGCAGAAAGCCGACGCCAGCACACCACTGAAATTCCTCTGCTTCCTTCCCGAGAACATCTTCATTCTCTTTTTGCTGTTCTTTCTCTGGCGTTGCGAGAAAAAAAAAACATGCTGAAATCCCCCCCCCCCCCTTTTTTTGTATGTGTGTCATCAAGAAGGCGCATTACGACAGAAGCCTTTCAAGAGTTGTTTCTGCTTCACGTGTCTTACAAGCGGAGATCCCGCGTTGTGAGGCACGTTGGAATATGTCTCGAGTGCGTGACAAACGTGCCACAGTGCATGCCTTCAAGTGTGGTCCATCATCTCATACCCGCAGTGCCGGGATTGCGCGGCTCGTGTAACACAGAAGAGCATAGCTTAAAGGCGCCCGAGAGGGCCATCTTCGTCGGCACTTTCGCGGGCCTTTATCTAGCTTTTCCTTCTGCGCGCTCCACTGTCTACATACGCGGTCAGAGCCCGGGAGACAAGAAAGAATTTCGGAGACGGGAGTGCGCATACGTAATTTTTGTTGCACCGAGAATGAAATGTAACAGCATTTGATGTTTTTCAGGTGGACCTTAGCAGCTCAAAACTTTGCAACGCATTCCCGATTCGTGAAGCGCGTTTTGTTGTAAGACCTATGTAGGGTGAGAGTAGGGAAAATGAAAAGCCTGCAGCTGAATGCACTCGCTCTAGTGCGTTTTTGGTATGACTATCGTAGTTATTGGAGGACCTTTGTGAAAAGCTCCTAAGCCTATGAGAGATATAGTTGAGAGATGAGGAACTCCTGAAGAAGACATTAAAAAAAAAGCAAATACGGACTTGGAAACAACGCAGGAGGATGGGCGCTGATGGATGAAAAACTTTATTAATTGTCCGGCAGATTAATGGCCTGGGCTCAGGTCTCCCATTTTGGGACGTCAAGGCCTTGCCTCTCTGCCGCTTCACGGGCCTGCTGCACTGCCCAAAGTTGGTCGGCGAGTTTAGAGATCCCCAGAGTGGCTTCCCACTTTACTGAAAAAACATAGGCACTAATACGCTTCGCTTTTGGCTCGCATTTTCAGAGCATGTGTGTTAGCACAGACGTTACAGTTGTTGGTGGTATAGAACTCAGGGTATATTTAGGGATACAGCAGTGGATGAGGATAAGTGTTTGTTTGCAGCTATAACTGCTTTGGTGTTGCACAAATTCCCACGAGATGGAGGATAGCAATGTCGGGCCAAGTAGGACGCCTTGGTCTGTTCATTGTATCCCGTAAGGTGATCCCGGTCCGCATACTCTTCAACAAGGCCATCGTCTCCAACACAGGCTGTTGCGTTGTGTGCGGCGGAGTGCGCTACCTCGTTAAGCTTGGGAAGGTGCGGGCAGACTACGCCCACATCGGCGGCGATCCCGATCAAGGTAGCCTGGGAAATCTGGCCGGCACGCATCAGTGCACTGACAGCCAATTGATTGATTGATCTGTGGGGTTTAACGTCCCAAAACCACCATATGATTATAAGAGACGCCGTAGTGGAGGGCTCCGGGAATTTTGACCACCTGGGTTTCTTTATTGTGCACCCAAATCTGAGTACACGGGCCTACAACATTTCCGCCTCCATCGGAAATGCAGCCGCCACAGCCGGGATTTGATCCCGCGACCTGCGGGTCAGCAGCCGAGTACCTTAGCCACTAGACAACCGTGGCGGGGCGCACTGACAGCCAACAAAGATTTATTGTGCGAGCACAAAAATATAGCTTATGAAAAGAAGGGGGGTTAGAATGGAACATGTGTAATGTTCCTTATTCCATGTATGACTCAGCACTACTTTTTTTCGTATGCATTCGTAACAACGAGGTAGCATCCATCGACTTCGAAGTAATTATGAAGAAAGTAGAAGTAACAAATTTACTGGTGAATGAACGCGAGGAATGAGCTCATTAAGCTAAAAAATGTTTGAAAAACGATTCGTATACACCTTTAAATCTACAATAGCACAATATATATGGATCTCGTTTAGGACGAATGAACCTTTTTACGTCTTTAAAAGCAGCATTTCTGAATAAGGCATGTACTCTCATTAAAAAAAAAGACAAACTGTTTATAAAACAACTACACTGCTTATGAAACTTCGCTACCATTTGGTTATTAGCAATCACATTATAAGCAACTGCTGGCTATTCCTGTCCAAACAGCTTGTAACTATGTGGATTGTTACAGTAAGTAATACTTCTGCAAAACATGTGTGCCACGTTTGTATCTTCCCCTTCCGGTTGATTGGTGAAACATCTTTATTAGGTGTGCTGTATCTCCGTGACTAAGACTTACACGCCTCACACGTATCTTCCCGCTCTAGTTTATTGGTGAAAATTTTTTATTAGGTGTGCTGTATTTTCATGACTCAGGCTCACACACCTCACACGTTGGGACATGCTTCTCGATGGATGCCAAAGTACTGTAGGCCCGTGAGCTTAGACTTATGTTCACGTTAAAGAACACCAGGTGGTCGAAATTTCTGAAGCCCTTGACTACGGCGTCTCTCATAATCATATGGCGGTTTGGGGACGTTAAGCACCCCATATGAATCAATCAGCGTTGGGACCTGCATGCTTTGATTATTCTACACTTTGTGGGTCTTTTAAACGGCGCTGACCTGGTCGACAATCTCTCATATGTGCAGGGCATCGGCCCACCTCGCGAAGGAACAGAGGAATATTACGATTCCCACGTGCGCAGCAATGCTTTCTATAAGACTCAATAGTTCACACTTCCCATTGCATATACAAACCCGGGCCGTCTAATATTACAGTTTGGCTCACCAACATTAGGGAGGCGAATGAACTTGCACAATATGGTCATATTTACCTTCGATGGTTAGAGGCGGTCCGCTTTGTTGAAACAGTGGTTGAGGCTCTCAGCTGCTGACCCAAAGGTCACGTGTGAGATCCCAGCTGTGGCAGTTGCATTCTGATGTTGTCGAAATGGTTGAGACCTGTGTACTGTGCAATGCCAGTGCAGCTTAAAGAACTCTGAGTGGTCAAAGTTTAGGGAGCCCTTCATTACGACTTCTGTCATAATGACACTGGACTTTTGGGACGTCAAACTCTAAATATAATTAATATTACTAGAAGCACGCTACAAACGATCAAATAATGTCATTATCAACGAACTGTAGCAAAACGAGGAGTTTCTAGTTTTACTCGCCGCTGTTAAGGATTGCATATGTGCCGCTCTGTCATGCTCGAGGTCGTGTGCTTGTGAAGACAGTCAAATCAACCTAATTTCAATGTCGGCGAAATTCACGAACACTCTTGTACTTGTAATTAGATTCGCGCTCAAAGAGACCTGTGGCATTTTGATTTTGTAGAATATTCGGCGCTTTGATTTTTTCGTGTTTTTATTTTTAGGTCTTTAAAATTTCGGCATTCTGATTGTTCGGCTTTTTGATTTTCGGCGTTTTGAATGCCACCCGTCGTTTGTCCAAGTAATCATGAAATGACGTCAACATCAATGTTTATTGCGTTGCAAGTTGACAGCCACAAGAATTTGTCGCTCCCCCAAAACGAGCTAAGCTACATGTTTTTTTTTTCTCACGCTTAAATGTGACACGAGCAAGTCGACTCGGAGGAACAGATAGTGCACGCACGTTCTACAATATTGCCAGTTCTATTCTCACGGCGGACACAAACGCCGCTTCGCATGCTCTCGTCTACAAAACTGCTATAGCATATTGACATTCAAGTAATCGTCACCGCCATCTTTAGGAAACAAAAACCCAGCCATTCAAGTTAAAATGCTGTCGACTACGAAAAGGTGCAGCTCAAGCTAACTCCACCGACTGCGCCTAGGTGTGGCGTCAACTCGTCGCTACCTGCAACTTATCGGCCATGCAGACAATATGAATTGCGAGATATGAGGCACTAATGAGACCTTTTCACACCTGTTGTGCGTCTGCCCGCAATATAGCACACAAAGAAAATTGATGGTCATTGTTTAATTACATCCCAACATATCCCAAGATCCGAACACATCGGCACATTTCTACCCTGATTACCTGCGAGACTGGCAATAGAGTTTCCTAAAATTGACTAGAGGGGACTCTGGTGTTGTGATAATTCAGCGACCATTATGGTATAATGGGTGGTACACGGATTTGGCTATTATTCGTATACTTGCGAGGGGTGAATCGCACTTGTGGCTTCGTTTATTGCTGTGTTTTGGTTTAGTTTAAAAGAAAAGAATGAACGCTTTCAAATTTCGTGACCCTATTAAATGGCAAGCCTAAAAGATTAAGGGTAATGAAACACAGCTGATGAACCCATTGTTGTTTCGTGACGAATCAGCTTCAAGCCATGTGAAGCCAATGATGATGATATGTGGGGTTTAAAGTCCCGAAACCACCATATAATTATGAGAGACGTCGTAGAAGAGGGCTCCTGAAATTTCGACAACCTGGGGTTCTTTAATGTGCATCCAAATCTGAGCACATGGGTCTACAGTATTTCCACCTTGATCGGAAATGCAGCCGCCACAGCTGGGATTCGATCCCGCGACCTGCGGGTCCGCGACCGAGTACCTTAGTCACTAGACCACCGCGGCGGGGCCCAAGAAAAAAAACAGAAAACGAAAGGGAAAGGAAAGGCAGGGACGTCAACCAGTCTAGAGCGACTGGTATGCTACCCTACACTGAGGGGAGGGATGAAAGAGTTTGAAAGCTGGAGAGAGGGACAAGAGAGGAGAGAAAAATAAACAGACCAATAGCGTTTGGACTACTGCGGCTTGCAGTTTTGAGTTTGGCTAAGAATATCCACAAACTGGTCTTTATATTTTTTTCTTTTCCCGAAGTTTGAAACAGAGCCGGTATATATATTGAGCCGGCAAAACATAAAGATACAGGCAGAGGCGATGCGGAGAGAAAAGTTTTGGTATCTTTGGAAGAAACTTTAGTCGTGTGCTCACGGAACAGAAACGCAATTATCACGGCAAGCATACCCAATCCTTTTCCGCAAGTATTTCTCACTCAATATTGTCGCCGTCCTGACTCACCGGGGAAAAGTGCCTAAGAACAATAAAAAAAATTGGATGGTGCAAGCCGTGTATTTAACGATGACATGCAGAGTGGGAACAGTGTCTCAATAATCTTTCAAAAAAAGAAGAAAAAGAAATCGCGCTCTTGTATTTTCTCGCGACGCTCAACGCAGGTTTAAGAGATTAAAAAGCAATAGAGGGTGGGCTAGTCGAAGATAAAACTGTTGTCAACTTTCAAAGAAAAATAAAAGCTTAGTTAAACAAAATTATCTCTAGATGTTCTGCAGGACCCGAAGTCACACGAACTTGTTTCACGGTCGAATTGCCCCGAAGAAAAAATTCGGTCTATCATTACGCCCGATATATCGCCCGAGAAAATGACCGGCCGATGCCGAGGAGCACCTGCAGACGACAAAGCACTCAATTCCAGCAGATCCCCTCCCCTCCTTCATTTTGATAAGTTGACTAAAAACTGCCGAGATTAGCTTTCAGAAACAATTTTAGCGAATTCAATGAGAGTGGCTGCATGGGCTTCTGGTATGGTAGGTCGTTTCTTAAGGTTCCTAGTAGCGCAGCAAATGACAATGGAGGCCTGAAAAAAAAAAACTGAAGGTAACACAAAGAGCGATATTTTTTGTGAACATGTTAGGGAGAAGAGAAACTGTTTTCATGATTTTCAGCATTAAAATCGTTTTCATTTTGGTTTTACTGCGTAGTTAGGTTGAGAAAATTTCCTGCCCCTTTACGTACTAAGTTGACATATTAAGGATGGCATTGGAGACATATGCGAAAGCCAACGTGAAAGTATTCTGAAGTATATGTTCTTTTCAATTCATATTGTATAATGCAAGGTCGTTGCAGTGCATGGGTTCTCATAGAATAGGCACCATTATTATTTAACACTTTTATGCACAGAACTTAATTCGAGGAGGGGGGAATAGAGTTTCAATGAAAAAAATGGCACTGTCTTGAAGAAAATGATTTCTCCTCAAGAAACAAAGAAATGCCAATTTTAGTTCACAATATATGAGGTGGTCACCTGAAGTGAGCACCATGCATTAAAAGTCTACTGGTCACTTTCGGTGCAAGTACAACTCTTCATTTCTATTGATACATGGGGTTTAACGTCCGAAAACCACCATATGATTATGAGAGACGCCGTAGTGAAGGGCTCCGAAAATTTTGACCACCTGGGGTTCTTTAACGTGCACACAAATCTAAGCACACGGGCCTACAACATTTCCACCTCCATCGGAAATGCAGCCGCCGCAGCCGGGATTTGAACCCGCGACCTGCGGGTCAGCAGCCGAGTACCTTAGCCACTAGACCACCACGGCGGGGCAACTCTTCATTTCTATAGTCTTTAGCATTAGCTACTGATAAAATATTGCCACTTGGCCGCTAGTTACGGTGTGCGCAAGCCATGGCTGCCCGCGAGAATGGAAGACGATGTTCTGGGGCAGCGCGTGCTCTGGCTAGTTGTTTATTATTGAAGCAACCACCTTGCCAGTTTTCAGTGCGTCTCCCCCGCTGGCTCAGTTCTTCCTAGTTGAAGACCTTTTGTAGCACGTGACAACTGATGGAGGTGCTGGGTAACCCCCAGCCGATGTTTCAAACGCCTCCAGGTAGCCCTGTACCTGCAGTGACAACACCTGTACACCGCTCAAGCCGAAGACTCCGAGGACTACCTCCTGAGCGTGGACGTCTTCCCGAGATGACGTCTGTCACACCCCGGAACGCTACGGAAGGCGCTGCAGCCTCCAACGCACAGGGAAGCGCTGCAGGGATCCACAGGGATACGCTGTGGAAGCCACGTGTGCCGAAGGTGTTCCACGGTTCCGTCTTGGAGGATGTCGAAGACTGGCTGGCCCAGTTCGAACGGGTTTCGGATTACAATGGTTGGACCGACTTCGACAAAATGAGGAACGTGTATTTCAGCTTGGAGGACGGCGCTCGTACTTGGTACGGAAACCGTGAGCCTTTTCCGTCGTGGAGCGTCTTTCGTCGATACCTGCTGGCAAGTTGAGCCAATCCCGATCACCACGAACGAGCCGAGCGAGCGATTCAGTCGCGCCTCCAAATGCCGAATGAAAGCGTCATGATGTACGTCGAGGACATGGCGAGCCTCTTTCGTCGAGCTGACCCCGATATGGCAGAAGAAAAGAAGGTCCGTCATTTAATGCGAGGAGTGAAGGAGCAGCTTTCCGCTGGCCTCGTTCGCTGTCCCCCAAAGACCGTGGCGGAATTTTTGACGGAAGCCACAACCATGGAGCAAGTGCTGCAGCAGCGCTCTACTGTGTACGACCGGCAAGTGAGTGCCGCTTCGTCAATAGGTCAGATCGGAGGTGCGGCAAGCAACATCAACATCGAGTCTCTCTGCGATCTCATTCGATCGGTGGTGCGCGATGAACTACAAAAGATTCAGTGCCAGTCCCAACCTACTGCAGGGTCTATTTGCAGCCTTGTCAGAAACGAAGTACGACAGGCTCTCCAAGTGCCGCCTTCCAGCTATGTCCCGCCTGTCCCAGCGGAGCCACATCGTGCATCATACGCAGAAGCTGTAAGCCGATATATTCCTGCTTTACCACGCTTCGTTAATCCTATGCATCAGGATGCACTTCCTTCGCTGCAGCCAATTCAGCACTTAGAAAATCGACAGCCGCTTCCCAGAAAATCCGATGTATGGCGCACACCAGACAGACGGCCACTGTGTAACCACTGTGGTGAAGCTGGACATGTGTACCGGGAATGTCCCTATCGTTGCCTCGGACTACAGGGTTTCGCCGTCGACGCACCACGGCCGAGATATGGCGAAAGACCGAGAGATATTGAAGATTACCTCTCACAGCAGCGCATGCCACTGCGGCGGAAGTCGCGGTCCCCGTCCCCAAGGCGATCTTCTCCAAATTTTCGGAGCCTCCCAGAAGCAGCACCGGCGCGCTCGCCAAGCCCTAGGTGGGAAAACTAACGACAGCGACCTTCGGGAGCGAGGCCGCTGACACTCGACGCAAGTAAGGCCTCCCACCGACGCAAGCACGGACACGGAGCGATTCCCCGACGACAGCGACAAAAGCCAGAAGCAGATTTTCTCTGGATATACATGTCACACCGGTCCCGTTAATTAGGGAGGCGATCACCGGGCTAATTCCAAGGGCCGAAGTATCGGCCCCCCGAACCGCACCACGAAAGCGTGGACAATTTAGAAGTGGTCCTTTTTGGCGCGCCAGCGGACGCCGGCTGTGGCCCAAAGAACAAGTCAGAGCCGAGAGTTGATAAAAGACAAATTATATTCTCAAAATTGGCAGATCGAAAACAATACACGAGAATGCACACTCCACAATAGTTACATACAATACGTCACCAATCAATCAACACACTACAGAGTACAATTAGCCACACTCGAACAACGGACACAGACAACAATACGCACTACAATGCAGTCGCATGCATTGAACAACCAAGACACTCAAAGACTAAAGAGATAGAAAACCTATTCAGTCCAAAGTTCTTGGAACCAAAGTCTAGATGATACTCTTCCGAGAATCACTCACTCAAAGTCCAGCGTTGTTGTCGTTCCGCAGCCCTCGAAGTTTCTCTTCCAGGAAACTTCCCGTCTTCAATTGGCCACTCTTCAAACTTCAACTTCTTCGCCGGAACACGTCGGCTTCACACACGCAGCTGTTGCCCCGCGTCTTCGCTCGATAGCGGTAAACACACACTCTTGCCGGTAGCTCGAGTCGTCACCCCTCAGGTGGAAATCCTCTTCACCTCCGGCCTCGTCCCTACGGACCAAAAACTTCGCCGACTACACGGCGGAATCCCTACGCGCTCTGGCGCTCACTTCCGTCTCCTCCTGATCTCTCATCTCGGCTGCTCGGTTAAATACCTTGCGCGCGACATTCCAGATGGTCCTCCTCATTTCGTCGGCGCGATACGCAGCGAAAGCTGGGGAGAGGTGCGAGACGGTTCGACTGCCCTCCCCGGAGGATGATTCAACTCGGTATGACCCCGCCCCGTTTGTTCTAGAAAAATCGCGGGCTTGCTGGGCCGCCGATGCGGGGTGAGGAGGTTCGTCTGCGACGCCACGCTTCCGCGGGGAGAGCGCGCGCCCGGGGAGCCTCGGACGTTTGCTTTCTCTCTTTTTTTTTTCTTTTGACCTCGCGGCGTTTCTCCCGCCCGTTGTCGCAAGAATTTGGCGGCGCGCTCATTTTTAGCGCTTGTTCTGTGACACTGCCCCCCACTTTAAGAATATTATCTCATAATATTCAAAACCCCACAGACGAGCGCGAACAGTCACCACACACTCTCACAGACTGTAACACCATCAGTCGCTCATGACACTTCACGTTCACAATAGATCACTTAATACAATTGTACATTGTAATTCAATTAAACAGCACGTGAAAACACCACCACAAGCACATGAGTACAACACTGCACCACACATTCCTAATAATACGATTGTACGAAGTTCTCTCATTACAACAATGGTCCGATACTATTCATCACATCACAGCACAACACTTCGACACTTGTGACACAGGATAACACAATATTAACACAACATATGGCACTCAGCACTGCCCAACACATTCTGATTCGACCTCAGCACTTATCCTGAGTACTTCGAGCAGCGCTTGCGCCCCCTTTTGCGGTGCTCGCTCGATCTCTTCTTGTGTTTCCACGTTCTTTTTCGGCGAGCCCCTTCCAACGACGATATCTGAGGCGTCGTCTCAGCAATCGTTGTCTCTTCCGACACCATTAACGCGTCATTACATTCGACGGGTCCTGTCTGTTTATTTACCCGCTTGATCATGCCTCTACATTTTTCCCGGCTGGCCAACTCCGTCTCCTTTACACAGTCGGTCGGTTGAGGTCGTGCTGACGTAAGTCCGGTTGCTCGGCCCGTGAACTGATTCGACACAATCGTCTTCTCCTTCGCTGTCTCTTGCGCCGCAGCTTCCCCTTGGGCTCTAGTGAGATCCGTCACGGGATGTTCCTCCACTGTATCTCGCGGCCGCTGTGTTGGCGAGGGCTCTATCTTCGGGTCTTCTCCCAAACATTCTGGATCACTTGGCCCTCGCGCCCCGTCGATGTTTCCGATGACAAGGTCATACAGGGGTGTCGTCATGCATAAAGCAGTAACCTTCCCGCTGAAGTACGGGGTTTCAACCTCAATTTCTGCTTCGGGAAGCAGCCGAACTGTACGGTCAATTAGGCAAACCGGTTTCGTTCTGCCTGTCAACTCACTTTCCCGTACCAAATTTCTCCGCACGATAACAGTGGAACTGCCGGTATCTCTTAACACCGTAATCTTTTTGCCCGCAACTTTTCCAGGCAGCGTTGGCATTCCTTTCGTAACACCGGTTGGCTGTTTTGACATTACAGCACCCACAATAGAAATTTTCTCCCCATTCTTCAATTCTACGAATCCGTCGGTGACGGCATTATTATCGGATTTCGGTGCTGCTTGCACACAGGATACCTGGTGAGTTTGACTCACTCCGTTCCGACATGCATCTGCTTTGTGCCCAGTCTGACCACACTTGAAACATTTTACTGCTCGTAAAGATCGTTCGACAGTTTTTCGCGCGATGACCCACTCGGTTGCACAGAAAACATCGCGGAATGTTCTCTGGTGCACGCTTCTTTTCTTCGGGAGCCAATTTCTTCGAATCATCGGGACAATCCTTCTTGACCTTGGCCAAATTAGTGCCACCTTGCGCTTCCAAGAATTGATCAGCCAATTCCAGCATGTCTTCAAATGAGTCAGCCTTCCTCTCTTTTAAGTACAGTGACAGGCCTGGGTGGCAACTAGTAAGAAATTGTTCTCTAATTAGCAGCTCTCTAAGCTCATCGTACTCCTGCGCTGTTCCTGAAAGTTCAATCCATCTGTCGAAATAATGGCAAAGTCGGGCGGCATACTGCGTAGCCGTCTCCCCATCAGCTGGCTTTCCTGTCCTAAATCTGTCCCGGAATCCTTCCACGGTAAATCTAAATCGCTTCAGCAAAGCAGCTTTCACCTTTGCATAGTTGGCTGCATCGGTCGGCGTCAGCCTACCGTACACACTGAGCGCTTCACCACTCAAGCAAGTACTCAAAGCAGCTGCCCATTGATGTTCCGGCCAATTCTGGCTCTTCGCAATCGTCTCAAATCGGTGAAGGTACGCGTCAAGGTCGTCCTTCCTTTCATCAAACGCTACGAGCAGCTTGCTTGGGTTCAAGCCGAAGCCATGATCTTCCCGTTCGCTGCTTTCAACTCTAGCTTGGACCGCAGTTTCACTTCGCTGTTGCAAACGGAGCCGCTCGAGTTCCATCTCGTGCTGCCGCTGCCGCTCCCTTTCAGCCATCTCCGCTTCTCTTTCTTCTTTCGCCCTTTCAGCTGCCAACCTCTCTCGCTCCAGCTCCAACTTCAATTGTTGCTCTCTTTCTTCCTTCGCTCTCTCAGCTGCCAACCTCTCTCGTTCCAACTCAGCTGCTTTTTCTCCCTTGGCCCTCTCAGCTGCCAACCTCTCTCGTTCTAACTCAGCTGCTTTTTCTTCTTTAGCTCTCTCAGCTGCCAACCTCTCTCTCTCCACCGCCTCTTTCTCCTTCTGGCTTACCCACTTCCGTAGTTCGGCGCCAGAAAGACCCATCTTCTCACCAAGAGCAACTAACTTTTCGAGATCCATTGTGTCTCGTAACTCGCAAATAAAACCTTGCCGCGTGCAAAAAGTATCTGCCTAAATCAGTCTATCGGAACACTCCCCTGCACTCGTTAACGAGAACACTGAACAACACACAGAATCGTTCCGATAGCAGTATCACCAACTCGAGGCTCTTTCTTACTACTTTGGACACACTGTGCACTAAAAGGTCCTGTTTCGCGGACGCCAGATTAATTGTCACACCGGTCCCGTTAATTAGGGAGGCGATCGCCGGGCTAATTCCAAGGCCGAAGTATCGGCCCCCCGAACCACACCACGAAAGCGTGGACAATTTAGAAGTGGTCCTTTTTGGCGCGCCAGCGGACGCCGGCTGTGGCCCAAAGAACAAGTCAGAGCCGAGAGTTGATAAACGACAAATTATATTCTCAAAATTGGCAGATCGAAAACAATACACGAGAATGCACACTCCACAATAGTTACATACAATACGTCACCAATCAATCAACACACTACACAGTACAATTAGCCACACTCGAACAACGGACACAGACAACAATACGCACTACAATGCAGTCGCATGCATTGAACAACCAAGACACTCAAAGACTAAAGAGATAGAAAACCTATTCAGTCCAAAGTTCTTGGAACCAAAGTCTAGATGATACTCTTCCGAGAATCACTCACTCAAAGTCCAGCGTTGTTGTCGTTCCGCAGCCCTCGAAGTTTCTCTTCCAGGAAACTTCCCGTCTTCAATTGGCCACTCTTCAAACTTCAACTTCTTCGCCGGAACACGTCGGCTTCACACACGCAGCTGTTGCCCCGCGTCTTCGCTCGATAGCGGTAAACACACACTCTTGCCGGTAGCTCGAGTCGTCACCCCTCAGGTGGAAATCCTCTTCACCTCCGGCCTCGTCCCTACGGACCAAAAACTTCGCCGACTACACGGCGGAATCCCTACGCGCTCTGGCGCTCACTTCCGTCTCCTCCTGATCTCTCATCTCGGCTGCTCGGTTAAATACCTTGCGCGCGACATTCCAGACGGTTCTCCTCATTTCGTCGGCGCGATACGCAGCGAAAGCTGGGGAGAGGTGCGAGACGGTTCGACTGCCCTCCCCGGAGGATGATTCAACTCGGTATGACCCCGCCCCGTTTGTTCTAGAAAAATCGCGGGCTTGCTGGGCTGCCGATGCGGGGTGAGGGGGTTCGTCTGCGACGCCACGCTTCCGCGGGGAGAGCGCGCGCCCGGGGAGCCTCGGACGTTTGCTTTCTCTCTCTTTTTTTTCTTTTGACCTCGCGGTGTTTCTCCCGCCCGTTGTCGCAAGAATTTGGCGGCGCGCTCATATTTAGCGCTCGTTCTGTGACAATACATGTGGTATATATATAGTCGACAGTCACCACGACGTTAGTGCATTATTGGACACAAGTGCGGACTACTCGATCATAAGCGGGAAACTAGCAGCGCACACAAAGAAAGTTGTAACGCCTTGGTACGAAGCACAAATTCGTACTGCCAGCGGGCACGTAGTCACACCAATCGGCATGTGCACTATCAGAGTGAGCATTCGGGGACGTACGTTTTTCGCCAGCTGCCTCGTACTTCGTTACTGTTCCTGAGACCTAATCCTTGGAGTCGACTTTTTGTGGGAGCACGGCGCTATTATCGATCTTCGACAGCGTACCGTGACGTTTTCAACAGCTGGATCCTCCGACAAACCTGACGACATCCGTGATAGCACGCTTCGTGTTTCTGCCGACAGCATCACGTTGCCTCCGCGTTCAAGCGTCCTAGTTGATGTGGTGTCTGACAAGTTACGGGATGGTGAGGTTGTCGCCGAAGGCAACTTGACGCTTTTGTTCGCGCTAGGTGTCTGCGCTGCACGCAGCCTTGTCACGCTTTATGATGGACAATCTGCCCTACTTGTGACTAATTTCAGTAACGAGTACCGGCACCTGTTTCGTGACACCGCCATAGCTTTCGCCTACCCTATCGCAGACGTTTCTGAATGCTTCGCAGCTACATCAGACAACGACGGACTTCGACCGACTCCAAGCGACGTGACTTCACTACTTGGAAAAGTTGATGTCAACTCGACCCTCTCGGAAACACAACAGACCGAGCTACGTGAACTGCTATATAAATTTAAAGAGTGCTTCACGTCCACCTCGAAGGTTCGTCAGACACCGATCACCAAGCACCGAATAATTACGTATAACGACGCCTCGCCCATAAAACAACACACTTACCGTGTTTCGGCAAAGGAACGTGACGTTATAAATACTCAAGTCAAAGAGATGTTGCAAGATGACATTATCCAACTTTCGAAAAGTGCCTGGTCATCTCCCGTCGTGCTCGTGAAGAAAAAAGATGGATCACTGCGTTTCTGTGTGGACTACAGGAAAATTAACAGCGTGACTAAAAAAGACGTCTATCCGCTGCCTCACATCGACGATTCTCTCGACAGACTGCGGCGGGCCAAGTATTTTTCATCGATAGACTTGAAAAGTGGCTACTGGCAGATCGAAGTTGATGAACGAGATTGTGAAAAAACAGCCTTCGTTACACCGGATGGCCTATATGAATTCAAAGTGCTTCCCTTCGGCCTCTGTTCTGCACTAGCCACATTCCAGAGAGTGATGGACACTGTTCTTACCGGTCTAAAGTGGCACACGTGCTTAGTTTACCTCGATGATGTTGTGTTTTCTACCACCTTTGAGGAGCACTTGAAGCGTCTGCAGAATGCGCTGGAAGCGCTCCACTCTGCTAACCTGACGCTGAAGCCAGAAAAATATCATTTCGGTTACAAGGAACTTAAGTTTCTCGGCCATGTTGTAAGTGCGGATGGTATTCGACCAGACCCTGACAAAAGTACTGCCATGGTCTCGTTTCCGGTTCCACGTGATAAGAAGGTAGTGCGTCGCTTTCTAGGGCTCTGCGCGCACTATCGCTGCTTTATAGACAATTTTTCTAGGATTGATGAACCGCTCACTCGACTCACTTGTGAAGATGTTCCATTTGTCTGGGAGGAAGAACAAGACGCAGCTTTCTCTGAACTACGGGAGCGTTTGCAGACACCACCAGTCCTCGCTCACTTTGACCAAGACGCTGATACTGAAATTCATACTGACGCCAGCAATGTGGGTCTTGGTGCTGAGCGAGTGATAGCGTACGCTAGCCACACTCTTTGCCGCGCCGAGGTCAACTACTCCACGTCAGAGAAAGAGTGCCTCGCTGTTGTATGGGCCACGATGAAAGTTAGGCCTTACCTTTACGGGCGCCACTCCAAGGTAGTGACCGACCATCATTCGTTGTGCTGGTTAGCCAACCTACGGGACCCGTGTGGGCGACTGGCACGATGGAGTCTTCGTCGGCAGGAATACGATTTCACGATCGCTTACAAATCGGGCCGCAAGCACGAAGATGCTGATACATTATCCCGTGCACCTGTTGAAGTTTGTGGCCACGACACCGAGGATGACGATGGTTTTCTTGGGGCCCTTACTACAACAGATCTGATTACGCGACAGCATGCGGACGATGAAATTCGCGCAGTTATCGAAAACCTTGAAGGAAGCAACTTGCCCATACCTCGATGTATTTCTCGAAGTCTGTCATCGTTCTGTCCCCGAGGCGGGGTCCTGTATAAGAAAATCTCCGACGGCAATGAGAGAACCTATCTTCTTGTTGTGCCAAGTGACATGCGTGACGACATTCTTCTGGCCTGCCACGATGAGCACACAACTGGTCACTTAGGTTCCTCTCGAACTCTCGCTCGAGTTAGACAAGCATACTACTCGCCTAAGCTTTCTGCATCAGTTAAACGATACGTGAAAAGCTGTCGGGAATGTCAACGCTGCAAATCCCCGCCACTAAAGCCCGCGGGGCTTCTTCCACCAATAGAACCACCCAGAGCGCCATTTGATCAAATAGGAATGGATTTACTGGGGCCCTTCCCGCTATCATATGCCGGCAATAAGTGGATCGTAGTAGCCAACGACTATTTGACTAAGTACGCCGAAACAAAGGCACTACAACGCGCTACTGCTTTTGACGTCGCCCAATTCTTTATGGACCAGATCGTTCTTCGACATGGCACCCCGTCGTGCGTAATCACAGACAGAGGAACAGCATTCACGGCCCAGCTCATTCATGACGTATTCAAGCTCAGCTACACAAGCCATCGCAAGACCACGGCATATCATCCGCAGAGTAACGGCTTGACAGAGCGACTCAACAAGACCATCGCTGACATGTTATCTATGTACGTAGATGTCCAGCATAAGACCTGGGATCAGGTGCTACGGTACGTCACATTTGCGTACAATACTGCCGTCCAGGAAACTACGCGATTCACGCCTTTCCGTCTTGTCTATGGACGTGAGGTCCAGACCATGCTGGATGCGATGCTTCCACACAATTGCGATGCTTTGATCACTCCTGATGCTGTGCAGCTTACCCAGTACGCCAAAGAAGCACGCCAGTTAGCACGCCTACACATTACGCACCAGCAGAGTAATGATTGATTGATATGTGAGGTTCAACGTCCCAAAACCACCACATGATTATGAGAGACGCCGTAGTGAAGGGCTCCGGAAATTTCGACCACCTGGGGTTCTTTAACGTGCACCCAAATCTGAACACACGGGCCTACAACATTTCCGTCTCCATCGGAAATGCAGCCGCCGCAGCTGGGATCCGAACCCGCGACCTGCGGGTCAGCACCAGCATAGTACAGACGCATGCCGCTACAACGCTCGCCATCGACAAGTTGAATACCATCCAGGCGATTAAGTTTGGGTGTGGACTCCAGTCCGATGCCGGGGATTGTCAGAAAAACTGCTCAGTCGCTACTTCGGACCATACAAAGTCTTGCGACGCGTGAGCGATGTGAACTACGAGGTAGTCCCTGACGGCGCCTTCTCGCCACGACGGCGAAGGCACTCCTCGGAGATTGTCCACATGGTGCGCCTGAAGCCGTACTTCACGCGGTAGTGCGACTGCGCATGAACCATATCGCTGTTTTTTTGTATGCGCGTATTTCCCTGTTGGTTCGCCTCGACTTTGCCTTTGTACTTTTCTAGCATTAGAGTGATGCCTTTTTTTTTTTCAGAGGAGGAATAATGCCACTTGGCCGCTAGTTACGGCGAGCGCAAGCCATGGCTGCCTGCGAGAATGGAAAACGATGTTCTGGGGCAGCGCGTGCTCTGGCAGTTGTTTATTATTGAAGCAGCCATCTTGCCAGTTTTCGCTGCGTCTCCCCCGCCGGCTCAGTTCTTCCTAGTTGAAGACCTTTTGTAGCACTTGACAATATGCTTTCCTGTACTATCAACATAGTGGGAAGAGGATATACTTATATCTATGAACACATCCAGGACCAATTGTCTAGCATGACTTGAAGAGAACTTGAAAGAGTCTTTCGTAGCGTGAGGCGAAGCATGTAAACATGAAAGGACAGGCGGACAGAGTGCTCTAGCCGTTTCTGCACTTCGCGTCGCGCAACAAAATAAGTTCTTTCAAATGCATCACCACAAGCCCGCATTGCAACTCTTTTTGAGGAGGACGGCAACCGGAAGAAAGCAAACATAACATGTCGCATTGAAGCCCTAACGAAGTAGCGTCATCTTTTTCGGATGGCCGAAAGCTTTAAAATATGCGACATTTAGAGTACAACACGCAGTGCTCACATGTTTTACGAGAAAAAAAAAACCAAGAAAAGGTGGTTACCTGGGGTGACCACGTTTTAGAGTTTAAAAGTTCATGAGCATTTGCATGTAATAGAGTGCAAGACCCCATGACTGCTTGCTCCATCAGCAAACGTTGTGGTAAATGCAAAAAAAAAAAAACGTTCATTATCGAAGGAAGGTAGCTAACTACGCGAAACTGTATGCATGTTTGGAAGCGCTTGTGTTCCGCTGCTCATTAGGTTTCAATAGAAATATCCTGCGGGTCTTCACTTTATCGTCGCTAAGAACCGTTCTTTGAAGCTTCTCAACGAAGTAAGTCAGGAAAGTGAAAAGTAAAAACTAAATGATGGTTACGTGCGCTCCTCTGAAGCGTTCCGCACGCTTTGCAGTAACATGGATGTTTTCAACGCAGCTTCAAAGAAGAGAGATAATCAACTAATAACAGAAGCCATAGGAATGCTGGGAAATTGCAGGGATAGTGGTTTCAGGCATACTACGGTACTGCACAATCCACGAAAAAGCTTCAGTTTGAGTTACAGCAGGCGCAGCATCACTTTGAAAAGCAAGACTACCATTTCGAAATTTCAAGAATTCAATAACTCGAGATAACACCAGAGAAAACAATAACGATACGAAAAAAATGACAGCATATCCACGGGGTGAAAGATGGAGAGTGGAGCGAAGCTGGGTCCGTGTGCCGTTGCCGCGCCGCTTCGGCCTCACGGTCTCGTACGTTGGTATCTTGTCGGCACCGCCGCGCCGCTTCATGTTACGCTTCTGCCTCGCGCGCTCGCACATCGGGGTTCCGTCTTCGAGCGCGAGCCGCCGCCGCCTTGCGCGCACGCTGCTGTGCAGCCTTGTCTATCCGTCTACCTCCTGAACGCGCGCGCACGCCAGAACGGCTCTTATTTTACTACACCACGCCTCCTAGTGTACGGCGCCGCCGACGAACACGCGCTCGCCAATGTCTTCCTGTGACGCCATTCCTATTTTCTCGCGCGCTCGCACATCGGGGTTCCGTCTTCGAGCGTGAGCCACCGCCACCTTGCGCGTATCATACTATTTATCAGCAAACCGTGAATCATCCGCTGGCCGCGTCCGCCCGGCTGTGCGTCTGTCTGTCTGTCTGTCTGTCTGTCTGTCTGTCTGTCTGTCTGTCTGTCTGTCTGTCTGTCTGTCTGCCCGTCTGTCTGTCTGTCTGTCCGTCTGTCTGTCCGTCTGTCTGTCTGTCTGTCTGTCTGTCAGTCTGTCTGTCAGTCTGTCTGTCTGTCTGTCTGTCTGTCGTTCGGCGGATGGACGGACGGACAGATGGACGCAAGGAGCAACGCACAGACGTATGCGTGGATGAGTGGACGCACGGATGAACGCACTGATGAATGGACGCATGGACGAACGAAGGGATGAACGCACGGATGGACGCATGAATGAACGCAGGGACGGATGCACGAATGGACGGACGCACAGATGAACGGATGGACGCACGGATGAACTGACGGACACACGGATGAACGGAGGGACGTACGCGTGGACGGACACGCAGATGGACGCACAGATGGACGCACAAGAGGACGGACGGATGAACAGATGCACGAATGCACGGACGCATGGATGGACGGATGGACGCACGGACGGAGGCTTCGCAACACTCATCATCATTCACTCCATGGATATGCTGTGCTTTTTATTATTTATCATGCTACAAGTAATGTCCTCTAGTATCGCACCATGTGCATTTTTCAGCGTATACACATTTTGTAATACGTACAAGTACCACCCTCTACGGCCGGTTCAAGAACTAACGAGAGGTGGCTACATACGATTACCACGGGACGCTCAGCCCACGCTTTAAGGAGCTTCGCTCCTAAAATTGGTTCAATTTTAAGCTGTCTTATGCACCACTTGCATGATCTCAATGTCTAGGTCCTTATGAGTTAGTCGGATCACAGTGGTTTTCACTTATGGAACCCAGTGTTCTTAGTTTGAGTCAGTTGTCGTCGAGCGCTGCACGGGTCACCATTGCTGTATCTTTATCACACCATCTTTTAGGGGTGAAGTTTCTTATAGCGGCACCCGTTCGTCCCTCGTAGTCGTAGTGTGTAACAATTGTTACATTTTGTTCCCAAGGTGGTGCCAGTGTGAAGTTTCTTCTGTGCATTGTTGAACAAAAAAATAGTGCTCAATGTACATGCCAATGGCTGCTAATGGGAAATGAGAGACAGGAGAGAGAGAGAGAGAGAGAGAAAGGAAAGGGAGGTTAACCAGATATTGGCATCTGGTTTGCTACAGCCTTTGGCTTTTAGTTAACGTGCACGCTGCGATCCCCATTAGCAGCCATTGGCATGTACATTGAGCACTATGTGACAAGAAAGGGTTGCTACGTTGTCCTCGCTGGGTGTAACCTCCTTAGTTTTAGAAAGGTTTAGCGATCGTTGAGCCGCAGTGCCATGAATACAGTGACGTAGTATATACCATGAACTCGAGGTGGTTAAAGGTGGGAAGTAGGCCCAAAGCGCTAGCCGTAAGAAAGTGTGCGTGTGCCACCTCTCGTTTAGTCCTTGGAACGTCCGCTGGATGACGGTGCTTCTATATGGGGAATATATGATGAAAAGGTGCGATATGGTGGTACTTGTAGTGTCGAATAGATGGACGAACGGACAGACAGACAGATGCATGGATGGACGCATGAACGGACGCAGAGGCGGATGCATGGACGAACGCAGGGACGGACGCACGAACAGACGCACACGCGGACGGGCGGATGGACGCATGGACGGTCACAGTGACGGACGCATGGACGGACGGAAGCAAGAACGAATGGACGGACGAATGCTTCGCCCCACTCTCCATCCTTCACTCCGTGGATATGCTGCCAATTTTTTTAAAAGCTAAACTCACAAAGCTTTTGATTCGTAAATGTTATTTTTTTATACCTCTATGCCATACTTCCCTAAGCCAGCGTCCTGCGTTGGCACTGGCTGAAATTCGTTCTTACGAGCGACTAGCAAAACTGTTCTTGTGAACAGGGACCCTATACTTGTCTTCATTCCTTGAAGGGACACTAAAAAGAAACAATGACTTAGTTTCGATTGAGAAATGGCACACTCAGAACTCTTATAATTTACGTGTAATTATCAAAGATTCATTATTAGCGGAGAAAATCAAGGTAGAAGTTTCACTTTAACACCTAACGCTGTAACGTCCGTGTGTGACGTGAGAAATTTCAAATGAACTTTGTGTACTTTCGCGACTTTGGCTCGATTAAATTTTCTGAGACTTCGTATGCTAGGCCCATGGCGCCCATAGATGACAATGTACTTCATTTTTATCGAATAGAAGCTACGGAGGACCCAGCAGACGCCTTCGAATTTTATGATGCCATGGTGCTTGGTGCGGGCATCTCAAGGTGGCGTCTCCACCTGTATTTTTTTTCGCGCATTTTCTCTCTTACCAAACATAGTGTCGTGGTAAGCGTTGCCTTTTCAAAATTGTTAAATTTTACTTTACTGATTCGTCAGAAATTGTTTTGCTCTTTCGTGTCCCTTTAACTGTTCCCCACCGCGAGCCGGGTGCGCGTCTGGTTCATTCTCCTCCAGCGGTATACGTGAAGAGCACTGCATCCTATTACGCGTATCTTTTTTGGACACCCCTTTTTCGACCTGCTCGTTGCGCTCTTGACGCTTTGCCGGCAATTTCGTCGCTCTTCGTGTGGCGAAACACTTCCCAACATCGTTTACGGCTTGTATAAGCATCGGGACGCCCCGCTTTTTGTCTGAAAGAGCAGCAGCGAGTTTCTCCACGGGCAATAACATCGAGCTTCTTTCTCGAGGGTCTGCAGCATGAGCATTCGTCGTGCAGACGCGTCGCTCGGAATGGGCACTCGTCCAAAATACGAAAGGCGGGTTATGTGCTTTGCGCCTGTACCACGTGTTTGAAGCTCAAGAAGCAGCTACAATGGCAAGAAAAAAGTAAATATTCTGGAATTCCGAATCCTGCGGGTGTTAGCGACCGAACGCAAAGAAAGCTGGATGACTCGCAAAAGTCAGAGTAAATTCGTGGCCACACGTACACGTCGCAGCGCGTCGGCGCGTGGATTTATGAAGCGGCGCTGTGCCCTTTTTCTATGCGGGAGATAAGGCGCCTGGCTAGGCGAAGTTGCGTCCCCCCTCTCTACATTGGGAGAGGAAGCAGCACCGCGTCAAAAAGTCACGCGTTGAGGCGCTGCGACAAAAATATCCACGAGAGGAATATTGGCGAGTGGGGCGAAGCGGACGGACGGACGCATGAACTCTCCTAAAAAGAAAATGGCAGATTACACGTACCTTGGGAAACAATGTTACGCGAAGCACGTGGAGAGAAGGTGAGTGTGTTGTAATTATCAAGACATTACAAAAATGACGCTAAAGAGGTTTACAATTGTTGTACGCACAGATATATGTTGAACAGTCGCATATCTTTTATATAAGCAGTTGCGTACACTTGTGTAACGATGCCAAGAGCAACATGAGTGTTAGAAACACCAGAACTGGTAAGCTTAAACACCGGCGCTTGTGCTCGCGAGGATGAACCCCACTACATAAATCAACTTCAGTGGATGGCGTTTAACTACCATTGACGTTAGCCTGACGTGATGGCTGTATATGGGAGTACATAGGGAACGTTTATAA